>BSBK01000530.1:1167500-1242500 GCA_027943335.1 Chamaecyparis obtusa
GGATTTTTTGGTGAACAGAGGAGAGTTGACCCTCCATCATTCATTAGTTGTCATCATATGACATCGACACCTCGACATCTTGGTGCTCCATTCATGGTATGCACTTTGATCTTGATACATTTAAACTTTAAACAAAATAAACTTTAATTGATAATGTGTCTGACATATTTTTGTGATTTTGTAGGGTCTCTCATGTACCATTGAGATTGGCAGTCCTTCATTCTCTGCCCCACTAGTCACCGAGAGTCAGCTGCATATACCTGCAGTATGTTTTTCATTTATTAATTTTAAGTGTTTATATCTTCCTAATTTATGTACAACTTTGATTCACACTTAGTTTTTTGCAATTGTAGGCTTTTGGATTGTCTCATGTTGCACAATCACATTTGCATCTTGACTCATCTGTGACATTAGCTACATGTCACACATAGGTAATGTACACATTTTTTTATTCCATAAATGTATAGTCAAGTTATATATACTTTATAATTTATGTATATGTACTATAAGTTTGATTCATGCTTTATATATGTTGTTCAAGTTGACACCACCATGAGTCTTGGCATGGCTACAGGATTAAGCCAAATGCAGCCATCGACACTATCCTTTGAGGTGATGATTAAAAGTAATTTTTCAATGTCCATTGTGTATCTAGATCTTTTACACCTAATTATTAAAAATTTGTACTTTAAATGTTTTTATAGGACTTGGTTGCATCCACTTTTCATGTAGCTAAGGATGAGGGTACTCAAGACCAGATAGAGCAGGATGAGGGTACTCAGGACTAGACAGAGCATGTTGATGCATCGCAGTCCTCTTCACGTGGAGTGAAGAGGACTACAGATCAGCTAGATGAGTAGAGTTAGATTATGATGACTATTTGGACTTGTTTTATGATGATGATTATTTGGACTTGCGTTATGATGACTTGTTGTCATATTATTTAGATTATGATGATGATTATCTGGACTTGTTCATATTATGAAATTACTTGTTGTCAGAGTAGGACTTGCATTACATACTAGTCCACTTGTTATCATATATTGTACTTGAACTTGTTTTTAGAGTAGGTCTTTGTTTTGTGATTGTATGTATATATCATGAGTTGATATGATGGACATTATGATACATGTAAATTATTTCAGGACTTGTTATGTTATTTATCTTAATCATGAGTTGTTACACACACACACACACACACACACATATATATATATACATATATATATATATGTATATATATATATATATAGATATGTATATATGTATATATATATATATGTATATATGTATATATATGTATATATGTATATATGTATATATGTATATATATGTATATATGTATATATGTATATATATGTATATATATATATATATATATATATATATATATATATATATATATATATATATATATATATATATATATATATATATATATATATATATATATATATATATATATATATATATATATATATACATATATATATGAGCTTATGGAAAAAAAATCATTTTTAATATCAATTGTAATTAAATTTGTCAATACCCTAAAAAACCATTTATCTAACAATGAGATCTATTAATTCATTTGTAATTGAGAAGTACAATATCTAGATACATTACAAGTAATATGAACACTTTGATTAACTATAAAAAAAACCATCTATCTAACAATGAGATCTATTAATACATGTAATTGACAAGAACAATATGGATGTTACAAACTTAATATTGACTTTGATAATTAACTATTAAAAACCATTAATTAATATTGACTTCGATGTTACAAGTAATTTATTGAGTTTGATTAACTATTAAAAACCATCTATCTAACAGTGAGATCTATTAATTTGAACAATGAATTTATGGATGCACAAATAAATCTATCATAATCTATTAAGTGAACATAATCTGACCAATCTGCATAGTTTAATATTTATAAAAAAATTAGGTGAATACAAAGTTATGAATTTAACCTAAATATTTAAAACAAAATTTGATGAATAAAAGTGAGTTCATGTGAACTTAAATTACAAATCCAAAATTGTATGAATACAAGAGTGCATTGTACTACATGAATAGTTCATGTCTATGTTCTTCCAGACATCCTGCATCATAAAAATAAACATGTTGAAATGTTAGAATTTATACAAGTTCATTTAAAGTCGATTTTAATTTAAATTTCAAATCTATATCTCTAAATTATAAATTATGACACTTCAAAGAAGACATGTAGAAAACATATAAAAATATGACAAATCAAACAAAAACTTACATGTATAAATTTGATTCAACCTAATGTACCATCAACATCCTCTCTTTTCTGCAATGCATCTATGATTGCCTCGTGCTCTTCCATTGAAAGTGTCCATAATATTTTATTAGCAGGTCTCCCTTTGTATCTTTCCAATTTGATATTTGTTGCCACTACCAAATTGGAATAGTGCATAATCTTCTTTTCTGATTGGTAATCTTCAAAAGCTGGTAACCATTCCTTCTTGTTAGGTATTCGTGTAGCCATGTACCAACTACCACAACAAACCCAATTGGATACTAAAAATCATCATCATCTACTTGATGACATATCAACTTTTTCTTAGGTTCTACACATCGAGGTAACCAATACTCTGTCTGCTCTTCATTATCCTCAGGTGCAACAACAACATACACATGTCCTGCAAAACAAAATTAAGTACATGCACAAATAAAACTCTTTTAAAGGTTTATAATTAAAATATATAATCGTAAATTATATGACATACACATGTAACTAATATAATTTAAAGTTCTACAATAAATTGAATTAAATTACCAGGTTGTATGAGGTCAGAAACACGATCATAATCTTCTGATGCAAAGGCATTATCCAGTTCTTCATTTATTATATCATCTTCATCTTGTCTCTCACTAGGTGTTAAGGATTTTTGTTTCCATTCTTCAACCCATTCTATATTTGCGCATTCTTCCCATTCACCTGCAACACAAAATTGAGAAAAACATGCAAGCTCCCTAGTCCATATAGTTTAAGTGTTAGAATTAGAACTCCTAAATGAATTCCATTTAGCCGATCTGCTGATTGTATTACAATAATATCTTGAAAGGATATTCTTCTCTTCAACTAGCCAGAAAAAATGTCTGATTGTAGAGTTCTGACTTGATCCTATAGACAAACTTGTTTTACACCATTCAACAATTGCACGTGCATCTTTAAATTTTGATTTTTCCTCAAATTTGAGTTGCTCTCTACAAAGGGCTCTCTTAACACATGCACTGGCACCATCGTATTCTCCCTTCCTATGTCCAACCTCAAAAAAACTCTAGATATGTTGGATATTTATTTTCTTGTGCATCCTACTCAACCAATAAAACATTCTACATTCTTGAATTTCCCTGTGCAATTATCTAACCATATTAGATGTTGTGTTATATGAATTTCTCTCCCTTAAATTTTCATAAAAATTCTTAAAGCAATACTGGACAAACTCCGATGAGTGTAACTTATTATCACTCATATAGAAATGGTACTCTCTCAATATTTTCTGATCCTCTTCTGTACAAACAGGTGCATGTCTATAGACAATATGAACAAAAATTGTTACTTGCACTGAATTATAATATTATGGTTGGATCTCATCTTGTGGTGCAAGCGTGTAGTTCTCTGCAAAGTCAACAACTGAAAGTATACTACCAATTGGAAATGTATTCTTGCATATGAAAAATATTCCATCAAGCCATCTAGAATTTTGAGAGTGTTTCACATATTTAGGTACGACCTTACTCTTGAATTCATTCATAAAAGCATTAACACTAAGGGTATGTGCAGGATCATGGTATACCAAACTATGGCCTTAAGTGGGAATGAAAAATCAGAAAATCAAGGTTAGCCAACTTGGCGTAAAAGGTTGAACATCTTATGAACCTTATGTGAAAAAGTTGTAAGAATGGAATCTGTAGGAAATTGAATGTAGTTTCTAAACTACTAGCCCTTGTTTGAAATCTTTTTTATCTAATTGTTCAAAATTTTATATTTCAATGCAATAGTATGAAAATTTCAAGGAAAAGATAAAGAGTACGTGTATGTTTGACCACCTTAATCACAATCAAATGATGATATATTTTCCCAAGATTCTAGATATAAGTAGTAGACTCATGCCTAGATGTGACGCATATTTTTTTGTAATTTTTGGTCAAATAAATAATTAATTATGAATTTTTTGCTACAAATTTTTTAGAATAAAAAACTCTCGTGTCTGACCACCTTAACTAAGTCAAAATTTTACAAAATTCAAAACTTTTTTTTCTTATAGTAACCGAAGCATAAAATGTGACACATGTTTCAGATTTCAAAAAGGTTAAACGGTTTGAAAGTTATAGTTGTTTTTCAATCAGTATGTCAATTACGATTTTAAAGATAACTCAATTGAAAAATAATTAATAATTACATACTAAACTCAAAATTTGATAGCAATTATATTGATGGAAAGCTGATAATGTCTTTAAGAAACCCTTTTCATTTCATCAATTTTGGGTGAAAAATAGTCATCAGCTACATGGTCAAAGTCTCGGTATCAAGAACTATATCCTGAAACATGCCTAAAGGATTGACCACCCACGTTTGGTAATGCCCAAGTAAATACCAAGCCTAATCAGATATCTGATAATATCAGATATCTAAAACTTCCCACCTGTTTTGAAATTCCAATTGCACCTCTTTTTTCAAATTCAAGTTTCATATTAAATTGTATTTTTGTTATGTTAATATTAATTGTCTTGTGTATTTTTTTCAATTTTAAAATATATATTACAAATTATTTTTTTAAATATTAATATTAAATAATAATAGCATAGCATTAACATTATAATATAAATTTGTATATTAGTATGTATTATATTATTTGATATACAAACTGATTTCAAAAAATACCTGCACAGTTGATTTGATGACAAACAGTTTCAGCCCAAGTCCTCTTGAAAGTATCCAACACAAGATTTTTCTACAGACTCCTTTTACTTTTGGCAGTCTGACTATACTGAATAAGTAGATGTCAATGGACTTCCCCTCAATTGAATACATTCAATTGATTTTTTAACTCTCGAAAATAAATTTCACACAAATGTTGAACCACCATATGTCATAATCTGTTCTAGAAACTAATAGTGGCATAAAAATTGATGTAAGAATATTTAAGATACATTGTCTACAAAAAGGTATATGAAACCTTTAAATATACATTAAAAAGTGGAGGTGAAGGCTCTACACCAGAGAGAGAGAGAGAGAGAGAGAGAGAGAGAGAGAGAGAGAGAGAGAGAGAGAGAAGGGGAAGGGGATATAGAAGGAGAGAGAGATAAGGGGAAGGGGAGAGAGTAGGAGAGAGAGAGAAGGGGAAGGGTAGAGAATAGGAGAGAGAGAGAGATAGATTTTGGGAAAATTTTGGTGGGAGATATCAGATATTAGATAATATTAGATATCTGATTCTTTTTACTGGTAAAAAGTAAAAACAATATTCTCTGGGTCCCTTCAGAGAGGCATGTTTTTTTGCAGAATTACGGGAGTCGAGTTGCAGAAAATCATGTTTTGTCTGTAGGGAATACAAAAATCCACTTTTTGGTTGGATTTTCTCTATTACCAAAGGTATTTGCATCACCTTTTTTGTCTAACTATGGGGAATAGTAGTCGTGGAAAGCATAAACAAAAGAGGAGACTCACAAAGGAAGATGTTGAAGTGTATAGAGAAATGGATAGGGTTGCCCATCAGAACAAGAGACAAGGTATATTAAATATTAATGAAGATGTCAGCATAGACCCACCTTTGAATGTGGTTTCAAGTGAAGAACATGAATTTGACATGATTTATGACAATAATATTGAAAATGAGAATGTAGGGATTGAAGATGAAAATGTAGGTTTTGAAAATGAACATGTAGATGTGGACAATGGAAGTGTGGACATTGTCAATGACAATCCATCGATTGAATATGAAGGAATTGAAAATGATAATGGTGTAGAAGAACCAAATCAATGTTACACATCTCCAAATTATATGAGAAATGAAGTCCCTTCGGAGGAAGAAAGACAAAATTCAAAATTGAGACCTTCAAGAACAACTAAATGGTTACTTGAAATTGATGAGAACATAATGAGCAATTTCGATGGCAAGAGATTAGAAAGAACCATTTGGTTGTGGGTTTCAAAACTTTTTGATCAATTTTTTAGGCACAAGACGTTGGTTGAGAAATGTCAAATGTTTGTGCAATTGTTAAAGATGTAGAAGATGAGATGTATACTAGTCAAATTGAAGATTAGTGTGAACAAGAAAAAGGAGCGGAATGCTATTATTGTGATAAATATTTTTAGTGCTCTCAATTCCATTGGGAAGAATACCAAGGAAAAAGATAAGAGAGCTACTAGGAGGGTTATTACAACCTCCTTAGTAAGTCATCATTTGAGAAAGGTTCATTTGATGAGACAAACTTGTGTTGACTTGAATCTAAATCATAAAACTTTGGATAGAGCACTTGCAAGAAGAGAAAGACTTGATGATCCTCTTCAAAATGATACATGGGCTTATGGTGGGAGACTTTCATGTTCTGATAAGAAGCTTACCGATGTTGTGAAGGATCAAATTCAACTATTTTGGCAATCTAACTCAAGAGTGTCACCAAATGTGAAGGATGTCTTGAAGTTGAGAATTGGCATTCGAGACCGCACCCCGCATCCCAAACATTATTTGAAGGTGAGTCAAACAATGTTGTTCAAAAAAATTTGTGAGACACATCCAACATTGTAAATATCGTAAAGAGCTTTTGAATCCCTGAAGCCTTTTTTTTGTGTGCCTCTTAAGATTTGAAATACTTGTTGCAAATATCATGTGGAGTTTTCAATGCACCATGAATTGTTATGATCAATTCATTCTACTTTGCATACTAGTGAAATGTTGGAGGAGTGTGGTGCAAGTGCTCTTCCAAAATCATCAAGAGGCTTGTTAGATCATTTTTATGTCCTAGAGATGATGGATGTTTCTTTTATAGAAAAGACTGCTTAAATGACAAGTGCTCAGAGTGTGGTGGGCTAGTGAAGTTTGTTGAATGTTTTCATGAGGGATGCAAGCATGATTTTGGAAAGACAATTGTCCACAAAAACGTATACAAAACTGTTAAATATACATTAAAAAGTGGAGGTGAAGGCTCTAGATGTGAGTTGGTTACAAAAGAATGCAATGTAGTTGATTTTATTTCAGATTTCAGGAAGAATCTTTTTTACAAGTATGCAAGGCATAGTCACAGGTCTCAGTGGTTGGATCAATAATTCAGGATGTGTAAGGACATTTTCCCAATTGGCACTATTATATCGATTATTGACTTTATAGAGAACTATACACTGCAGTCCCAAAATGAGTTGCAAGCTCAATATTACAATTCTATTTAGGTTTCTATTTTTGTGCACATAAAATATAGACATTCCCCTGATAGTACAGAAGATGACTGGAAGATAATCAGAGAGTACCATTTTTATATGAGTGATGATAGATCACACTCATCCAAGTTTGTCCAATATTTCTTTGAGAATTATTTTGAGTGGGTGTGGGAAAATAATATTGTTATGGATAGACATCTCATTTGGTCAGATAACTACATAGGTCAATTAAAAAATGCTCATATGTTTTATTGGTTATGTAGAATACATGTAGAGAGAGGTGTACCTCATATTTGGGGATTTTTTGAGGCTAGTCATGGAAAAGGAAAGCATGATGGAGCAGGTGCATGCATAAAGAGAGCTCTAGTTAAGGAGCAACTGAGGATTTTAGGTGCAGAAATCATTGATGCTTATTCTATTATTGATTGGTGTACTTCAACATTGTCACATGGGGGACTCTTGATTCAGTGGTGCATAGATTCTTTTGGTTGGTTGAGATCAGCACAATAGGAGATAGGTTGGATTGTCAAACTGTGAAAGATTCTTCAAAAATGTCTTCATTTCAAAGCTCAGATGCTAGTACATGTACCATTTGGACATGAGAGATGGCTTGTTATTGTCTGAGTTATCTTCAGTGTGAGTCAAGTGAGTGGGTTGATACATGGGTTCCACATTATCTTACTCCTTTATCTCTCACAGTCTCTGTAATAAATGATGACATAGATTGTTCACTTGACTACGACCATCTTTCAGATCTTCTACAACCAAGCCATGTTTTTGCATTGGTTTCACCACAAGGGAATGATGAGAGATCAGATTACTAGCTAGCACATTGTGTACGAGGAAAGTAGAAACTTGCACAACCGATGATAGATGATGATATGTTCACATATCCAATAGGATCACATGTTGTTGTGAGAACATGGTTGCACACATATATGATTAGAAATAGTGGCATTCCTACATTTGAAGACTATGAGAAGCACAAAACCATTCTCATGTATTCACACCTTATTATAGCAGCCAATGTTAAGTTGTTGAAACATCAAGGAAAACCAAAGATAAAGGAACTTTGGACTATCAGTAATGTTGATCATGAAGCAATATTGAATACTCTCAAGTAGAGAGATGACCCTTTAGGCACACTTCAGTAGGTAAGTTCAACTCAGGTTGCAAGGTTTTCCATGTTTATTACAATTACGTTCAATAAATTAATTGTAGTTTTTTACTTTATTTGTTTGAGCCAATAAACTTGGTTTTGTATGTGGATTGTAAATGTTGTTGGATACATATATGATAGATATAGAAGATCGAGGTATGCATTTGATTCACCCATTTTTTATGATGGTAAAATTCACTATGCATTGTCTAGTCATGTTCTTTGGTTCATTTAGTTACTTATACATGTTCATAATCTTTTTCTCAACCTATATAAACTTCTTATATTCTCTATTAACTTTTCTTCTGCCTTCTAAATGCATGGATTGGAGAGAAAAGGACACTTTAATTTTATATATAGTTATGTAATTTGCATATTTAGATGCCAAATTTTGCATATAAAAACAACAATCGAATGTAATGTGCATAGTTAGATGCCAAATTTTGTACATAAAAACAACAATCCAATGTAATGTGCATAGTTAGATGCCAAATTTTGTATATAAAAACAACAATCAGATGTAATGTGCATATTTAGATGCCAAATTTTGTATATAAAAAATTTGATGCAAAATTAGAAATATAAAAGAGCCCATGGGGTTGATTTGCAAATATTAAGAGCCCACATTTGTATCGTCTTAATGGCATGTAAAGTGCAAAAAATGTGTTTCCTTACTATGAATGTTGTATCCTTATATAATTTGTATCATCTTAATTTTGTATCCTTACATTTGTATTGTCTTAATTCCATGTACATTTCTATCATCGAATGATGTAATAGTTGGAGTCATTGAGTCAAAATTGGTTAAATGTGTCCAAAGTAAAATGATGATTCCCTAGGGTGAAGGGATAGTGTTCAAGGATTGCATTCTGGCACAAAATGGACTATGTCATTAGATCTATTTGGGTGATTAAGTTCTAGGGACAACCTTGTTTCGACCACTGAGTCACTAGAACGTTCCGGACCATGCCAGACCAAAGTGTCACTAAGGTGCACTAAGCACGATTGGGCAGAAAACTTTCAAGGCTCGTATCTTAGACCCTGTGAGAGGTATCAGTGATCTGTGAGATTCTATAGGACCACATTTTTGAGGCCTAAAATAACCTCTCTCCATTCTGGGAGATTCAAATTTGTTTGAATTTGGCATGCCAATCTCACTTGATGCAAAAACTTGTAGTGAGGGTCAGTTGAAAGTTGCACCACTGGGTTTCTTCCAAACCATTCATCCCGACATCGAATGGACTATGCCATTAGCTCTGGTTGGGTGGTTAAATTCTAAGGACAGCCCCATTTAGACCACTGAATCACTAAAATGTTCTGGACCATGCTAGACAAAAGTGTCCCCAAGGTGCACTAAGCATGATTGGGAAGAAAACCTTCGAGGCTCGTATCTCAGACTCCATGAGAGGTATTGGCGATCTGTGAGATGCCACATGACTGCATTTTTGAGGTCTACAATAACCTATCTCCATTCTAGGAGATTTGAATTTGTTTGAATTTGGCACGCCAGTCTCACTTGATGCCAAAACTTGCAGTGAGGGTCAATTGAAAGTTGCACCACTGGGTTTCTTCCAAACTATTCATCCTGACACCGAATGGACTATGCCATTAGCTCTTGTTGGTTAGGTAAATGATAGGGACAAATTTTTTTTGACCACTGAGTCACTAGAACGTTCCGGACCATGCCAGACCAAAGTGTACCCAAGGTGCACTAAGCACGATTAGGAAGCAAAATTTTAAGGCTCATATCTTAGACCCCGTGAGAGGTATCAATGATCTGTGAGATGCTACAGGACCATATTTTTAAGGCCTATAATAACCTCTCTCCATTATAGGAGATTCAAATTATTTTGAATTTGTCACTCCAGTCTTGCTTGATGCCAAAACTTGCAGTGAGGGTCAGTTGAAAGTTGCACCACTAGGTTTCTTCCAAACTGTTCATCCTGGCACTGAATGGACTATGCCATTGAGTGTTTTGGTGTGTCAAAAGGCAAATTAAGTGGTGCAGGAACACCAAGGTCAAAGGAAGGAGACATGGAGTGCCTTAGGGTCACTGATGGATCCTTGGGAGGAGTGGAAGACAAATAGCCTTCAAAGGTCATTATATCATGTAATAAGAATATTCATGGTCATGTAATATTGTTTTGATCATATTTTGATCTCATTGTAATCACATATTTAATGTAAACCTTAATGGAAATGATAAGCCTAAAAGGTACCTAGGGTTCACTAAGAATGGATTATGGATTGATGGAAATGACCTATAAGGGTCTAAATGGTGTTGAGAGCACTAAGAGTGCAATAATTTGTAAATTGCCTATATTGGAAATATAAGCCAAATAGGGATTCATTGGAGTTAGTTGGGGTTAGTAGGGGTAATAGGTTTCTAAAGGTTGAAATTAAACCTTTTAGAAGTCTTTAGATGGGCTTTGGATGATGTGTTGTCAAGTTGACAACTTTTTTTGTCAACTTGACAACAAATTTCATGTTTATGTTAGTGATAGTCAGTTAGGGGACAATTAGAAAGTTAGTTAGTAGGTTCTAGTCGGTGTTTTGAGGATTAGATTCTATCTTTGAAGAGATCTACGGGGGTAGGCATGAGAGATAAGTGTTGATGTGTTATGGTTGAAGTTTGTAATCGAATCAATCAATGAAAATAAAGTTCTTTGCATTTCTATAGTTCTTTGTCCCATGGAACAGTCCAGGCAACAGTGAATTGATTAGAATAAATCTAATGTGATCTTGGCTTAGTTGTGATATAGGAATGGTGTCTTGTATTTTTTTACAAGTTTATGTAACTATTTCATTGTTTGGAATATCATTAAGATATTGTAATTGATTGATGTCGAGGATAGGACTATCATTGTAGGCACAATCAACATCTAAGTTTGTAGCCAGCCTTATGTAGTGACCCTCCCACCCCTGTGGAAATTGTAACTTTGTGGGAGAGGTCTAAACATGTATATTTCCTTGTATATTAGTTTTTGAATGCAGGGAAAGTGGAAGAAGGGGAGAAGAGGCAGAGATAGGCCTGGTAAACATATAGCGAAAGGATGCATTTGCTGGTTGTGGAATACTTGATGAAGGGAGAGGGCATATGATGATTGAAGATGTCTATAGGGATGTATTGGAAGGGTTTAGGACCTTTATAGGGCTTGAGAGTTTTAGGTAAGGGTAGTTTACCTAAAACCCTAGTCTATTGACCCTAGAAATAAGGGTTTAACAATTTGGGAGCTTGATGAATGGTGGGACTTTAAGAGTTTGAAAATATTGTGTTTTGGAAGGTCTAGGAAGACTATTTCAAGTCTTTGAGTCTTGGAGATAAGTGGGGATAGGAATTGCTTCTTTGAGCAAGGGCTAATTAGGCCTAGATGGAGAGCTAGAGGGTGGAGAAAGTCTTCACCAATAAAATGATGAAGACTAATATTGAGATGAATTTAGTAACTCTGAAAAGGGTATTAGAAAATGTAAATATCTTGTCAGGTTGTTTGGAGAGTTTGAGAGTAATTTTCTGATTTTAGTGTTTGTAGGGCTGCTACACTGGCCTAGAAAGGCTATATAAGAGAAATGGATGAAATTGAGGTGATTGGAGTGAATGGGAAATTGCAACATTATAAATAGACCATGATAAGATGATCTATGGTGCTAGGATCAAGGTGAGAGGTCTAGTTGGAGTTTTGGTATGGTGGAGGCACTAGATGCACTAGGTAGCAGTACTCTATTTGACCCTTGAGTTAAGACTAACTCCTTGAGTAGATTCCAAGATGCTTGTAGAATCCTCAAGTTGAGCTCAGTTCCATGAGGGGATAGTAGAGGGCTCTACACCAAATTTGCTTGGTTGTGAGCATTAGATACACACGAATACAATGTAGCACATAAATTTTGAATTCACTTAAATGATGAATTACATGTGTGAACATACATAGCACATAAAGAGTACACATAAATTTGATTAAGTCTTGAAGCATACATGCAGCACATATTTTATAAATCATACCACATGAATTCACTTAAGTCATGCACGTAGCCCATACACATGAATTTAGGTTATGAAGAATGTACTTTAATATACATGAATATACTTAAGGCATAAATCATACACATGAGTACATAAACAAGCATATTTACATACTAACAATGAATAAATGAACACACAATTAACAAATTGAATCAAATATCAAGTTTCATATATATCAAAATGAACAATAATTCGGTACATATTTACATGTCAACATATCTAGATACAATGTGGCCTACGCCATCTCAAAATGTGTCATATGACATCTCAATATAAGAAGTTCAACTATAAAAGTTTCTAGGACATCTTATTCTACTGCTGGATCATCAAAATGCAACCTCTTTGAAGTACTCTTTGGCTCTGATGGATCCTAGATTCAAACACAAAAGTGAAACCCCAAGTTAGATTAAAATTCAAAATCATCGTCAATAATAATAAATAACATTTAAACTAAAATTGAACTCTCATATACCTCACTTCTCCGTCTCCTCCCATGGATAGGAGACCTAGTATATGTCCTTAGTAGCGCAGGAATAGTGCCACCAATGTTGACTCCCACCTGTATATGTTTGTGAACATGAGATTGATCTACGAGTTATACTATTTAATGTTAAATACTTGGTAGAAAATATATGTTTACAAAATAACTGAATTAACATTAAAACTTACCCGTGTTGAAATTTGTTCAGGGATTGTTGGTTGAGTCATCAGCGATACAAACCCTTGGCATTCTGCCTCCCTCAAACTAGGAGTGACCTACAAAAGTCAAACAGATACTTCATACTATCATAACTTGACCATATTATATATACTTGATAGTAAAATACACACAAATAACTTTAGAAATGTACATACCATGGGGCTATCACTACAAATGGATATGCCTATGACTCTATCGTGATGATAGGGTCTCACGACATCATCATATGCCACACTCTATCAAATAAACCATGTAAATTAAAAATGAGTACACACAACTGACAAGTATACATGTATGCATAAACAAACTAAATTACTTAATTACCTTTTCCTTGTCAACGGCTAACACCTGCACCCCCTCACATTTCCCCCTAGTGGCAACTAGTGACACCTATATCAGTATGTAAAAGATGATCATAAAAATTAGAAAACAATGTACATATACTATTATCATAATTTAAAAGGAAACCAATGAGTACATTAAAACATATGTACCATGCAAGTGTCAAGACCAAATGATATGGATGAAAGCGTGGACCCCTCCACCTATGCCATCTCCTCCTCTGTCATCAACTAAACATAAATGTAAAACATAAAAAGACATAAGTGGGAAATGATTATAAGGAAATTCTACTAAAAATATGAACAATAAAATTTATATACAATGTAAAAAGTGAACTATTTATCCTTACCGTAACAGTGGGAGTCCATGGCTCCGAAGGCCCTTGATGGACATCTCCATGAGTTACTTTAGTGCTTGTAGTGTGTTGTGTAGAATCATCCATGTCGAAGGCAAAATTATATGCATCACTATCTATCAGGGGATCCAAGCACATATTCTTGCATATAATGCAAGTGTAGGGCACACAAACATGTGAGCTCATGGAGGATGTGGAAGTTCCAGAAGCATTAGGATGAGGAGGCAACAATGTCATGCTCTACATAACTAGTAGATAACTCAAGGTGTGAATGGCTTGAATAGTCTATGAGCCGGCCTCAACAATAATGTCAGGATGCTACACTGTGGGAGGTGGTGAAATCTCGGGAGGGGGGACATATGTGCAGGATTTCACCCATTATGCCAATGGCCTATCCTAAGGAGCACCTAAACCTACACCTTGGTTCAGTCTCATACTCCAATAATTCACCTTGTGACTGAGCACAAATTCAGCATACATTTTTTTAATAAAATAAAATGGGACATCCAAATTGTTGTGAGGTGGTCTATCAAAAACCATCCACCAATGGTCCCAAAAGTTGTCACGTATTGCACTATTTGTGCACCATTTAATTGACAACTTGGTTTTTTTAGGGTTGACTTTTAGACCGATTTTAGGATCCACAAAAAGATTAGCTATGTCATGTTTTGTTATATTTAGGTTTATGACTTGATCATAATTGATTTCAATGTCGTAAACATGGAGCGCAATGTGTGGATATTGGAATAGGTGGTTTGAAATCCTCTAAGTTCATTTAGATTATCTCCTATTAGATCCTCTAAATGACAAGGGTTTGTGACAGGTACATCTTCTAGAGGTGGGGGATTGTTCGGAGGTGGTTCTAGATTGTTTGCGGGATCATTAGGAGGGTTTTCTGATTCCATGTCTAATTACAATGAAAAAACAAATAGATAATTATAATGAATTTTAAAAAATAATACATAAACTCATTTAAATGACTAATTTTTATATAAAAACTATAAATTTCTATTAAAAAATAATAAAAACAACAAAAATTTGAAGATTGGACTTACCTTAGATTTTAGACAAATCAGATAGGGGATTGCAAAGCGGATATCCAAAACCCTCAAACGTGTTCACATTTTCACAATGAGAAAATGTTGAACGGGACTGGGGGTACAATGTTATATTTACTGGCAAATATCAGATATCTGATTAAGCCCTTTGCTTTGGCTTTTGGCTTGGCCAGGTGTACTGACACTCATGCCTACTAAAAAGTCAACATATGCATTTGTGCGCCTTTGGATGAGTGAAAATAAGTTTTTTTCACATCGCCACTTTTTGGCATACCATGATCCTGCACACACCCCTAAGTTTTTCAGTTATTAGGCCGCACCATTTTCCAACTTTTCCATCCTTCAATGGATACTCAACAGTTTTAAATCTTTGTACATCAACTAATTGTTGTCCAAAATCAAATGAAATATTTTCATGCAAACATTCATCTAATAATGTAAGATTGTGTTAGAATTTAATCTTTCCTTGGTTATTTATGTATTTAATAGGATAAACCAAGGTATCCTAATGTATTTTGTCCTCTAGTCCAAGTGGGAGGACATGTCATATTTGTAATTCCTTTAATAAGGAAAATAGATATTCCTCCTTAAGAGGAATCTCACATTTGTCTCACACACAAGTATGAATGTGGCACTCATTCACATAGGGAGTTACATGCAAACTCCTTCACTCATCTCTACTTAAAGAGATATTTCTCCACACACTTGACACCAATTTTTCACATTTCTCTCACACAATTTCTCTCCTCTTGTAGTTCTATCATATTGTATTGAGCTTCTTGCTCATATTCCTTCTCTCTCTCTTTAGGCTTTTCATGCCTCATTCATAATTCACAAGGGGTTTTCTTTTCTTTCCCCTTTCAAAATCTTGTCTCCTCCTTATTTTTTGGTGTATGCTCCTAGTTCTTGCACTAATTCATGGTAATTTTCCTTACTTCTCGCTCTTGGATTAAACAACTTCCTGCAATTTCATATTTTGTTCTTTATCATTTTAACAGATTGCCACATACGTCACATACACCAGAAACACAAGCATTCAAAAGCTAAAATTGCTCATTAGGTGGGTTACAAAACAAATTTGATATAAAATCCTTTACAGTTTGAGGTGGTATATTTATACCACATTCTTGCAACATTTCATTAGTATGCATAGTAGAATGTATAGATCAAAAAATATCATAATGATAATGAAATTGAAGATGAGTTTTGCAACAACATGTGATTCTTTCTTTGTTAATCCTTACATACCATGGTTTACATTTTTCAAAAGATCTTTGACTAATACTAATAGTTAACACCTTATCATCCATAAATTTTTTATACAATTCTATTTGAGTCATATCTAAAAGGTGTTTTGCATGTGGATCATGAACTTTTGAATCGAATCTTAATTTAAGAACATCTCTGGCATTAGGGGATACTCTTGTATTATCGTGCCCAAATTTTTCAATCAAAGTTTTGACTTCATTAGTAAGTTTCATGTCAGACCTCAGGAGTCTGCCACTGAAGGTCCATAAATGGTTTGTCAGATCACTCTCAAAGTTAAATCTTCTCTTTATAGTTCTTGTTAAAGTTTTATGATGAATATTAAGATATCCACTTATGTTTGAAATCATTCTTTTATCAGTAGTAGTTTTGTTTACTAAAGTTGTTGTTATTGCTCGTCGTGCTGCATTACTATCTTAAGAATGAATTTTCTTTCCAATTGTGTCAAAGGCACTAGCAACAGTTGATACAACTTATTTTAGAGACTCATCCTTCTTCTTGGATTTCACATAAATGCCTAATCTCTTCATCACTTTTCGCATTTTAGACATTGTAATTAATTGTAACATTAATTGACATTGAAACCTACATTTTTTATTATAAAAAAATTGTCTAAACAATCTGATCCCATGTGTCCTAATCTTTCTCCATGAAACCAAACCACGTAGATTTTCTAGCACATCATTTTTTATTTGAAATTGTTCATTTATTTCATTATCATTCAAAGGAGTTTCTTTCTCAATCGGTGTTTCTATGTCTACATCCACATTGTTGATTTCAATCTGAATTGGTGTTTGATTTTCAGTTTCAATTGGGGTTTGACTTTCAGTTCCTTTATCATTATGATTAACATTACTAATTTCTAAAATTTTAGGTGCAATTAAATTTGTTAATCTATTTTCAGGAATAAAATTTAAATCATTTTTATTGTAACCCGCTTCTAACAAATCATGAACATCTTTATCAGAATAAGTTACATTTGGATGTGAAGACATACCTGTATCCAATACTGGATTAGAAGATGCACCTAAATTTTCTTCTTCAACCTCTGCATCCATTATGGTGTCTTCATTGTCCTCCTCTGAAACAATTGTTGAACTCGATGCTCCAACATTATTCAGGTTTCAAAGTCTTTCTCTTCTTTCTCATTGTTGTTTTGCCTTCTCTTTATTTGTTGCAACCTCCTCGTTGTCAAAACCTTCCTTAGCCTCTTTCTGCATTGGTTTGATCCCATTTTTGTACCAATATTCAAGTTCAAACAATTCTTTTTGAATGTCACATCCAAAACAAGACAAAAGTACAAAATGTTGATAGAAATATTTTGTTTGCCTAGTACAGATCGATAAAAAAATGATTGAAAACTTGTCAATCATTGAGATCAGGCTTATAGTCCTATTTTTTGGCTGCAACGACTCTTTGTGAAATGGGTGCTCATTATTTAAATCAAAATGGGTGCCCGTTTTGTAGTTTCACAAACCTGGCACCCATTTTGTGAATTTAAAAAAATGGGCACCCGTTTTGTAAATCTATGAGTGGGAACCGTACCCGCTGGCTTGGGTTTTGGTTTGGGACAAGCTTGGTGGGACCAAGCCTATGCTTGGCCTTGCAAAAAAATGGCTAAGGCATTATAGGATAAAATTTTTGCCTTGCCATAATTTTTTGGACACCTTGCCGAATGAATTTTTCGATATAACAAAAACCCATTTTAGCTCTTATTGTGCAGATTATAAAAATATAAATTTTATAGTGATATAATAAATTTCAATATTTTTACAATATTTATCAAGCCAACGTGGCACCTAAACTTGAAAAACTAAGGTTAACTAAAACTTTAATAACTTTTTGAATTTTACGTTTTAAAAAAAATGAGTTATATCACATCAATCTACATATAATTTCCTTCAAATTTAAAAAAAATTAAAAAAAGTGAAGTTATCATCAAATTATGGTGGTCGTACACCAGAGGTTTCAAAAATGTACTTTATAGTCAATTAAAAATTAATTTAAAAAAATTCAATAAAGAATAAGATAAAATATTTTCATCAATCTTCAGTGTTTTAGGTACCTTTTCGCAAAAGGATTCACAAAAATACATTAATTTTCTTCAAAAAAGGGTGGTCGTACACGTGTGAGGTGTGGCCTTGAAACATACATTTTGAAAAAGTGGTTTTTAAACATGCCTACTAAAATTCAATTTATACCATGTGGGTATTGAAATAAATTACATATTTGAAAACTAGACTCCGAGCACTAAATTTTATATTACTCAAGTTTTTCAAGATTCAATCTTTAAGTGCCTCAAATTTTGACATCAATTGACAAAATTTTTGAAAAATAGAGAAAACACTTCCACTTTTTTGCCAAAAGTGGGACTCAACTTCTTGCAGCCACCTTGTTCTAATAGTTAGATTGGCGAGATCTGGTTTGCGGTGGAGACCCTTGAGTGGTGGTTGTATGTGGTGCATTGTTTGAGGTTTTTGAGTTCATGGTCGACTTCCTTGTGTGATCACATGTTATTTTATATTCATTGGGTTTTTTTAAAGGATTTAGGTCCCGACCTATCCTTGTGTTAGTCATTTTCTTGTTCTTGGGGATTGTGATTGAATAAGCCAACTTGTGGCTTGCAATATGGTATTTAAGTTGGGTAGTAGTTCTTGTTTAGGCAAGGAGGTAGTAGTTGGGAAAGAGTAGCTAAGACAGATCAAGTTGTAGATATGAGTCTTGTATCTTATGTCTTGGCCAAAATCAGTAAGGCTTTTCAACCTGACATGTTATATGTAATTAGGTGTTTTCAGATAATAAAAGAGTTATTATTTGGCTTCATATTTTTGTGTTACTTTATGTTTTCCACTGTGTTAGCTCTTGTTACATGATTGGACATCTCGATCCTATGGGGATTATTCGGTCTTGACTGCATCACTCCATGAGAACCTAACCAATCCATCCCAAGGATAATATCATATGATCCCAAAGGAATCACACAAAGATCAACCAAGCTAGTGAATTTACCCAAGTTCAACTCACATTTATGCACTAAAGAGTCTATTGGTATCCTTTTCAGGGCCACACCTCACACATGTAGAGGTAGAGGTTGTTTCTCATTTGGATAGTATGGTCATATTGCAATGATTTTCCCTCAACATGCATCATAGTTTTTAGGACTGAGGCCTACATATTTTATGCCTACAATAGGAGATGCTAGTAGATATCATATATTATTTGCAGTAGTGGATCATCATCAAGAAAATCACCATGACATGGTGGTAGAGACTTTAGGTAATACTAGAGGAATTTATCTTTCTATCTTATTTGATTCGGGAGCTACAATTTATTTTATATCTCCTTTTGTAGCAGAGAAATGTGGGATAGTGAGGTGTAGCAGTTTATTTACTCCAAATGAGAAACAACCTCTACCTCTACCATGACCTCTCCCAATGGAGGGTGCACTAGACTACTAATAGCTTCCTTTGCTAGCAACTAAATGTGTGGTCTATGTAGGCTGGTTGGGTTTGTTGCACCCATTGCACAAAAAGTTACAAAAGTTCTTAGATTGAGAACCACCACTCTATAACTAAAATATCATGAATATCAATGACATTTTAATCATATAAATAATCATCATCAAAGTAACTAAAATCATCTAATTGTAAATATATGATATCTCACGACTATCCAATATCAAATCACCATGTAATGTTGGCCTCATAATAAAGCTGAAATAATCAATGCACACATGAAAGTGGCCTAAAAGAGTTTGGCAACATAAAATTGAAAAACCAAACTATGGATGGGCACTAGAGTACAATTTCTCTATCAATTTCTAAAATTTAGAAAAATTGTTTGCAATAGTAAATTTCCAATTTCTCTGTCAACTTCTAAAATTAAGGAAAATTGTTTACAATAGTAAGTTTTCAATTTCTCTATCAACTTGTAAAATTTAGGAAAATAATTTTACAATAGTAATTTTCTCAGATGTTGAGGACAGATAAATGATTTTCTATATTAGATCATATTCTTAATCTATAAATTTTAAGAGTTACAATTTTGTACATGTCATTTATAATGTCAAAAGAGATGGGAATTAACAGGAATGTTATGAGCTCTGTAGTTTATGCTTGCATCCTTCTTGTCATGATTCCCCTTCTAACAACTACAACGTCTTTTGCTACAATTTTAGGTAAGATAAATTTACCACTTTCATATTAAAATGTGATTAAATTTGAGAAAATCACTTGCCTTCACAAATTTTGTGCATTGTTTTCAATATTTCATGAGAATGTTTAATTTAATTGTATATTGTTACATCAAATTCTCTTTTGTAGATCCACCTACTCCACCATGTGGATTTTTTTACAATCAAACACATTATTATGTATTATGTCCTCCCTACATAAAATGCATACCAACAAATGGTGATTTTTTTTGTTGATGCGAATTTTGTAATCTCATATGAATTAGTCTGACATTTTAGATAAGCTTATAAAAAATGATGAGAATATTATAATAGATAAATCTTTTCAATAAATAAATAAAGATGTAATAAATTTACACTTAAAGTAAACATTCTCAATAAAATTTTGAATTTAAAACTTCAAACTTTTTTTCTATTGATTTTCCATATAAGATAAATGAGTTGTTTTGAATTTATTATAACATTGTAATTTACAATCTTTTTGTTATTATCATATAATAGAAGTCTTTATAATTCATTAGTACTAAATTAATCTAATTTTAAATCAATAATAATATTTAAAAATAAACCAGTTTATCATTAACATAATTATTTATATAATAATTATGTGCTTGTAGACTTTCTAAATGCTTTAAATCCATGTTCCTAAATAGAAAATTTTCAATGTGTCTCAAAATTGATCATTATTGAAACTCTTAATTTATAAGATCTTAATTTATAAGCACTAAAAGGCAACATTTAATAAATTGTTTAATTACTATATATTTGTATTAAAGGTTCATTTCTTCCTATCTTGCGTACATTAGTTCCCCCCAGCAAATCATCAAAAGGTCCAAAACATGAAAAGCTTTATCTTTAATTTTTTTTATTTTTTTTTATGGGTAATAGGCCGAAGCCAAGATCAACAAGGACCTCAAGAAGACTTGAACCCAAGACCTCCCAAATGAGAGGCTCACAACATACCGTTGCGTTGCGGGGTGTTCCCATTTATCTTTAAATTTTATAAAACTAGCACTTGAACCTTTGGGGGGTGCAATAGTTATACTCATAGTAAAATATATATAAAATGGTTATACGATGGTACTAGAACTGCTAAAAAAAAAGACATTACTTTTTCCCACGTGTTCAGAAACAAGACATTACTTTTCATTAGAATGTGTCATATTATAATCATAGAACATTACTCATAAAGGTTTGAAAAATTAAAAATATTTTAGATTAGACACATTGTATTATGCTTCCATTTCAACTTTTCATCATGTTTAACTAATTAGTGTGATGAAAATATTTTATAATAGTGAGATGTGTATTTATGCTACATACTAATTTAAATATAATATTGTAAAAAAAGTTCAATAATAAAATATTATAAATTTATGCAAATTCATACTTAATTACATTTAAGCTATTTTAAAACATCACAAAATTATATATTTATAATATTTTATATGGATGAAAACACCAATAAAGAAATGAGTATGAATTTAGAACCCCTACCAATTTATCATCAAAACACCATTCACCAATAAATAAAGCTTCCTTCCTATAAACTTAAACAATATTTTCCCCCACCTTAAAAGAGAGATTTTTCCATTTGATTGTTTCCTTTTTTTCCAAGTAGCATAGTTATTTCTATATAAGTACAAAAGGTTTTTGTACAGAGGGAATGCAAACGACTTAATAAGACTTAATAAGGTTGAATATGATTATAGAATTTTATATTTATTATAAATAATATTCTTTCATCCCAATTATAAATAATATGTAAGGTCCAGATGTTCATTGTTTCTAAAAGCCAATTTCTACGCACATAAACAATTCAGTAATCACATATTTAGCTCATAGAGATTAAACATAAAAAAACATTTTTTTAAATGTGTTCCTTCATGAGTCCCACACAAATGATGATACCCAATCATTGTATGATTCTATCATGTTTAGTTTATGATAAGCCAAAGGACTCCATAGACCCTGAAACCTGTTTATGTTGTAAGGCACCTATAGATTTGTCTGCTTCTAAATTTATATGGTAGATTTGAACTTTGTTATTAGACGCTATTTTATTTCTATTTATTGATATTTCTTTGACTCATGTAGTCCTGATTTATGTGAGTTATATAAATTCAAAGATTTTAAAATAGAGAATGACTTGATCTAAAAGTGCTAAATACACTATTATACTCTATCTTAAAATGCTAATTTGAATGATGTAGGTTATTATTGTGTGCTATAATTGTGTCACACTTCTATGAATCATTCCATTCAAGAACTCTCAAGAATGAGGTCTCAAAAATCGATCCATAGCTCCCTAGGCATGGAGTGCAAGGGTTTTTAAGAATGCTCTCAGCTAGAGCTATTAAGCCTATAACCTTGCTAGTAAACCATACAATGGGAGATTCAAATGAAGACAAGGGAAAGAATGACAATATCCTCAAGAATAAAAAATGAAAATGCAAATGCAATGCTATGCTAGAAATGGAAATGCAAGCTAAGCTATGAAAATGAAAGATGCAAGTATACAAAGCCTCCTAGTTAAGCTAGATGAATTAATCTAAAGTATAGAGGAAATCTAAGCTAAGAATGCCATGAAAATGCAAGAAATGAAACTATGATAACATGTAGATGCAAAAGCCAAGAATGCTCCAAATCTTCAAAAGCTCCAAGATGACCTAGAAAACCTGTAGCATAACATTAGCATAAAAAGTTGAGGATCTAGAATGAAGAAGAGAGCTCTCCTTTTAAAACAAATGAGGAGGAATGGACCATGGAGATTAAGAGGAAAAAGATTTAATCAACGGTGGAGCTTAAAAGAGGAGCAATCCATGTGCACAAGTATCCTCCAATGAGAAAATAAGAGTTGACTTTTGTGTCCATATGAGACAAAAAGTGCTTTTTCCCTTTTTATAAAATAAGAATAGTGCTTTATTTGTGCAACTTAGGATAAGAAGAAAAGGTGGGGATTTTTATTTAATAAAAGGAGAGGAAATATTCTTTTTAAGTAAATAAAGACTTAGGATAAGATGGTTAGCGCATAGAAAATAATCAAATAAATGATAGAGCTAGGATTTGATCAAGAGCAAGTAATTTATGATTTAGAAAAAGGAGCTAATAGTCTAGATGACTATTTTTAGGTGTATACATTTTCCCCTCTTTGACTAATGTGTGATCGATCTGGGAACATATGCAGTCAAAGAATGAAGTTGAAATGTGAGATCAATTTGGGATCACAAAGCAACTCAAATCAGCTAAGAAAGCAAGAGATAGCCAAGAAGGCAAGCAATAGCATTTTGACTCCAAAGAATGAAGTGCAGAAAAATAGCAAATCCTGCATGGTCAGCCTGGTAGCAACAGTATTGAACACTTAGGAAAGAGATAGCCAATAAGATATGATGTGTCTGCCCCCTCGGGATCGAAAGTGAAATTTGGTAGAGGGAATGCAGAAGCAAGAGCAACATGATCAAATCACTAGAAATCATAATTGAAGAAAGAGAATAGAATAACCATTAAGCAGGGAAGGTATGCCCCACACATGGGACCCGGGGCACGAACCAAGTGGTCCCTCAACCCAAAAACACCATAGAGGGGAAGAATTTGAACTTGAGATGTGAACGTGAATGAAAGACTAGAAGGTGAGAGAGATGGGGATGAGGAGGTGAAGAATGCCCCAGTGAAGATCAAAGGATCAGGCCTCAAAAGGTCAGCCAACTACGTAGAAGAAGGAGAAAGGTGATTTGGGCGATCAAGGTGAACTCGGATTTTGGTTTTGATCCTGAAATGAAGAGAAAATGATGTAATATGAAAGACAAGAAGCAAAAGACATGATCGGGAAGAAGTGAAAGGTGAATGTAGATGATTAAAAAGTCCATGAAAAATGAAAGGAGAGCTCTCTCAATATGCAAGATGCAAAACTAATCTAACATGAACCTAAGAATGCAAGCTACATGAAAAGTGGTTTACTTGCAAGGTCATAATGCTAATAGACATCTAATATTCATCATCGAGCATTATTGGTAGCGTCGTAAGATCATACAATGCACATTGGCATAACTATGTGGATCTGAATATGATCTATATCAGATAGAAATGTGGAAATCCCACCTAGGCACCAAAGACATGTAGGTCAAGATGAGTAGTGCAGTGAGATAACCTAAGTTTGATATAGTAAGATTATGCTTGCATCGAGACACAAGAAAGTCAAGATGACTATAAGCATGCACTTGCAAAATAGTCAAGGATAATACCTTGTAGGTCCATAGTGTCAAGTCAGACTAGCATAAATGCTCATGACAGTTAGGACCAACAAAATATACCCACAAGTAGAAAAAGCAATAAAACATGTTCTCATTCCCTCAGTCTTCTAGCTATGCATCATCAAAAATGATCATAGGGGGAGAACACTCAGCAAAGAAATCATCATAGATAGCACAAAAGAAATAAAGTCAAACAAATCTCAGCAAGTTAAGTGCGTGTGTGTAGGTCATAGAGTCAAACTTTGAGTATCGCATCTGCAAATGAGAAATATCATATCATACTAGACTATAGGGTAGGACATCTGATAAGCGTTGAGAAACACTTGACGCAAGGGTAGTGTTGAAAAACACAGTTTGAACCAAGTTGCCCAAGAAACCCTGACGCACAAAGAGACCCAAGATAAGCTCAAAACAACAGATGCCCCCTAGACTAAGACAAGAATCAATTCTAGGCTAGGAGAGGCAAAGCGAGAAGTGGAGTGAATGAGTGCCACGCAAGAATGATAGACATAGGTGCAGAGGGTCTCAAGCAGCGCCTGTTTCCAAGTTTTCACCACTTGATAGATTTATTGCAATTTTTTCTAGACTTTTTAAAATTTTTTTTTTGTATTTTTGCTACCAAGGTGCCTATTTCTAGGTTTTCACCAAGGCACTTTTTCAATTTTTTTCAATTTTTTGAATTTTTTTGATTTTTTTGGTGAGACATCAAAGCTCCTATTGCTAGGTTTTCACTAGGATGCTCATTTTTTCAGTACTTTTTATGCTTTTTAGGATTTTTTCAGCATTATATATGATTTTTTTTGGAATTTTTTTAGGATCATAAAGTATGTACAAAGAATGCCCCAGATAGAAATGGGCATCAAGAATCTATTTCCTCTGATGTAGAGAACTGATAGGCCCTAGGTCCAAATGCTGCAATTGTGATGATAGGAGGTCTCAACCAGTTCGACCAATAATAACCAGCCCTAAGCAATGTCTGAGCTAGTGGAGGATCATTAGAATGTGATCCACATATGCCATCGTGGATTTCAGCTAGCACTTTTTCTGACTCCTCTATTTCTAGACACTTAAGGAGAGTTTCATCTAGACCCTTCCTATACAAGTCACTAGAGACAAAGGCAAAGTGTAAGGGATGGCAGAAAGAATGGCGTGGTGGATTTTCAGGAAGAATATGAGGTGGAAGATATGAAAAGATGGTAGGATTGTAAGATTTGTGAGTAGGATAGCGTAATTCATCCACCAGGAACTTGAAGTGAAATTTATGCTTTTTCATTTGTAAGATAGATGTCAAAGTAACCAAGGCATTAGCAACTTTGTTCTCAGCTCTAGGAATGGGTTGAAGTGTAAAATATATGAGATCATGCTTGAAGTAGTGCACCATTTTTTTTGTAGAGAATCAACTTGTCATCTTTTATTTGAGAATCATTATTTTTGAGTAGATTTTTATTTTTACTTTTCTTAGGTTCAGATACCACCATAATGTGGTTTTCGCCATCTGACCATTGCTCTTTTCTTTTGACTTGATGACTGTGATGCTTGATTTTTGATTCAATCTTTTTTGTTGCTAGTTCGCTGGTGGAAGAAGTAATAGGTGTTGATGTGAGATGAAATGAAGTGACTGGTTCAATAGCATTTATGCGAGGGATGTCATCTTTGGTGACAAGAGAGGTTGAGCCTATAGGGTAGGCTCCAAAAGTAGCTAGATCTAGATTTGTCATAGAAGGACCAACATAGTCTACTAAGGCAATACAGGAAACAAACTCATCAGACCTAACACGAGACTCATCAACTATGTCAGGTGGGTTACAAGAGGTATGAACTACATCAACATCCATATCTGTCATGGAAGAATCTTCTGGAAAAGGCTTAAGATGCTGAGAAGTAGAGATACTCATGTCATTAGGTGAGAGATCACCTCTTTGTGGCAGTCATGCAATGTTGCGACGTTGTCTATCATAGTGCAATGATTCTTTAGGCACATAGGTTCTAGACATAGAGGCCTCAGCCATATCATCAGTAGATATACAAGCTTCTCCCCAAAGAAGTGAAGTAGAAGGAAGATCATCTCCCATGTGAGCCATAGTGTGTAGTGGTGACTCATCTGTATCTGTGTCTAAATTACTGAGCATGGGAGTATTTCTAGAATCCTCTCTATAGATCCACTCTTGAACAACTTGTTCTTCTCTTTCTACTTCTAAAGGAATGGATGAAGGAACAAAAGTATCAAAGATCACCATAGCAGAAGTGGAAGGCTTCATGTTATCAGAAGGTTTCCCATATGACCTAGGAGAAACAAGTATAGAAGCAAAGGAATCCAGCATATATTCACCCATACCAAGGCTCATCATCTTAAGTGTTTTCTCAGTAGAAACTAGAGACGTACTAGGATCAACAGTAGGTTCATTCTGAGGGATAAATTTTTCAGCAGTAGCAAGAGCATTAATAGCAATAGTATGGTCTCTAGGAATCACAACTTCAGTGCCATTGTATGGAAATTTGACGCACTGATGATAAGTGGAAGGAACAGCTTTCATGTCATGGATCCAAGGACAACCCAAAAGAATGTTATATGCGAGTGGGATGTCCAATACTTGGAAGTTAATATCTTTTGTGACAGGGCCCACTCAGACAGGCAACGTGACAAGACCTTTGGAAGATCTTTCCACTTCATCATAAGCTTTTATAGTAATCTTCTTCTTAGAATCCACATCAAATTTTGACAAACCCAACTATTGTATGACATTGAAAGAAACAATATTTAACCCTACACCATTGTCTATCAGGACTCGGCGAACGCGGGTGTGATAGACTAGAACTTCAATGTGTAAAGCTAGATTATGAGGGTGAACAATAGATATGTCATCTTCTGTAGAAAAGGAGAGAGATAGTGGAGATGAAATGTGGTTGACCATAGCCTGAAATTGATCCGGATCAATGTCATTGGGAACACATGTTGTACATAGAGCCTCATCAAGAATCTCTCTATGCGAAGGGGATAACCGAAGTAACTCAAGGATAGATATATGTGCTGGTGTCTTTTGCAAATGTTGGACAAGATCATAGCTAAGGGTGGCTGAAGGAGCCACTTGTTTGGAAGGCAAAGCTTGCTTGGGATCTTGTGTAGTTTTAAGGACAATCTTGCCCCCTAGTAACAACATTCAGTGTCTCACTTTGGGAAGATGAACTACCATGTGTTTGCAAGACCAACTTTGGCTTATCATGATTGGCTTTATTATCCTCTTGAGACCTCATCATTAAAACACTCTCAACGGGCTCTACCATGTTGATCACAGGTGTGTCAGAAGTATATGTATAGTGGATCTTAGCATCATGATTCTTCTTATGTGCTTGAGAGGTTTCCCCCTTGTCATGCTTAGGTAGAGGATCTTTGAAAGCTGTGTGATCATAATTTTTAGTTAAGCCATCAGTGGAGATTGTGTTCTTATCAATGAGGTCTTGAATATCATCCCTAAGCTTAAAACAATTGTCTATCGAATGTCCCTTATTTTTGTGATAATGGAAGTAATGATCCTCTCTCCATCAATCAGGCTTATTTATCAGATCCTAGTTACTAGGTTTATCAGGAAGCGTAAGATATCCATTTTCAACCAAAGTCTTAAGGATCACATCATAAGGTTCTGCCAACTTGGTATAGATTCACTTTCGAAATGACTTCTTAGGCTTATCTACATATTGAGGCTTAGAAGCACCATGAGCATTGGTAGCTTCTTGTTGTTTTACTGCATAGATAGCATTGGAGAGATTGAAAGCAGGCTCTTTAGCTTTAGGAGCATCAAAAACCCCATCATTAACAACATACTTGTTTTTATTCCAAGGTTTGTTCTTGTCTTTGCCATTGCCTTTAGCATGTTTATTAATAACAATTTCCCCTTTTCTTATAGCTACATCCTCAATCTGATATGCACTTTCAACCATGTCATTGAAAGAGGAGAACAATTGTTTCCTTAGATCATAATACAACTCAGGCACAAGAGTGTTGACAAAAATATCAATCTTTTCCCTTTTAGGTAGCTGACGAGGATATCGAGAATACAATGACCTCCAATGTTGCAAATAAGTAGCAAATAACTCTCCTTGGTTTTGTCTCAAAGCACCAAGATCTATCATGGTGATAGGCTATTGGATATTGTATGAATAGTGTTGTGTGAAGCATATAGCCAACTCATCAAAAGTCTTCAAAGGAGGTGTCAACTTTGCAAACCATTCTAAAGCTTGTCCTCTTAAGCTTCAAGGGAATAATCATAGAAAAAATGTGTCTTCGTGAAGGAAGTCCATGCTAAGAGCATAAAAGTGATGCACATGGTCATGGGGATCACCATTTCCATCATACTTGTTGTATTTGGGAACCTCAATATCCCTAGGAAACGGGACCATGTATAGACTTTTATCAAAAGGAAGAGCACAAATTGATTCTACAAAAGAGACCTTTGGAGGCTCTCTTTCTATTGCCATTTGTGTAAGGCATTGATTTATCCAACGCAGTTCTTCTTGAAGGACTTCCAATTTAGTTGGTACTCTTTGTTAGACAATTTGTCTGACATCATAGCCGGGAGGAAGCTTGTATCCTCTAGAAGTCATATATTGAAAATATTGATCACCATTACGCTCTAAAAGCTTATGCATCATTCGTTGGGAGACCACATCTTGTTCAAATCTTATAAGATCCTCACTAGAAATCTCATCATCAGCCTCTGCCTCATGTTGAGAGGGAGGAGGTCTAGGAGGTGAAGAAGGCATGCCAAAAGTAGGTCTTGGAGGAGATCTTGGTGGCGTGTTGTTGCCATTATTGCCATTAAAAAGAGGTCTATGCTCATAGTTACTAATCTCAGGTTGCTCATGAAATGTCCCTCTATAAGCCATGCACCTAGTAGCATCCATCCTTTGTTGATTGTGTTCTTTGTCTAAGCACGCTTGGTTATCCTTATGCTCAAAGTGTTCTTGCAAGCGTTGGAATTTTTCTTGTTTAGTCAAAGTGAGTGAGACACTGTCTATGTTTTTGGGGGTCTTCAATGCGGAAAAGAGGAAACCTCCTTTGTACCATGGGGTAGCCTTAGAATCCTCAGATTGGTTAGAACTAGAACTGTTGTTGCTAATGGGTGCTCATGAGCATCTAGTTGGAGAAGGTAACTGTGTATAATTGAATAGAGGATGACTCTCCTACTCAAATTGAGACCGAGTTGTAACCGTCATGAAAAGAGATGTTGGTCGACTAATAGAATGAGACAAAGTTTCTCAGATTTGAGATAAGCAAAGCTAATAAAGATCACTTGTCAAAGTAGAACAATAGAGAGATGGCTTGTCAAAAGTGCTTAAGCACTTAGAGAAATCAATTGACTAAAGCTGAGCAGCGAGCAAGAAGCTCAATAAGCAAGTAGCTAGAGAGGTAACCGTGATGCGACAAGTGATCGAGAGTAGCATTCATTAAGCTCAAATCCAATAGTTTTAGCTCATGTGTTTCAGTCTAGAACAAGTCTGAGCATGTAGATAATAGACCAGCTTCAAGTAAGAACAGAAAAAGACACTCTACGACAGGTTAAAATGCAAGTTTAGCAGCTCCAGATTGCAATAGCAACAAGATAGCAAAAAGGTTTTGGGCGACACTTTCTAGGCAGACAAGCCAGTAGTTTATAGCGAGGTGACACTTCACCCTAAGCCAAGTGATAGTTTCCAATAAGGCCGGGTGACACTTTCCAAGCAAGTGGGGTGAGAGTTGTGTAGGGATGAACTGTCGTGTGATATTTCTCAGAACAGAGTGCAACACTGTTCTAGGGTCGTACGACTCTTTGACTAGTGAACATAAAAATCTCAGTTTTGAAGTATTTTGATCAAGTTCAAAGGTTGGATAGTGCAATTTCTGAGTTTGACAAGCAGTAACAATAGATAAAAGACAGGTTTGCAAACAATATAGGATCAAACATGTCATAGAACACTTGAAACAAGGGCAAAAGCAACCTTGCCAAGACAAGCACTTGTGATATCAAAATAGAAAACCTTATGAATGCTACCATTTGTTTGAAAGTTAAGAATGTTTACACTGGTATAGCACAATGAAAACACTTCAAGCACTTACTACCTAGAAGGACAAGGCTCATTACTTAGCAACGTGGCCCACAACTTGATGCTCCCTTGCCTCACACCAAGTGGTTGCCCATAAGAGATATTGGCATTGTCATGGAAGTGTCAAAAACACAACCAAAGGAACACATATGGTGAGTGTCTTGGGGTGATCCAGGTAAGTCCACTTGGATCAATCCTTGCACCAAGAAGCTAAGCGGCTAAAATAAGGTGGCCTCTATCTAAAGGTTTGTAGTAAGGGCTTCCATTCATAACACCCCTCTTGCTCCTCATAAAGGACTAGGACCTCGTGGCCTCAAGAGTACCTTAAGCATTCTTGCTCAATGCTTTCCCCATGGTCGCAATCCCATGAGCTACTCACATCAAGCAAAGACAAGTGTTATGTCTACCAAGGTTTTGTGTCCTCGATAGCCTTGAGATTATCGTGAGTTGGAATAGCCGGCAAAAGGCTTGTCCCCACTTGGGTCGTTCCTCTTGATTGCTCAAGAGCAGGCCCGCTAAAAGATCCTAAACTAAACACAAAGACTGGATGATTTTTGAGGTTCAAGGTTTTTGGTTCACCACAAGGGTGAAGAGCATACTCCCCTATCTCAAAAAATTCTCCCAAACACACCAAGAAAAGATTCAATTACCCCCTTGCTTTCAAAATCCCAAGATGGGTCAAGATTTCTGTTTCACCATAAGGGTGAAGAGCATACTCTCCTACCACCTCAAGATTCCTACAACAAGGTGTTAAGTGCCTATGAAATGAAACAACTAGTATATGCCACACTCAATAAAGAAAGCAATTAAACAAACACTTGATTTGGTTTTTATGCTTAGGGAAGCCCTACAAAAACCATTAGTAGCCCTCTTTGACATGCAATGTATCAATTTCCTTCAAGCAAGAGCACCTACAAAACAACTTGTTAGACCAACAAGGGTTAGGAAAACCAAAATCTAACAATGGTTAGCACATGAAAAATTAGATAATCTGCAAAAGTAACTGATCAAATGAAAAAATCTGAAAATGAAACCATCATGGTTGGATTAGGCTCGGAAAGACCTTTCCAATGATATATCACACTTAAAATTTTGATACCATTTGTGAAAATTTCTCAAAAATGGGTGCCTATTTTCCAAAGTGGCATGGATTTGAAAATGCTGAAATTTAAAAAAAAATTAAAAAACCAAAAACAGCAAGCAAACTAATGAATCTGGAATTCTGGTCTCTATCTGTCGCAAAATTTTGCGCGAGACAGTACAAAGGTCGCGTGAGAAAGTACAGAAGCTCGCACAAGACAGAACATAGGCCCGCGCGAGGAAGCACAGAAGCTTGCGCGAGACAGAACCCAGGCCCACGCGAGGAAGCACAGAAGCTCACGCGAGATTGAACGCAAGCCCGTGTGAGGAAGTATAGAAGCTTGCACGAGATAGAATGAAAGCCCACGTGAGGAAGTAGAAAAGCTCGCGTGAGACTCCGTGACAGTGATGCACGAAAGTACGGACAACACACAAAAATTGCAAATTTTTTTATTTTAGAATAGCCAAAACATGCAGCAGAAATGCAAGAAAATAAGGACAAAATAGAGTTGTCTTGCCCCACAGTGGGTGCCAAAAATGTGTGCTATAATTGTGTCACACTTCTATAAATCATTCCATTCAAGAACACTCAAGAATGAGGTCTCAAAAATCGATCCATAGCTCCCTAGGCATGGAGTGCAAGGGTTTTTAAGAATGTTCTCAGCTAGAGCTATTAAGCCTATAACCTTGCTAGTAAACCATACAATGGGAGATTCAAATGAAGACAAGGGCAAGAATGCCAATATCCTCAAGAATAAAAAATGAAAATGCAAATGCAATGCTATGCTAGAAATGGAAATGCAAGCTAAGCTATGAAAATGAAAGATGCGAGTATACAAAGCCTCCTAGTTAAGCTAGATGAATTAATCTAAAGCATAAAGGAAATCTAAGCTAAGAATGCCATGAAAATGCAAGAAATGAAACTATGATAACATGTAGATGCAAAAGCCAAGAATGCTCCAAATCTTCAAAAGCTCCAAGATGACCTAGAAAACCTGTAGCATAACATTAGCATAAAAATTTGAGGATCTAGAATGAAGAAGAGAGCTCTCCTTTTAAAGGAAATGAGGAGGAATGGACCATGAAGATTAAGAGGCAAAAGATTTAATCAACGGTGGAGCTTAAAAGAGGAGCAATCCATGTGCACAAGTATCTTCCAATGAGAAAATAAGAGTTGACTTTTGTGTCCATATGAGACAAAAAATGCTTTTTCCCTTTTTATAAAATAAGAATAGTGCTTTATTTGTGCAACTTAGGATAAGAAGAAAAGGTGGGGCTTTTTATTTAGTAAAAGGAGAGGAAATATTCTTTTTAAGTAAATAAAGACTTAGGATAAGATGGTTAGCCCATAGAAAATAATCAAATAAATGATAGAGCTAGGATTTGATCAAGAGCAAGTAATTTATGATTTAGCAAAAGGAGCTAATAGTCTAGATGACCATTTTTAGGTGTATACAATTATCCTTGCCAAAACTCACCTACAAATATACCACCACACCCTAAATTTTATGATAATGGATAAAGAGATTTAAGATGACTAGTGGTGGTTGGATGTTCCCTTTTTTATTTAACAAAACCATTACAACTAAAAGGTAAACTATTAATTTTTTATATTGAGATTAAACCAGTCTAATTTCTAAATTATTTTTTGTTGGGCAAAAATCATAAATCTATTTCAATCTTTACGAAAGAAATAATTTTAAGGATCGCAATTTCTTGAGTACATTTTGAAACCTCCTAAAAAGTAATGATATTTCTATAAATGACCAACGACATCAATTTGAAACTAAGAAATAATGACTAAAAATCTATCTAATCTACCCATGTTTTTCCATAAGTGTATCTTTAACATTTAACCTAAAATTACTTTAAGCCACAAATTTTCAATAATGAATTTTAATTTATTGATACAAAATTATAAACATTTCTTTTCTTGTAAGTAGTACAACTAATAATCACACATTTTTTATTATCTATATATTTAAAAATTTGAAAAATAAAAAATGATTTTCCAAGACCTTAGAACATTAGCCTAATTAATTTCAATAATAACCCTATTACATATATATTTCTCAATATTAAAAAATAACAAAACACTATAATAACACGCGTCTAGAATCGGTCTTACTAGAAAGTAATTATATCATGTGATGGTAATTATAATGATAAAATAATAAAAAAAATTATAAAGATTATAGCACAATTATTATGTTTTTTAAATCCACCTTTAAATTAATGTAAAACTAAATATACATTAACATTTAAAAAAAATAGATGTTATTTTATTTTTTTCTAAAATTTTAATATTTTACACACAAACATTTTTAAAAGTGAATGAAAAACCTTCAATTTTAAAAATAATTTGTCAATATTTCTAAATAATAATAAACATGAATGTATGGAATTTCATCAAAGAAATAAGAAATTAAAAAAATACAAGAAAATGAAACTAAGAGGATAAGGCTTGCTTTTTTGTACAAAAGACTCAAGTTGAAATGTGCAGATTGAGTGTCTTTGTTTGTCGACAATAAATTTTCCTCATCTTAAATAGTGGTAAGGATGTCAAATTAAATTTTTTACAATAACCTCAGTATTAAATGCTAGATATGAACATTTCTTTATTAATCTATGTTTCAAACCTGAGGAGGACCGTGCCCATGGCCAACTCTCATGCTAATGAAAATAGTGCAATTGTAGCCAAACTTATAGCTTGCACAACCAAATATTGTACATTGAGGCTTGACCTACTCCTCCATGCTGAATTTCATTAGTGATTTGATAGTATTGAGTTATAGTGATAAGCTGAAAGATTGATTTTCCAAAAGAAAAATCCTAATTAAAGCTTAATATTCCATGTATTTTAAGAGGAAATACACTATCTTCTGCCAAGATTTTGTGCAAGGGTTACTTCTTTAAAAGATGAGGTTTCTTCTCCCAATCAAAACACACACTTGCTAAAAAAAGCCCCTGATTTCAGAGGTGTCTTCTTCCAAATTGATCCTAGTAAGCAGAGCATCAAAATTCTGAGGGACTTAAGCCTTCCAAAAGTTTTGATAATAAAAAGAATATGAATGACTTGATTTCAAGATATCAGAATTCATTCTCAACTAGGTGGAGTAGGAATCTCCAAAAATCACTAAACTGTAAATATGAAAAACCTTTCATGTGCCACTAAAACGGAGACTTCAAAATGTGTTTTACCATGCATCTCGGTTAAAATGCCATGTTTACTTGGTGAGAGTATGCAATGATAATTGTGGAAAGCTTTAATTAAGCCAGAAATTGACAACCGCCAACATTCCACTTCCCTTTTGTACGAGAAAGAAAAGAATTTCATGACATTGACATATATTCAATCACCATGTGACTTAATTAAGCCAGAGTATCTACATATCTAAAATATAATCACAGCGTAGAAAATACAGAAGTCAATGTGGTGTCCTATTTGTCGATAGGGTTTTGCGACATAAGATTGTCAAATTATCCCAACAATCCGATGAGAATCTTGCTAATACAGGTATGATTATTGAGAGGGGAGGGCTGAATTAATAATCTACAAATTCTCTAATTTAAACTCTTCAAACTTTAGACTTTAAAAAAAATTCAACATCAACTAGCATAGATATAAACATTCAAAACATGCATCCACAAATAATCAATCACACAATGTAGACACCATATTTTTCTCATGAAAACCCAAATGGTAAAAACTATGTGTGGGGATTGGTACCCACTAAATCTGTGCTCTTCTAGAATACGTCCTATGAGGAGCCTACTTGGTTAATGGTTTATAAAATGACTGTAAGGTGCTACATGGTTAAGGGATTTTCCTTAGACCTATTATGATCTTAGTCCTATTAGAAGTTGTCTTGTTAGAGGACTTTAAACATTCAACATTAATGTCACCTTGTTAGAGGATTTACAGCAAAGATCTATTAGGATCTACCTAGTTAAGGGATTTTAGTGTTACAATGCTTAGAAAGCAACAGACATGATGATCGATGAAATTGCACTAGCTCTGCATAATCAAATCCTATTGAGCTTTGAATCTCTTCACCACACACTATACTCTTTCTTGGCTTGATCACACTTGACTCCTTCGCTTTCTTCTTCACCACACTCTTCTACAATTCGCAATTAGTAACCAACTTATTTTTCATCTGTCCAATATATAGAGTTTTTATCATTGAGTAGAAATAAACTCTAGATATGAGATATAAATGATCCAGATCATTTTAGGTAAGATACAATGTATCTAACAACTCATAAAATATTTTTTTTTGACCATGTCGGCTTCCATATAGATTTCACCTTGGAAATTGAACCATCATCAACAAATCTTTTGCTTCTTAAATAATTCACCTCAAATGCACACCTTAGGCAATGTGAAGTCAAATAATTTCCCCAAATCACACAACTACCTTATTACTTCACTACAAAAATCACTGATCCCATTGCCACTTCAAATTTCTTCACCACTTAACAAATCTTCATCACTGGTTCAAGAACTTTGTCTTGTATATCTGTTCACTCTATCAATACCGCTTCTAGTCAATTAAGTCATCTTCACCTGTCAACATTATAAGTCGCAATCCACAACATATTATCTTAACATTGTTACCAATCATATCCTATGATTGCTCAATCAAATACTTAACCATTTTGAGACAACATTTAGATCACTTGCTGTTTATCACTGACTATTTTAGCAGTTACTTGGTTTGATTCTATTGAAACATAAGTAACTTAATACTTCACATCAAGAGTCACAGTTGCAAACATAACATCGCAACACATAACATAATCTTCCTTTAGAATAGAAACTCTAGAAACATACTGCAACTCATGATTTACTCTCATAATATCTGGTAATATACTAAAAACATTAAGTCAATCAGTTGATAGTAATGACAACCAAATAACTAATTCTCCTATCATTAAATCTGTACCAATCTTCATCAATGAAACACTTAGCATCACTGCATCAGTTATACTAACAATCTCCCCCTTTGACATTGATGACAACACTCTTAACTTCTCTTCTTGACTTCTTCTCTTCATTCCCGAGTTCTTCTTGGCTACATTATGTCTCTCTCATGACAGTCCACCAAAATGTTTCCACTTCTATCTTTACATATTCTATAATACATCTTCTACATTATGCATATCCTCTTACATATTCTCCCCCTGTGTAATACATCTTCTCTATCATATTCTTCCCCTTTGACAACAATGCCAAAATTGTCAAATCATTCAGTCATATGAGATTACACTTGACTATTCTTTGTTTTTGTTTTCCTCATCACTATATTACAAATATCATATTAAGACTTCTCCCCCTATGAAGTAGTCCACCTCTACATCAATTCATACATGTGATATTCTAATAAACACAGATGAACTGATGTAATCAACATCATCTAATTAACTACAGATAGGGGAATAATCCCTAGTCTACCTTGGAGATATTCAAAGGTATTCTTTTGTAATGAATTGGTAAATATATCAATGATACTTTATTGCAATGTGCTTTGTCTTCAAGTGCATCACTAGATACTTGGAAGTATTTATTGCACTTGTGTTATCACAATAGATAACAACCAATTATGTGACCTTCTCATTAATTCCCACAAGAATCAATTTCATCCATATCACTTGTTGACAATTAATAGCAGCAACAACATACTTTGCCTTTGCAGTAGATTTTGAAATAAAATTTTTCTTCTTACTAGTCTAGGACATTGAATTCTCCACCACTTGTGCTTTTCCTATCATCAACATTACCTACCTAGTCTCCATCAGTAAAAAAATTCAAAGAAAAATCTTCATCCTTACCATACCATAGGCCATAATTCTCAATTCCTTTGAGATATCTGAAGATTCTCTTCACTACAACCATATGTCAGTCCTTTGGATTTGAAGAAAACCTTGCAACAATACCAACACCATGTGCAATATTTTGTCCACTGTAAACTACATATTGAAACATACTGATCATTGATCTATATAAAGTTTCATTTACCTCTTTGGATTCATCTTCCTTAGATAATTTGTAGCCTATGACCATAGGTGTTCCCACTGGCTTTGAGTCTTCCATGCCAAAAGTTTTAAGAATCTCCTTCACATACTTGGATTGATTAATGATATCCATTTCTTCATCTGTTGAACTTGAAGACCAATAAAGAATTTGATTTCTCCTATCATTGACATTTCAAATTTCTTACTCATTAATTTTTCAAATGATCTGATCAATGCTTCATTTCTGCCAAATATTATGTCATCAACAAAAATTTCAGCAATCAATATCCTTTCTTCACTTTCAGATTTTAGATATACATTTCTATCTTCACTAGTTCTTCTGAAACCAATTTGAATAAGATAAGCATGTATCCTTTCATACCATGATTTTGGAGCTTATTTCAGTCTATACAATGCTTTATGTAATTTACATACCATGGTTTTACCTTCTTTAGTAGAAAATCCTTCAAGTTGTTCAATGTATACTTCTTCTTCTAACACACCATTCAGAAACATAGATTTTACATCCATTTGATAGACTTTAAAACCTTTTTAAGAAGAAAATCTAAAAGTATCCTCAAACCTTCATGTCTAGCAACAAGTGCAAATGTCTCACCATAATCCAATCCTTCTTCTTGTTCATACGCTTTTCAAACTAGCCTTTTTTTTTCTGCTTACTTATCCTTTTTCATTCAGTTTATTCCTAAAGATCCATTTAGTACCTATGACATTATTATTAGTAGGCTTGGGTACTAAATTCCATGTATTTTTTTCTCTACTTGTTCTAATTCTTCTTTCATAGCCTTAACCCAATCACTATCTTGTAAAGACTCTTTAACATTTTTGGGTTCTAATTCAGATAGTAAACAAGTACTTTCCCTTACCTTACTTCTTGTCATCACTCCAACATTTTGATCTCCAATGATATGATCTTGAGAGTGATGAAGCTTCACATACCTTGGGAGCACTGATTCTACTCTTTGGTTACCTTCACCATTATTCACTGGTTGTGAGTCATTTACCGGTTATGAAACATTCACCAGTTCATTTATCCTTGGTACTATATCTGTCTCCACCAGTTGAACATAAATAAATTTGTCATAGTCTTTTGGTTCATTCTTGCTATCTTCTTCATTTATTTTAGAAAATTCATCAATTCTAACATTTTCACTTTCAATCATCTTGTTACAATTCTTGTTCAAATATTTATAAGATTTAATTCTAGTAGAGTATCCTAGAAATATCCCTTCATCACTCTTAGAATCAAATTTACCATTTTTTTCATCCTTCTTTATGTAACACTTACTTCCAAAGATTTTAAAATAAGTGACACTAGGAGTATGACCATACCACAACTCATAAGGAGTTTTTTTTGTACCTTTCTTAAGTTGTACCTGGTTCAAAGTGTAGTTAGCATTACTTACCGCTTCTTTCCAAAATATTTGAGCCACTCCTTTTTGTATCAAAAGTGTTCGTGTACAATCAATTATAGATTTGTTCCTTCTCTAAGAAATTCCATTTCGTTGGGGTGTGTTCGGTGGTGAAATTTGTCTTTTTATCCTATTTTCTTCACAAAATGTTTTGAACTCTTGGGAGGTAAACTCACCTCCTCTGTCAGATCTGAGACATTTAAGTGCTTTAACTGTTTCTTTTCCAACTCTTTCTTTATACACCTTAAACATGTAAAATGCATCAGATTTATCTTTCAGAAACATAATAGACATCATTTTTTGAGTGATCATCAACAAACAAGATAAAGTACTTATCTCCATAATGGGTGAACCCACAATAGCAGGTTACACTTTTTTGCCGGAACGGACACTCAACTCTACGTTTTGAAGAAAAAAATCAGATTCGGATGCATATTGTCGTTAAACCGTATGAAATCGCTAGATGAAGTACATTAGAGTCTTTTAGGATTTTCTGTCTATATTCTAAATATATTTTTTATTTTTATTTTTGATTTAATTTGAATGATTTTTTCTTTCTCCCACAAAAACTAGTATGTTGCTGAAAATGTCATTTTCAAAGAGTTACATTATTTTCATAGGGAATAACTTTTTTTCTAAAATAGATATCAATGTGCTTCTTTCAAATTTAGTTTTGTAACATCCATACAAAGGGATGTAATTGGTTTGATGACATTATCACAATTATTGTATTTTTAATTAACGTTTGAAGTTGACTAAACTGTAATTTTGACATACCTTGACTACATAGCTTATAACTTGTCATGTGTTTGTCTAATTTCATTTTTATTTTCTTTGATAGAAAGATAACTTCAATACCTAGGGCATAGATATTTTTTATAATTTTTTTTCTCTTATTTACTATTTTTCCATAAGCGTCAAATATAGAGGTAGACATACGGTGAAATATCTATGTTTAGTAAAACTAAAAATACAAAATCATAATAAACTTAATATATATTAACGGGTATGTGCAAGATCATGAGGGGCCAAACTATGCCCTTAAGTGGCAATGAAAAATTAGCAAATCAGGGTTAGTCAACTTGACGTGAAAATTTGAACTAGCTATCAACCTAATACCAAAAAGTTGTAAGAATAGAATCTGTAGGAAATTGAATGTAGTTTCTAAACTACTAGGCCTTTTCTAAAAAAAATTAATATAATTGGTGAAAAGTATAGATTTCAATGCAGCAGTACAAAAATTTCAGGAAAAAAAGAAGAAGTAGGTGTATGTTTGACCACCTTAATCATGATCAAATGATAATATTTTTTTATAAGATTTTATATATAAGTAGTAGACTCATGCCTGGATGTGATGCATATTTTTTTGTAATTTTATTCCAAAAGAAAATTAATTATGAATTTTCTTCTACAACATTTTCAAAATAAAAAAACTCCCCTGTCTGACCACCTTAACTCATTCAAAACTTTACAAAATTCAATTTTTTTTCCTTATAGTAGGCGAAGCATAGAATGTGACACATTTTTCAGATTTCAAAAATGTTATACCGTTTGAAAGTTATAGTCATTTTTCAATCAGTATATAAATCAACACTTTAGAGGTAACTCAATTAGAAAATAACTAATAATTACTTATCGAATTCAAAATTTGACAGCAATTATATCGATAGAAAGTTGATAATCTCCTTAAAATACCCTTTTCATTTCATCAAATTCGGGTGAAAATTTTTTGTTAGCTATATGGTCTAAGTCTGGAACTCAGAGAAACAGGGGGAAAACACATTTTTGTGACATTTGAAGAGTTGACGAGGTAGGTTTGGTGCACAAAGCAATATCGAGCCTAATCAAGTACCCAAAAATCCCAACAAAATTTTGAATTTTAAATTTTCCCTCCCCTTTCTCCCTCTTAATTTATTTCCAACCCTGTTCTCCCTCCAATTTCTCCATACTTCAATATATTATATATCAAAAATTATATATTAGATTATATATTATATATATTAAATATTACATAATATCTATTATATATTAAATATTATATAATATATATTAATATTAAATGTTACATTATACATCATATATTATATATTATTTTATATGTATTATATAATAATATGTATTTTACAATATATCACATGATATCTTCATATTTAAATTGTATGCAATATATATATATATATATATATATATATATATATGATATGTATTATATATTGTTTATAAAATATTGTTATATATATAATAAAATCAAGTATAGTATATATATAATATATATATTATATAGGACATATTAATACATAGGTTAATTACACCAATATAAGGCATCCAAAAGGTTTCCACAGGGGTCATCAAGGGTTCCTAAGGGTCCTAAGGCTTGAGAAAGTGTACTAGGACCCCTTAGGTCCCGGTGTAACCCTTGAAAACACATTAGAGCACTCAATTGTGTCCTAAGGGGTCGTACGACCCCTTGGGACACAGTTTAGTTTTGAAATGTGTCAAAAGGGGTCATGGGGACTTCATAGGGGTCATAGTACACCTTATCACACGTTAAGACCCCTAGGAGGTCCCCATGACCCCTTGACGAGTCCTGATAATGCTCTATTTTTGTTAACCTTTTACCTCATACATTTCCCACTTCTTTGGCATGAAATTCCCTTTTTGCTAAACTATTGATAGGAAATTAGAATATTTAGTACTTCTTTAAAGAGGGAAGAATAGTTCCTAAAAAGTTATTAATTTTATGAAAATGATATATTTTGACTGATGCTGCTACAGGAACTAAGGAAATTAAGGATGCGTAAGTGTGGAGCCAGCTGTTTGATTGGAGGAACAATTTTGAAAGTTATAGTTCTGCTATGTTATTTTGAGTAAATAGTTTTGAATGTTTAAAACAGATCAGTTTCTGGCCATATGTTATTTTGGCCAAGTTGTTTTGTAAACAGTTATATGGCCAGTGGCCAAAACAAATTATTATCTACATTATCTATATTTAGGGAATAGGCCATCGACCATTCCAGCTTAGTTATTGATTCGGTTAAAACATATTAAGTCTATATAAGCGAATGTTAATCACAAGACATATGACATATATGATATATGAAAAATACTCTCTTTATATTATCTTTGAAAACCTGTGATATTAAGAACGTGAAGTTTCTGTAGTAGCTAGTTTTAGACATTTCTCACCCTGCGAACCAGAGGAGGGCCCCATCTCGGGAAGCTTGGTGAGATCACTTTAGTTTATTTTGTGAGTATTCAGCATTGATTGATTTTATTCATCTTTTTGTAGATTGAATTGAATGTGTGTATTTACATATTTCTCAATTATCTGAGTTCATTGCATGTATGTTTGTTAATCTATACAATGCCTGTTATTGTTAATCAAGGATTTAATTGTCCGATGAAGTAATTGGCTGTAGCATTCATGTCTGTTTCACTTATTATATATCACTATTCTGCTACTGCTTAAATCTATTATCCATCCATTTACCGAACTAATTTCTATGTCTATACTTCCTATCGCACTAATGAAATTCCCTGTTACTCTTATCATACTTCCTACTGCATTCATCATACCTCCTGCCGCACTTTGTATTAGAACTAGTTTGTTGTAAACAACCTCCTGCTAGCACTAAACCTCCTGTCGCAATCCAAGTAAAATCAAACCAACCTTTAATCGGACAAAACTCTATAATAGCATTCATAAAGACATCTTGTTTAATTGTTTAGAAGTGTGTTGATAAGTATCCAAACTTTAGATTAAAATCTATTCATAGAAGTAATCTCAGATGCATAGTAATTCATAAACCCCTTGATTTATTATTTTCACCCCTTGAGCAAACAGCCGTGATATCTCTCGCAAGTCTACGGTTCTCAGATTGACATTCTTAGGGTAATTTTGATTCAACCATATCCATACAAAGGCCATCCAGTTGAACCTCTATTTTACCCAACACCCCTTTTGACACATTTCAACACTTAAGTTTGTCCCAAGGGTCCGTATGACCCCTTAGGACACACTTGAGTGTTCTCATGTGTCGAAAGGGGTCAGCGGGACTTCCTACAGGTCCTAGTATGTCATATCATGCATTAGGACCCCTAGGAAGTCCCGATGACTCCTTTTGACACATTTCAACACTCAAGTGTGTCCCAAAGGGTCGTATGACCCCTTATGACACACTTGAGAGTTCTAATGTGTCAAAAGGGGTCATGGAGACTTCCTAGGGGTCTTAACATGTGATAAGGCATACTAGGAACCCTAGGAAGTCCCCATGACCCCTTTTGACATATTTCAACACTCAAGTGTGTCCCAAGGGGTCGTATGACCCCTTAGGACACACTTGAGTGTTGTAATGTGTTGAAAGGGGTCATGGGCACTTCCTAGGTGTCCTAGTATGCCTTATCATACGTTAGGACCCCTAGGAAGTCCCGATGACCCCTTTTGACACATTTGAACACTCAAGTGTGTACCAAGGGGTCGATGAATCCTTAGGACAAACTTGAGAGTTCTATTGTGTCAAAAAGGGTCATGGGGACTTCCTAGGGGTCCTAACACATGATAAGGCATACTAGGACCCCTCAGAAGTCCCCATGACCCCTTTTGACACTTTTCAACACTCAAGTGTGTCCCAAGGGGCTGTATGACCCCTTAGAACACACTTGAGTGTTCTTATGTGTCAAAAGGGGTCATGGGGACTTCCTAGGGGTCCTAGTATGCCTTATCATGCATTAGGACCCCTAGGAAATCCCCATGACCCCTTTCGACACATTTCAACACTCAAGTGTGTCCCAAGGGGTCATATGACCCCTTAGGAAACACTTGAGTGTTTTCATATGTCAAAAGGGGTCATGTGGAATTCCTAGGGGTCCTAGTATGCCTTAGCATGCGTTAGGACCCCTAGGAAGTACCGATGATCCCTTTTGACACATTTCAACAATCAAGTGTGTCCCAAGGAGTTGTATGACCCCTTAGGACACACTTGAGAGTTCTAATGTGTCGAAAGGAGTCATGGGGACTTCCTAGGGGTCCTTGTATGCCTTATCACATGTTAGGAACTCTAGGAAGTCTTCATGACCCCTTTTGACACATTTCAACACTCAAGAGTGTCCCAAGTGATCGTATGAACCCTTATGACACACTTGAGAGTTCTAATATGTCAAAAGGGGTTATGGGGATTTCCTAGGGGTCCTAACACATGATAAGGCACACTAGGACCCCTAGCAAGTCCCTATGACCCCTTTTCACACATTTCAACACTCAAGTGTGTTCCAAGGGGTTGTATGACCCCTTTAGACACACTTGAGTGTTCTAATGTGTTGAAAAGGGTCATGGGCACTTCCTAGGGGTCCTAGTACACCTTATCATGCATTAGGACCCCTAGGAAGTCCCGATGACCCCTTTTGACACATTTTAACACTCAAGTGTGTCCCAAGGGCTCGTATGACCCCTTAGGATAGACTTGAGAGTTCTAATGTGTCGAAAGGGGTCATGGGGACTTCCTAGGGGTCCTAATGTGTGATAAGACATACTAGGACCCCTAGCAAGTCCCGATGACCTCTTTTGACACATTTCAACACTCAAGTGTGTCCCAAGGGGTCATATATTCCCTTAGGACACACTTGAGTGTTCCCATGTGTCAAAAAGAGTCATGGGGACTTCCTAGGTGTCCTAGGATGCCTTATCACATGTTAGAACTCCTAAGAAGTACCAATGACCCCTTTTGACACATTTAAACACTCAAGTGTGTCCCAAGGGGTTGTATGACACCTTAGGACACACTTGAGAGTTCTAATGTGTTGAAAGGGGTTATGGGGACTTCTTAGGGGTCCTAACATGTGATAAGGCATACTAGGACCCCTAGGAAGTCCCCATGACCTCTTTTGACACATTTCAACACTTAAGTGTGTCCTAAGGTGTGATACAACCCCTTATAACACACTTGAGTGTTAAAATGTGTCAAAAGTGATCATCGGTACTTCCTAAGGGTCCTAACACATGATAAGGCATACTAGGACCCCTAAGAAGTCCCCATGACCCCTTTTGACATATGAAAACACTCAAGTGTGTCCTAAGAGATTATACGGCCCCTTGGGACACATTTGAGTGTTGAAACATGTCAAAAGAGGTCATGGAGACTTCCTAAGGGTCCTAGTATGCTTTATCATGCATTAGGACCCATAGGAATTCCTTGTAACCCCTTTTGACACATTAGAACATGCAAGTGTGTCCTAATGGGTCATAGAACCCCTTGTTACACACTTGAGTGTTGAAATATGTCAAAAGGGGTCGGTCATCAAGACTTCCTAGGGGTCCTAATGTGTGATAAGGTGTAATAGGACCCCTAGAAAGTGCCCATGACCCCTTTCGACACATTAAAACACTCAAGTGTGTCCTAAGGGGTCATACGACCCCTTGAGACACACCTGAGTGTTCAAATATGTCAAAAGGGGTCATGGGGACTTCCCAAAGGGTCCTAGTATGCCTTATCACATGTTAGGACCCCTAGGAAGTCCCCATGACCGCTTTTGACATATTATAACTCTTAAGTGTGCAATAAGGGGTTATACGACCCCTTAGGATACACTTGAGTGTTGAAATGTGTCAAAAGAGGTCATCGGTACTTCCTAGGAGTCCTAACATGTGATAAGGCATACTAGGATGCCTAGGAAGTCCCCATGACCCCTTTTAATGCATGAGAATACTCAAGTGTGTCCTAAGGGATTATACGACCCCTTGGGACACACTTGAGTGTTGAAATATGTCAAAAGAGGTCATGGGGACTTCCTAGGGGTCCTAAAATGCCTTATCATGCGTTAGGACCCCTAGGAAGTCCCCATGACCCATTTCGACACATTAGAACTCTCAAGTGTGTCCTAAGGGATCATACAACCCCTTTGGACACACTTGAGTGTTGAAATGTGTCAAAAGGGATCATCAGGACTTCCTAGGGGTCCTAATGTGTGATAAGGCATACTAAGACCCCTAGGAAGTACCCATGACCCATTTCGACACTTTAGAACACTCAAGTGTGACCTAAGGTGTCATATGACCTCTTGGGACACACTTCAATGTTGAAATATGTCAAAAGAGGTCATGGGGACTTCCTAGGGGTCCTAGTATGCCTTATCACACATTAGGACCCGTACGAAGTCCCTATGACCCCTTTTGACACATTTCAACATTCAAGTGTGTTCCAAGGGGTCATATGACCCCTTAGGAAAAACTTGAGTGTTTTCATAAGTCAAAAGGGGTCATGTGGACTTCCTAGGGGTCCTAGTATGCCTTATCAAGTGTTAGGACCCCTAGGAAGTACTGATGATACTTTTTGACATATTTCAACACTCAAGTGTGTCCCAAGGAGTCGTATGACCCCTTAGAACACACTTGAGAGTTCTAATGTGTTGAAAGGGGTCATGGGGACTTCATAGGGGTCCTAGTAAACCTTATAACATGTTAAGACCCCTAGGAAGTCCCCATGACCACTTTTGACATATTATAACTCTCAAGTGTGCAATAAGGGGTCATACGACCCCTTAGGATACACTTGAGTGTTGAAATGTGTCAAAAGAGGTCATGAAGACTTCCTATGGGTCCTAACATGTTATAAGGCATAGTAGGACCCCTATGAAGTCCCCATGACCCCTTTCAACACATTAGAACTCTCAAGTGTGTTCTAAGGGGTCATACGACTCCTTGGGACACACTTGAGTGTTGAAATATGTCAAAAGGTATCATCAGTACTTCCTAGGGGTCCTAACACTTGATAAGGCATACTAGGACCCCTAGGAAGTCCACATGACCCCTTTTGACACATGAAAACACTCAAGTTTTTCCTAAGGGGTCATATGACCCCTTGGAACACACTTGAATGTTGAAATGTGTCAAAAGGGGTCATAGGGACTTCGTATGGGTCCTAATGTGTGATAAGGCGTACTAGGACCCCTAGGAAGTCCCCATGACCTCTTTTGACATATTTCAACATTGAAGTGTGTCCCAAGGGGTCATATGACACCTTAGGTCACACTTGAGTGTTCTAAAGTGTCAAAATGGGTCATGGGTACTTCCTAGGGGTCCTAGTATGCCTTATCACACATTAGGACCCCTAGGAAGTCTTGATGATCCCTTTTGACACATTTCAACACTCAAGTGTGTTCCAAGGGGTCGTATGACCCCTTAGGACACACTTGAGAGTTCTAATGTGTTGAAATGGGTCATGGGGACTTCCTAGGGGTCCTAACACATGATAAGGCATTTTAGGACCCCTAGGAAGTCCCCATGACCTCTTTTGACACATTTAAACACTCAAGTGTGTCCTAAGGGGTCGTATAATCCCTTAGGACACACTTGAGTATTCTCATGTGTCAAAAGGGGTCATGGGGACTTCCTAGGCATCCTAGTATGCCTTATCACATGTTAGGACTCCTAGGAAGTACCGATGACCCCTTTTTACACATTTCAACACTCAAGTGTGTCCCAAGGTGTCGTATGACACCTTAGGACACACTTGAGAGTTCTAATGTGTCGAAAGGGATCATGGGGACTTACTTGGGGTCCTAACATGTGATAAGGCATAATAGGACCCCTAGGAAGTCCCCATTACCCCTTTTGACACATTTCAACACTCAAATGTGTCCTAAGGTGTCATACAACCCCTTGGGACACACTTGAGTGTTGAAATGTGTCAAAAGGGGTCATCAGTACTTCTTAGGGGTCCTAACATGTGATAAGGCATACTAGGGCCCCTAGGAAGTCCCCATGACCCCTTTTGACACATGAGAACACTCAAGTGTGTCCTAAGAGATTATATGACCCCTTGGGACACACTTGAGTGTTGAAATATGTCAAAAGAGGTCATGGGGACTTCCTAGGGGTCCTAGTATGTCTTATCATGCGTTAGGACCCCTAGGAAGTCTCTATGACCCCTTTTGACACATTAGAACTCTCAAGTGTGTCCTAATGGGTCATACGACCCCTTAGGACACACTTGAGTGTTGAAATGTGTCAAAAGGGTCATCAAGAATTCCTAGGGGTCCTAGCATGTGATAAGGCATACTAGGACCCCTAGGAAATGCCCATGACTCCTTTCGACACAATATACCACTCAAATGTGTCCTAAGGGGTCATATGACCCCTTGGGACACACTTGAGTGTTGAAATGTGTCAAAAGGGGTCATGTGGACTTCATAGTGGTCCTAGTACACCTTATCATGTGTTAGGACCCATAGGAAGTCCCCATGACCCCTTTTGACATATTAGAACTCTCAAGTGTGTCATAAGGGGTCATATGACCCTTTGGGACACACTTGAGTGTTGAAATGTGTCAAAAGGGGTCATGAAGACTTCCTAGGGGTCCTAACATGTGATAGAGTGTACTAGGACCCCTAAAAAGTCCCGATGACCCCTTTCGACACATTAGAACTCTCAAGTATGTCCTAAGAGGTCATAGGACTCCTTAGGACACACTTGAGTGTTGAAATGTGTCAAAAGGGATCATCGATACTTCCTAGGGGCCCTAACATGTGATAAGGTGTACTAGGACCCCTAGGAAGTCCACATGACCCCTTTTGACACATGAAAACACTCAAGTATGTCATAAGGGGTTATATGACCCCTTGGGACACAGTTGAGTGTTAAAATGTGTCGAAAGAGGTCATGGGGACTTCGTAGGGGTCTTAACGCGTGATAAGGCATACTGTGACCCCTAAGAAGTCCCCATGACCCCTTTTGACACATTTCAACACTCAAGTGTGTTCCAAGGGGTCGTATGACCCCTTAGGACACACTTGAGTGTTCTAATGTGTCTAAAGGGGGCATGGGCACTTCCTAGGGGTCCTAGTACACCTTATAACATGTTAGGACACCTAGGAAGTCTTGATGACCCCTTTTGATACATTTCAACACTCAAGTGTGTCACAAGGGGTCGTATGACACCTTAGGACACACTTGAGAGTTTTATTATGTAGAAAGGGGTCATGGGGACTTCCTAGGAGTCGTAACATGTGATAAGGTGTACTAGGACCCCTAAGAAGTCCCCATGACCCCTTTTGAAACATTTCAACACTCAAGTGTGTCCCAAGGGGCCATATAATCTCTTAGGACACACTTGAGTGTTTTCATGTGTCAAAAGGGGTCATGGGGACTTCCTAGGGGTCCTAGTATGCCTTATCACGCGTTAGGACCCCTAGGAAGTCCCCATGACCTCTTTCGACACATTTCAACACTCAAGTGTGTCCCAAGGGGTCATATGACCCCTTATGACACACTTGAGTGTTTTCATGTGTCAAAATGGGTCATGTGGACTTCCTAGGGGTCCTAGTATGCCTTATCACACTTTAGGACCCCTAGGAAGTAGCAATGACCCCTTTTGATACATTTCAACACTCTAGTGTGTCCCAAGGGGTCGTATGACCCCTTAGGACACACTTGAGAATTCTAATGTGTCAAAAGGGGTCATGGGAACTTCCTAGGGGTCCTAGTATGCCTTATCATGTGTTAGGACCCCTAGGAAGTCTTCATGACCCCTTTTGACACATTGGAATGCTCGAGTGTGTCTGAAGCGACCCCTTCAGACACACTCGAGCATTCCAATGTGTCAAAATGGGTCATGGGGACTTCTGAGGGTTCCTAACATGTTATAAGGTGTACTACGACCCCTAGGAAGTCTCGGTAACCCCTTTCGACATATAATTTAAATATTATGATCTATAAAGTTTATATATTAATATATATATATATATATATAAGATATTATTATATAAAATATATATTAATATATAATTATATCTATAATACATATTAAAAAATATATAAAATATTTACATAACACCCCTTAAACGTTATATATATATATATATATATATATATATATATATATATATATATATATCTATATATATATATATAATTTGTTTATATAAATATAATATAAGTTCATTAAATATATTTAGATACAATACATATTAATATAAAAAAAATATTAATATAAAATATATATGACATACAATTTAAACATTCTAAGATATTATAATATAAAATATATATTAATATATAATATATATTAAAAAATATATTAAAATATTTACATAATACCCCTTAATACCCCTTAAATGTTATACATACATATATACATATACATATACATATATATATATATATATATATATATATTTATATAATATATATATTTATAATTTGTACATATATTTATATAATATAAATGTTAAATATACTTATATACAATACATATTAATATATAAAAAATATATTAATTTATAAAATATTATAATATAAAATATATATGACATACAATTTAAAACCCCTAAGATATTATAATATAAAATATATAAATTAATATATAACTATATATATAATACATATTTAAACATTATATACAAAAGTTCAATTTTTTCATATATTCTCGCCGTTTTTTCATACTTGGCAAAATCGGGTACTTAATTTCAAAAAGTTCAAATTTTTCATATTCTCCCGCCATTTTTTCATACTCGAAAAAATCGGGTACCCAATTAGGCTTGTGCTTTGGTGTCAAGTTTGCCTAGGTGTACTGACACCCATGCCTACTAAAAGGTCAACATACATTTTCATGCGCTTTTGGACGATTGAAAAGTGGATTTTTTTACATCGCCACTTTTTGGCCCCTCATGATCTTGCACATACCCTAACATTATAATCACTAGAAATATTTTTTTTAGTACCTTACTACATAGATAGGTTTGTCAAATGTATTCATTTGATCTTCCAAAAGATAAATTCGAAGTGATTTTTTGTCGTCATTTTAATAGGTGCGAAGGAGACTCCACTGTAGGTATGAATGAGGAGTATAGATGTTATATCAATGTTTTTTTAATCTAAGAGGCTTTGAGTTAACCATTTGTAATTAATTCCTTCAAATGGAACCTCTCAAGGCTTAAATAATCATATTTTATTGAAAATGTGTTATTTTAGCAAAAATCAACATGTCTAAAAAAGTGTAACCCAATATTGTGGGGTCACCCTAATAGCTTTGTGTTCTCATCAGTCAACACAAATCAGTGTGTACAAGGTCAAGAATGTTCTACGATGGATAGACCTTACTAGTAAAACTAGACCTAGTCAACTTTCCCAACTGACACTCCTTACACGTAGCATTTTTTAGGCTTAGCTAAAGTAGGCATACCTCTAACACATCTTTGCTTCCTAACCTTTATCGGATTATCAAATTTAACATGAAAAAGCCTTTTATTTGACAACCAACAATTTTAAAATTTAGCAAATAAGCATTGTTTATTATAAGAGTGTTTTTTAGTGGTGAATATTCGCCTTTGGTGAATTCTGGGAAATGTCATTTCCAAAATTGGAGAATCATGCACGATACATGGTGACCCAAATCACCCAATTTTAACACGGTGATGGGTCAATATTATTTTGAATCACCATTAAAATTTGTCATTTGACATGGTTGACCGATATATTCACCTTTAACCAATCTGGTGTGGTTCTCGTAATGACCTCTTATTCACCAAGGGTTCATAATTATGAATTGAATATAAAATCTAAATATATTGAAATGGTCTTTACATTGGTCCTATTTTGCCAACCGTTTGTTAATTCCTACATTGTGCATTGAACAAGTTGGGACATTTTTGAAACACTTAAATGAAAATGTTAATGTATTTTGAAAAGCCCAGGAATTAAAAAAAATGGAAATTGGAATCATGGATTGATATAAATTCAAATCAGATTTGTTAGTCTTTTCGTGTCCCGTTAAAATTTTTTGGAGGGCCAGATTTACAAATAACAATCTTGCAATAGTAAACAGAGGATTCAATATTTTAGAATTCAGAGAAAGCAGGACCAAGGTAAGCAATTATTTGTTCACACTTCATAGTATTTCTATTAATTTTCATTGCTAGAATCCTAAGGACTAGTGAGAGGTCAAGATATCAGGCAATGGTGACTATCCTGAGTATCCTCAGGCTTCTTAAGGGATTGAGATGTCAGGTGAGGTTGAGACTCAGACTTCTCACTATGCTTAGGGAAGTGAAGGGATTTGAAAGCTAGACAAGGGTAATATGCCTCTGGGTAGTGAAGGGTCTAGGAGGCCATCAAAATGTCCAATACTTAAAGATGCTACCATAAAGGCTTTCTTTGGAGTTGGCAATGTTTCTGATCCATCAACTTCTATAATTGCAAGTGAAAAAGCCATTCATAGTAGATCACCAGTACCACTACCACAAGCAGGGGTTGTCATTGAGTTAAATTGAAATGCATCAAATGAGGATAACAATGGTGGCACAACAGAAGATGTTATAAGGGATACACAGAACCAGTTGGATGTAAATGCTAGCAATGAAGATAATATTGATGTTGGTAGGAAGAAAAGAAAAAGGGAAGTAAAAATAGGGTGAGAGTGGGAAATGAAATTTTTTTTTAAGGTTGATTGGGTAGCAAAGAATTGGTTCATTGAACCAGTCCTAAACAATGATGAACAACCAATAGAATGCAGGTGTAAGATTTGTACCTGGAAAACTAAAAGAGAGAAGAAGTTACAACTAAAACTTGACACTATAGAAAAGCATATTGGTAAGGTTTATGAAAAATAGACCATAGACAGACAAGAAATATTAGTAGTGAGATGGAAATCAAAGGAAGAATGTCTTCATGTTAAGTATACCATAGAATATGAAGAGCATACCAAGAGAATGGCAGTAATTGCCAGTATTGAAAATCCAATCAAGGCTGGGTTTAAACATGCAGCCAATGAAGGAACCTGGCAAAGACCATTCAAATGAGTGTTGTTTTTCATATTCTATCCAAAAGGCATCCTATGAGAGACTTCTCAAAATATGGTAATTTATTATCCTTTTTGAGAGTTCCCCACTATCCTATGTCACATTGGTAAACAAACGTTGGATGGAAAATGGCAAACTATCTTTTTGAGATGGAAAAGAAAAATTTATAGGAGAAAGTAAAATAGTCTAGATTCATTTCATTATCCATAGATGAAGTTACAATAGTAGATAGCACTGCTTGGGTCTGCATGCATGTGTATATAGTAAAAGAACATGTCTACCAATCTCATCTACTCTTTGTTTGTAAATTGAGGGGCAATTCAACAACAAAAAACTTATATTTTGAAGTCAAGAATACTTTGAATGAAGTTTCTGGTATGGATGATTTGACAATTGGCAAGAAGTTAGTTTGTGTTGGAGTAGATGGAGTTGCAGTAATGCAAGGCAAAAGGAATCATCTTTGTGTAAGATTACAAACTAGTATTGCACCTTACATGCTTGGCATATATTGCATGACCCATTGAATGAATTTTGCATATAAAATTGTAAGCGATTTTCCTACAATGTCAAAAGTTGAAGATCTAGTCTGCAAGCTATACTCTTACTTCTGCTGAAGTCCTAAATGTTTTGCAGAATTTAAGATTTTTTCAGAGGGAGTAACACTAGGAAACAAGCTTCTCAAGGATGTTGAGACTAGATGGATCCATTTGCATGGACTAGTAGAAAAAGTTCTAACAGAATATCAATCCTTGATTAGACTAATATATGAGAAATGCCTCACAATAGACAAAGCTCCTGATTTGTTACATAAGTTAAGTGATATAGAGACTCTTTTAACGTTAGCTAGTCTTCTCCTCATGCTAGATTTAATGAACAAAATTGTTAAAAAAGCCCAAGATAGAACTATGTATATACATGAGTATAGAAGTTTATGTAGAATGACATGCATTGCCCTAGATGCTCTGTACTCAGATATGAAAACACTTCAAAACCCAATTTTTTTTCGGTGGTAGATAATTACAAATTTGAATCATGCTGAGAATTTTTTATAATTTAATGCAAAAAATGATTTATGTGTGTTTGTGAAAGGATATGAAATAGAAATGCACCAATCTAAAATGGGAAAGCGAGGTGGACTACTTCCAATTAAAAAGGTCAATTTTGACAGGATTGTTAAATTAGTTAGTGATAATTTGAAGTCAATTTCCTACCAACTTTCAACTGAGATTCATGAAAGATTCCTTTGAGAAGAAATTCTTGAAACCATGGGTTGTGTGTTTCCTCATTTTTGGAAAAAATGTCGAAGATAAACAAACTGATGCACATATCTTTCATAAAAATTGATGAATTGATCAGAGAATTTTAAAAAATGCCGATTTCAATGGACAACCAATTGAACAAATTTTAGTCAGCTAATCTTAAAAAAAATGTAGACAATTTGCATCATGTATGAACATATTGCAGTTGAAAAACTTGGAGAATCCATTTGAACCTGGTGCAATAACCAGGCTTTAGAAAAGGATAGAGCAGAGTGAAGTATTGCATGATTCAATATTGGAATATTTCAAACTTTTTGATTTATGTCAAATAATGATATTGGGGTCTGTGGAAGTTGAAAGAGTTTTCAGTGCATTGGGGTTTTTGAAATCAAAGATCAGAAAAAAAAAACTAGACAAAAATTTGGAAACTTGCTTGAGGTTGTTTGTAACTCAGTACAGTGTTAGAGACTTTCCTTATGATAGGACATTGGAAATTTAGAATTCCATGCGTGAAAGACAAGGGCTTTGCAACACTTCAAAACCAGGTGGTGCTACTACTAGTTCTAAGAAAAATGATGGATCTTGGTCCCAGACTCAGAATGAAGATGAAGAATTTTTTGATTTTGAATACCCAACTCAGAATGAAGAGGAACCTCTTTCTACTAGTCAATTTCAGGAGCTAGATTCTATGTGGGATATAGAAGCATCAGACTTCTCATTGAGTCAGTGAAGTGGTTTAGCATTCAATTAATAGGTATTTATACACTATATACTACACTTCTTGGACTTGAATCTTAACTCATATTACATTTACAATTTACAAAACTATTGTTCATGATTTTTGTAATTTGAAGTATAATGTGTAATGTTCATGTTACTGTATTAAAATTTGAAGTGTAATCATATAATGTCCTTTTTCCTCACTGTGAAGTGTAAACAGCTCATGCTATTTCAAAACTTAAGTTGGCTTGGTTCTGATGTTATGCAAATAGTTCATCTAACCCTATCTCAACTTTGCTACATGAAAATCAAAGGCCTTTGGAACCCTTCCAAAGTTACATAGACAGTCTTCTTAAAATCTTCACAAGAGTGGAACCATGTAACAAACACTTAGATATAACCTTGTGAAGTCCCGTACAAAGCCTTTCGTAACCTCTGAACTGTTTAATCTTGTAACTTGTTAACCTTTCCAAAGTTACGTGTAAGCACCAAATGCTTCATCACAACTTCATAACCATGAACACTAATGGCCAAGAAACCCTCACGAAGCTCCACAAACCAATTTAACAATACTATCTTAGCTTCGTAACTATTCCTGACAAATATCAATCCAACCATTGACACAGTCCATTCATCTACACTTTCCACATGGCATGCAACTTACTCTCACTTTTCAATACCTTTCAAAGTTACACACGCCATTAGTCGGGACCTCATAACCCAAAATCATCATAAAAAATTAACCATTGAGAAGTTACAAAACAACTAGGTGTAACTTCTGAACATTGTTGATGGTCAAAGCTTTACCTTTTGCAAAGTTCCATAAATCTAAGCATAGATTCCTAATTTCCTAGAAATTGTCACTAGTACATTTGAGGTCAAATTCTGATAGCCATTTGTTGGATTTGCAATGCTCATTTATCAAAATTTTGACACATACGTCCGTCACTATTTTTGTGATGGAAATTGCTACAGAAGACGTACTCGTCAGTTTATCGACACCATTTCATGTCAGAAACTTGCACATGACAACAACTTCATTATGGCATTTTCTATGGTTCATCCATTAGAATTTCAATAACATGACCAAATTCTGACAGATCTACCTGTCGGTGAGATGGCCTTATTGTTGAAGGTTTTGCCAAAATTTTGCTGTTTACGACACTTAAACTGTCAGAAAAATGATAGTTGTGCAGCATTCTCTAACAAGTTTCCCTGTCGAACATATAGCATTACTGTCAGAAGAATTGTCGTAAATTATGATTCTCTGACATTTTGTCTGTCGAAGACATAGCGCTGCTGTCGGAATTAATTGTAAATTGTCAAAAAATTGACGGATAGGCACGTTAAAGTTAACACAGCTCAAGAGACCATCATAGTTTGTCTCTTTCTTCGGTCTATATTATTGACAGAATGTTTTACCTTTCATTAGCTCATCAAATCCAGGGATTTGAAAGAATTTAATATAATATTTTCATGACAATGTATATTATTTAAGTTGACATTACATGAATTTATCTACTTTGTGCACTTGTAGACTATGAGGATGGCAATAAAGAAGCATGGCCATCTTCATAGTATACAAGTGCGTGAAGTAGATAAATTCGTGCAACATCAACTTAAATAATATACATTGTCATGAAAACATTCTATTAAATTCTTTCAAATCCCCAGATTTGATGAGCTAATGAAAGGTAAAACAGTCTGTCAATAATATAGATCGAAGAAAGAGACAACCTATGATGGTCTCTTGAGCTGTGTTATTTTTAGTCCTAGCTATTGTCCTAGCTACCTGTCGATCATCGACAATAATCACCACCTTGCATTTATGTACACTGCACAAATTGATCATAGTCTCGCAAAAACATTTTACACTTGTACATCTCATCAATACTAGAGGCCTAAAGTAATTTTATATGATCACTAGCACATTTCGTGCATGGATGAGAAACACTATCCAAAGTTTCTAGATAACCGTTTTGAGAAGGGTAATGAGTGGAGGCCAAAGAAGGGATAATTTTGAAGGTTTTATAGATGTAGGTTACTGAATCATCATCTCTACATTGGTACCAATATGGCCTCCACTCCATATACATCTTCTCATAATCTAAAAACTCTCCATCATTGATTCTTGTCATTTTTTTAGCATCTCCATGGACTGAGACCTTAAATTATTGAGCTTCTCTTTGTTTTGAGAATAGTTTAACATTCTCTACTTAATAGGGCCAACCATGTGAAGGTGGAAGCTCACCTAGCCCCTCCTAGGAGCCTCTTATGACCCTTTACAACACTTTAAGACCTCTAAGATGTATTCTTAGGGATCATAAAGGGTCATAAAGGGTCATAAGGGGTCCTATGACACAACAACTGAGAAACATAAATGTAGGCATCATGGTCACAGTTATTTGGAGACACAACATAATTGAATACTATACCCAGATGATGGAACACAACCACTACTCCTGTAGTTATAAGTTGACACTGTGGGATCCAAAAACCAAAGAGGAGGAATCTATATATGGTTTTTGGATCCAACAGTGTCAACTTAGAACTGCAGGAGTAATGGTTGAGTTGCATTTTCTGGGTATAGCATTCAATTATGTTGTGTCTCCAAAAAATTGTGACCATGATGCCTACATTTATGTTTCTTAGCTGTTGTGATATGTACATCGCAGTCTGTCATTGTTGCAGCAGTAGAGCCTATATTCCACAACAAAAAGGAAGACATCTTTTTAGCTTGGGTCTGGATCCTACCCCAATTGTCAAAGGATCCAGGGTCAGGCTCGAAAAATGTCTTCCCATTCTATCTGCAAAATTATGTCCATCCATGATCTCAAGAACATCATCATCTTTCCACTCTTCATTTGCCAAAATATATTGCTTCTTCAAGCTTGTAGAGTAATCTTATTAATAAAAGAACTCTTGCGAACATTAGGGTACCCACAGATCAAAATAGTTGATGTTATTGGTGCTTGTGCTCAAGGATATCGATTCACTATTTTGAAATGACCAAATAATTTTTATTTCGATTGTAGAGAAAAGGAGTGGGAGAAAATGAGTGAGTGAAAGCTGATCGAGCTCGAGAGAAGGCATTGCATTTTATTTGATCATGAATGCTCTCTGAAATGACTAATCATGTTTTCTATTCGATTCATTTTGGTGTTTTTTTTTCCCATATTCAGGAGATAAAAATCATGGCAGCAGCCACTTAGCCATCTTTTTGATGTTCCAGGTATTTTACAAAGATACAGGTATGTGGATTTATTGTTCAATTGCTTGCATTTATTGGTCAAATGCAAAAATTTTGTCATGTTGCAAGGGCAAGATATCAGTTTGGTGTTTTCAGTTTATGTTAAAAGTTGATTTGGTAAAATCCTCAAAAAACACACTACATGTTCTAAAATGTAAAGAAGTTGAATGTTAAATGTAAGATATATATCTCATTCATAGTAATCAAAAGAAAGGACATGAAACTTATAAGGAGATTTACCAAACCAAAAATATAAGTGAATAGGAAACATGGATTGGTACCTTATGAATTGGTTTTTGAGGTGCACAATCTTCATCAATCTCCTCAGAACAAGACCCCTCCTCATGAAAAATGCATTTAACACAAAAAACAAATCTACAAAACTGAACCAATGGCATGTTTAGAACAAAGAAATAGATTGATAATAATATGCTGAAAATTCTTTTATGTTTAATACACGCAAAAAAACCAGTCCCAACAATTCTTAAACATACTTTATCTGATATGATAATAACATGCTAATTAAACTAATAAAGGTGTTATCTGCATTTAATCTGCCAATTAATAATTACACAAAAACAAATTTACAAAACTGAACCAATGGCATGTTCTTCGTATGTGATTTCTTCATCTTTTGAGCCTCTGGCATCATATTCGACCGCAAATTTTAAATGCATTGCATTTTATTTGATCATGAATGCTCTTTGAAATGACCGCATTCTACTAGTGTCATGCCCTAGCCCATGCTTTATCTCCATTATTTGATGTTATTGGTGCTTGTGCTTGTGCTTGTCCATATATGTGTTACAAGTGACTGAGATTCATTAAAGGATACAAAACCCTTCATTTTGGGGTTATTGTGTGTGGATTCAAATGTAGGTTTGATTTGGTTAATGTTTAGAAGAGATCAATAAAGTATTTAAAGACAATCTTACATGTTTGGAGAGGTTTGAGAGGCACTTATAATGACTGTGCCCTCACAAACAATGACATAGACTGGTTTTACTAAGTTTCCTTTCTCTGCTGCAGGGGTACAGTTAGAGAGTTCATTGAAAAAATGATCCTTTGAATGGTTACTATGAATATGAATGATTTGATATAGCATATTGCTCATTTTACTTGAAGTTTGGAATAGCTAGCTTGTGCAAGGGTGGAAGTAGTTTTGATCATTTTGGTTGTGACTGTTCCTCTACACAATCAGAAAATGTAATTGTCTAATGATTATATGTAATGTTGAATGGATTAAATGCTTTATTCTTGGTAGAAGTGAATGGAGTTTCCAAGATGTGTTGAGGAGTTTGCTCCTTGTTTAATGTTAGCTGTTCATGCACAATCCACTCATACAACAGTGAAGTTACAAAACTGAACCAATGGCATGTTTACAATAGAGAAATAGAATGATAATAATATGCTGAAAATTCTATATATTTTGTTTAATACACACCAAAGGACCAGTCCCAACAATTCTTAAACATACTAGTTATCTGATATGATCAATTGTTAATAAAGGTCTAATTCTATAGACTGCTAGCACGAAGGAAGATTTGACCTGGCCAAATTTTCCTTGTACACAAAAAAAAAAAGTGTGATAACTATGTCTACTCCAACCTTAATTGTTTAAGAATTCATCATATCAGATAAAGTATGTTTAAGAATTGTTGGGAGTTCTATTAGACCTTTGTTGTAAATTGGTTTTCAAATGTTTGGATTCACGTTTGTTGATATTACTGGCATATATGTTTAATGACGCCATTGTATATTGCTGTCACTAAAATGACCGCATTCTACTGGTGTCGTGCCCTAACCCATGCTTTAACTCCATTATTTGATGTTATTGGTGCTTGTGCTCAAGGATATCCATTTTTTTGAAATGTTGACTATGGTTATCAAATGGACAGCCTGTGAGCTTCTAGCTAGGCATCATTTGTATTGATAGCTTAGGGCATCAAATGTATTATATCATTGATAGTTGAGACTTTGTTAAAAGGAAATAGGACAAAGAATGATTTTGATTTAATTTCTCTATTTTGATCTCTAAGTGGCTTACAACTCTAGAGAAGTATATGCAAATTTACAAATGCAGTTGCAGGATACATAGCAGGATACAAATGCCCATAACACCTTTATCAGTTTAGCATGTTATTATAAGATACTAAAGAAGACCTACTATTTGTCAGAGAAATCTTCAGTGTCCCCGACAATGAAGACAATGAAGATTGACCTCCTGCCCCATAACAAAGAACATTGTAATAAGAATAAGATATAATATAGTGTTAGAGTAAACTTTGAACAAAGACATGTAATGCTTAAGTTAATGATCTAAAAAGCTGCAAATATAGGAATTGAAAAAGAAGATAGTGCCAAGAAACATTTTCACAAATATTAAATGTGAGGAAAAGTAATAACATTAACAATGCCAAGATTCACAGCATTAAATTTCACCCGCAGATGAGTTTCTACAGTGGGTTGCCCAGCATCAAAAATATGTTGAGTTGCATTTGAGCTATAACTAAGAGTATCATGTGGAACAGACCCTAAACTTTGAAAGTGTTCTCCAACTTGGCAATTCAAAATTCAATCTAGGCAAGCATCAGTAAGTGAAATAAATTATAGACATCAACATCAATATCATCATAATCATAACATAGACATATGGTCCTCTCTTTGATTTTTAATCATTTGACTTCTTCATGGTGTAAGTGTCAATATGTTATAATCCAACTAGCATGTCATACCCCCACTTTTGACAAATTGCACAACATGCAAATCACAGCCAAAGACTTGGGTGATCAGCATACACAAATAGTGATTACCCTTAGGAAACAATGATCATTAATATTCATTAATGGCAAGCGGTGATTCCTTGGTAATAAACAAGCTGGTTTTAGACCAAAACACTCCATAGATCATGAAGCGACTCTTAGATACTTAGTTGACAAAATATGGGACACTCCAAGTGACAAGGCTTTTTGCTGCTTTATTGACTTCAAAAAAGCCTTTGATTTAATTTGTCTGTGGACTGATCAGACCTTAAATTATTGAGCTTCTCTTTGTTTTGAGAAGAGTATAACATTCTCTACTTAATAGGGCCAACTGCGTGAAGGTGGAAGCTCATCTGGCCCCTCCTAGGAGCCTCCTATGACCCTTTATGACATTTTAAGACCTCTAAGATGTATTCTTAGGGATCATAAATGGTCATAAAGGGTCATAATGGGTCCTCGAACACAACAGCTGAGAAACATAATTGTAGGCATCATGGTCACAATTTTTTGGAGACAACGTAATTGAGTTGTATACCCAGACAATGGAGAGAAACTCCTACACCCCCGATTCCAAGTTGACTATATATGTTTTCTCATGAATACAATGTCCTCCAACAAATATATTCAATTTGGAATTGGGGGTGCAGAAGTTTCTCTACACCACTTGGGTACACAACTCAATTACATTGTCTCCAAAAGATTGTGACTATGATGCCTACAATTATGTTTCTCAGCTATTGTGAAATCTACATTTATGTTTCTCAATTGTCGTGTTTATGTGCATGTTTTTTATGTATTTTGGATAGTAAGTCTAATTTGATTTGTCCGTGGACTAAGACCTTAAATCATGTAATGAGGATGCTTAGAACCATATATATATGAATTAAATTATCTTCAAGAGGGCCGACCTGGTCTTATTAAATATATTTAATGTTAAAGCCAAGAGGCCAACCTTGGGCCCTTAACTAATTCAACCAACACACACACACACACACACACACACACACACACACACACATATATATAGATGAAATAATAATCTCCTTATTATTATAAATCGCAAAAGGGTATTTATTTGATTAGTTTGATCTTGGCCGAAAGGCTATAATTATTAACACTCTGCACTGGTACTCAATCTGGCCTCCACTCCATATGCGTCTTCTCATAATCTAAAAACTCTCCATTGTTGATTCCTATCATTTTTTTAGCATCTCGATGGACTGAGACCACTACAATTATAACCACTATTCATTCTCCATGCTCAAACTTCAGCAAGACTTCATACCACGCATGTTCGTAGATTACATTCAATGCATTATTTACGTTCGTAAATAAACATTGCGTACAAATCTATGGACGGTGCTTGGTATGAATACACGCTCAAGCTTGAAAATGATAGTCAATCCATAGTCAAGGTCAAAGAATAAATGGAACAACAAAGAAAACACTATACATTAAATCATGTGATTGATAGCAGATTGGGGCTCACCTGAGCCATAAACATGAAGAATTATTATAAAAAAAGATGTAAACCATATATATGTGCACTTGAGGCAAAATGAAGTTATGTCATATCCATATTAAAATATTAGTTACAATATGAAAATACTAAACTAACTAATTCCTAAGTTCATCTCTGCATATGGTCGCAACAAAGATATGCGATTACAATACAGAGAAGGCATCGTAAAAATATAATTTCAGAATTTGCCCTAGCCTGACATGTTTTGTACTCAAATCCTTCATCGCAGATAAGTGGAGATGGGTGGATAGATGCAGATGAGTTGTCATTGACCCAACTAAAGTATTCGTAGCCATTATTTCCCTATGATGCCCAATGTACATTAGTTCTTATATTATAATGAGTAGTATTTACATTAGAAACATTAAATATATACACATCAGCAACCTTTTTTCTATTTGGGCAGCCCCAAAATTGTCATCCAGGGTTGTTCAATGTCCATGAAGTCTTCAACACACACTACTCACCACCACATCGATAGTTTGGCACATTGACAAGAGTCATCGAGCCTATATATCAATAATGCACCGCACCATCGTTACTACATTTATTATTTTTATATTATTATTTTTATATGAAATACACCAAGGAGTACCATTAGAAATATTAACAATTTACAATAATGAAAAGTAAACCTAAATCAAATAGCTCTTTTTTTTATCATTTATACTATAAGCAAAAAAAGAAACACTCTTTGTCAACAATTTTAAAAATCATTAGGACTATAGAAAAATAATTAAGACTATACAAAATTAAATTTTAGAAATGGACGGTTTTGATGCTTTGCCATTACAACAATTGAGCATTCATCACTTGGTATTGTGTATTCCATTTAAGTATGTCAACAATGTTCAAAATCTTGTCACCAAGCACAGACAAGAAATAAGAAAAATCATTAGGACTATAGAAAAATCAAATTCTATAAATGGACGGTTCTGATATTGCTTTGCCATTACAACAATTGAGCATTCATCATTTGGTACTTCCTTGTGTATTCCATTTAAGTTTTTCAGTTGTCGTGTTTATGTGCATGTTCTTTAGGTGTTTGGCTTCTCTCCCTCACAAGGGATGCATCGAGAGGTAATTGATTTGAAAGCATAATGATTTGACAGTCTTTTTTCTGGATAGGTGTAATCATCCCGCCAACCTTATTTAGCAACATTTGTGATATATGTCAAGTACTTATAATCAGTATGCCCAAAAAACAAAGACTTAGTAGTAAAAGCATGTCCTTTGGTTTACTAGTTTACTTATAATCAATATGTCCTTTGGTTTACTAGTTTAATCTGGTTTAAGAATGGTTTGTTTCATGTTTGAGTGTACCATTGAATGAAGCTTGGCTATATTAAGTACAATCTTAAGACTCATGACTCTTCAAATTCTCTTGTTTCCTTCAGACCTCCAAACATGTGTACTTTGACTAGCCCTCCTACAAATGGACTTGTGATGATTTTCACAATAGTACATGTGTAGGAGGACTACTCAAAATACTACTTAGGCAAATCTGAATGTTCATCACCTATGCATATAAGAGTTGATCATAGAAGGTATATGCACAGGTGAAAAACATGCATATTTGACCAAGCAATACTGGGAGCTAGACCCAATAGTGAATAGATTTGTGGTGATTTTCACAATAGTACATGTGTTGCTGGGTAAGCTCCCAATAGCACTGAAGAAAATATGCATGTGCATCACCTATGCATATGAAGTGGCTCTAATGGAAGATATAATCACTAAATTCTGCATACTCCTTATTTTGTTCTATTTTGATATTGTCAGACATGGTCTTTCTTGAATGGAATGACTCATTACTTGTACATTGACTAGAATGTTGGTGGAAGAAGGATGATTTGTTTGCAACCATTTTTTCAACTCTAATTTTCTCAACACAAAGGGACATTTATCATAGCCATAGAAACATGATTATTTTAAAATGAAATACACCAAGGAGTACCATCAAAAATATTGACTATTTACAATCATGAATAGTTAACCTTAATCAAATAGCTCATTTTTTTATCAGCATGTGTAGTCTCTTGTATATGAAAAATGAATGAAATATCAAGCTGAAATAAAATAGTGAACAAAAATTCAAATTCAAGGCCTAATTTATCAAGAGCAACAAACATTAGGATGAAAGAAAAATCATTAAGAGTATAGAAAAATCATTAGGACTATAGAAAAATCATTAAGACTAGAAAATCAAGTTCTAGAAAAATCATTAAGAGTACTATAGAAAAATCATTAGGACTATAGAAAAATCATTAAGACTACAAAATCAAGTTCTAGAAAAATCATTACGACTATAGAAAAATCATTTAGACTATAAAATGAAGTTCTAGAAATGGACGGTTCTGATGCTTTGCCATTACAACAATTGAGCATTCATCATTTGGCACTTCTTAGTGTATTCCATTTAAGTTTTTTAGCTGCTGTGTTTATGTGCATGTTCTTTATGTGTTTGGCTTCTCTCCCTTGCAAGGGATATGTCGATAGGTAATTGATTTGAAAGCATAATGATTTGACTATTCCAAGTAATGTTTTTAATCCTTTGAAGTTTCTCATGATCCTAATGTAAGTTGATTGGATTAAGCAATTTGGGGATCCAATAGGACTTTAGGGGAGTTCAATAAATGTTTTGGAAGACTTAGAGGAACTATTAGCATGACTGTTCCTTCATCTATAGCGAGTTAGACTGAATTTGTTAAGTTTTTCCTTTGTTTTGAAGTGTATTTTGTAATCTATTTCCTTTCCATGGACCCAAAGACCTAGGAGCCATGGAAAAAGGATACTAATAATGTATTATACAACTCTAATGTTCTTGACTTGCAGAGATTTGAGAAAGTAAAGAGAACACTGGCTATGTTTAATGTTAACTGTTCCTGCACAATCCACTCATACAACAGTGAAATGCTATGTGATTGACAATTTCATACAACTGGTCCTTTGGCGTGTATTAAACAGAATAGATTTTTTAGCATATTATTATCATTCTATTTCTTTGTTGTAAACATGTCATTGGTTTAGTTTTAATCTACTGGTGTCATGTCCTAGCCCATGCTTTATCTCCATTATTTGATGTTATTCATTGTTTTGAAACGTTGACTGTGGTTATCAAATGGAAAAAATAGAAAAAAAAATTGTACCATTCATATTTATAGTAACCATTCAAAGGATCATTTTTTCAATGAACCCTCTGACTGTACCCTCATGATAAGTGCCTCTCAAACCTCTCCAAACATGTAAGATTGTCTTTAAATACTTTATTGATCTCTTCTAAACATTAACCAAATCAAACCTACATTTGAATCCACACACAATAACCCCAAAATGAAGGGTTTTGTATCCTTTAATGAATCTCAGACACTGGTAATGCATGGACAGTCAAACCAGTAGTCTCCAAAGCATTCAATAAGTGACTGGATTGTATTTAATACACGCCAAATGACCAGTTGTATGAAATTGTCAATCACATAGCAGTCCACTGTTGTATGAGTGGATTGTGCAGGAATAGTTAACATTAAACAAGGAGCAAATTCCTCAACACATCTTGGAAACCATTGAATTCAATAATAAATGAAACCTAACACCAACACTATTCCTTCCATTCACTTCTACCAAGAATAAAGCATTTAATCCATTCAATATTACATATAATCATTAGACAGTTACATTTTCTGACTGTGTAGAGGAACAGTCATGACCAAAATGATCAAAACTACTTTCACCCTTGCACAAGCTATTCCAAACTTCAATTAAAATGAGCAATATACTATATCAAATCATTCATATTCATAGTAACCATTCAAAGGATCATTTTGTCAATGAACCCTCTGACTGTACCCTTGCAGTAGAGAAAGGAAACCTCAAAATAGAGAAAGGAAACTTAGTAAAACCAGTCTATGCCACTATTTGTGAGAGTACAGTCATGATAAGTGCCTCTTAAACCTCTCCAAACATGTAAAAATGTCTTTAAATACTTCATTGATCTCTTCTAAACATTAACGCATGGACAGTCAAACCAGTAGTCTCCAAAGCATTTAATAAGTGAATATGAATGTTTGAAAACTTTCCTCTCAACTTCCCCAACCACTCCTAATCGGTTAGAGGGATTAGTTGAGTGTTTAGACACTAAAACTTCTTAAACATACTTTATCTGATATGATGAATTGTAATATCAACAAATGTGAATCCAAACATTTGAAAATAGTGAATTGATATCCTTGAGCACAAGCACCAATAACATCAAATAATGGAGATAAAGCACGGGCTAGGGCACGACACCAGTAGAATGCGGTCATTTCAGTGAGCATTCATGATCAAATAAAATGCAATGCATTTGAAATTTGTGGTCGAATATGATGCCAGAGGCTCGAAAGACATTGCCCGTCAAAGATACCAATCAAAGATGAAGAAATCACATACCTTCTCTCATGCTCAGCTTGCATGAAGGAAGATTTGATAGCCAAATCTTCTTTGTACCACACAAAGAACATGCCATTGGTTCAGTTTACCATGTTATTATCATATCAGATAAAGTATGTTTAAGAATTGTTGGTAAGGATAGGAATAGTGGAGATTCTAGAAATATCCCTCTAACCGATTAGGAGTGGTTGGGGAAGCTGAGAGGAAAGTTTTCAAACATTCATATTCACTTATTGAATGCTTTGGAGACTACTGGTTTGACTGTCCATGCGTTACCAGTGACTGAGATTCATTAAAGGATACAAAACCCTTCATTTTGGGTTATTGCGTGTGGATTCATCCGCTTTAGCCAAGAAGATCAAGAAGATGGGGCAGGAGGACATTGTGGTAGAAGAAGTATTTAAAGAAACAACAAGAAGCAATAGAAAAGTTTTCAGGAGTTTGGAACAACATTTCAGAATCCATGAATGGTATGGGTAAGGTGACCTTCATTCTTGGTCGTGACTTCAATGAAATATTGGATATGGCTGATAAGAAGAAGGGTCACTTGTTGATAGTGTTCCTTGAGGGACGGGGGATTGTGAAAGACTTTTTATCATTGTATTGTATATTTCCAATATGTTTGGATGCAGGACAGACCAGGAGAACGAGGATCACTCACTGATTGCATGATAACCTGATTTTGAAGGGTCACTGGTTGAGGGGACAATCAAGGTCTGGATGTTGATAGTAATTTTTTGAGGGAAGGGGGATTGTAAAAGACTTGTTATCATTGTATTGTGTATTTCCAATATGTTTGGATGCAGGGCAAACCAGGAGAATGAAGGATTACTCATTGATTGCATGATAACCCAGTTTTGAAGGGTCACTGGAAGAGGGGGGAATGAAGGATCACTCACTGATTGCATGATAACCCCACCAAGCGTTCTTTCCTTTAAGTTTCCATAATATCTCAAAATATGATCATTATTCTTTACTTTCTTCTATATGCTATTCTTTCTATGGTTTGTTATCTCAGAAATATATCAAAAACATTGCAGATGTGCATATAAAAGTAATATATTATCCTTCAATTGTTCCACATTGAAGCATTTCCTCTTGGGAGTATTCTATTTGTTTGTACAATATCTATCAAAAATGGTTCCCATATTTCTTGCAACTATGAAAGGAATAGTGTTGGTGTTAGGTTTCATTTATTATTGAATTCAATGATTTCCAAGATGTGTTGAGGAGTTTGCTCCTTGTTTAATGTTAATTGTTCCTGCACAATCCACTCATAAAATAGTGAAATGCTATGTGGAAGGGATGGTTGATAGTGTTCCTTGGGGGAAGGGTGATTGTGAAAGACTTGTTATCATTGTATTGTGTATTTCCAATATGTTTGAATGCAGGGTAGACCAGGAGAATGAAGGATCACTCACTGATTGCATGATAACCCAGTTTTGAAGGGTCACTGGTTGAGGGGACAGTCAAGGTCTGGATGATTAGGCCATTGGAGGACCCTAGTTCTTTATATTAATTGCTATTCAAATTAGATGCATGGATTTCTTGTGAATTATCAGCTGCTATGTATCCTGCAACTGGATCCATAAATCTACATATACTTCTCTAGGGTTGTAAGCCACTTAGGGATCAAAATAGAGAAACTAAATAAAAATTGTTCTTTGTCCTTTTTCCTTTTAACAAAGTCTCAACTATCAATGATAAAATACATTTGATGCCCTAAGCTATGAATACAAATAGCACCTAGCTAGAAGCTCACGGGCTGTCCATTTGATAACCACAGTCAACATTTCAAAAAAATGGATATCCTTGAACACAAGCATCAATAACATCAAATAATGGAGTTAAAGCATGGGCTAGGGCACGACACCAGTAGAATGCGGTCATTTTAGTGACAACAATATACAATGGCATCATTAAACACACATGCCATTAATATCAACGAATGTGAATCCAAACATTTGAATACAGTGAATCGATATCCTTGAGCACAAGCACCAATAACATCAAATAATAGAGATAAAGCACTAGCTAGGGCACGACACCAGTAGAATGCAGTCATTTCAGAGAGCAACTCCCTCAACAATAAAATGAAATGCATTCGAATATGATGCCAGAGGCTCGAAAGATGAAGAAATCACATACCTTATCCTATGCTTAGCTGTCGCTCCATTTCTCCCACTCTCCAATCGAAATAAAAATGATGAGGCTGTTTCACTTTTTTTTTGAATGTATACCCCGAATTTGTTAGAATTCTGATGGTCAATTAAACACCCATCGAAATATTGACATCATTGGGGCCTATTACAAAAAAAAAACACCAAATTTGTAAGAAAAAGTTACCCGTCGAAAACTTCTGTCGAAATTTGGGCCCAAATGTAGTAGTGTGTCATACTCATTCCTAATTTCCTAATGCTTTATAACTCTATCAAATTATACTAAGCATTTACTTAATTCTTTGAATCAAAAGAAAACTCGAAGCATAATGATTAATATGGCATTATACATACAAATAAATTGCAATTGTGATCTTGAGTTCTTTTTTCACAAGGCAAAGAAACTTACAAAATATCACAAAAGGAGACAAGATTTAGAGCAACACATTTTTGTTGAATCCTTGTATTAACTTCCCTTAAATTTATACATCAATGATCATAATATCAAAGACTTCTACTATCAGAAAATAAAAACTAACTTTAGCAAACAAGTTTGGAAATAGTTACAAAAATGACAGTTGGCAGCCCAGATTCTTCATAATCAGTCTTGGCTTGCACTGAAGGTGTATCCACAATAGGTGAACCACAAAGATAAGATACATTATTTGAATTAACTGACCTCCCTTTATTGTCTCTTCATCTAATACCATATCTGTCTCAACTACTTCCATGTGGCAAGGTTTGAATCTCTCCAATGGTTTCCCACACCATAATTTCCCTCTTTTATGGACAAGTTGTCTCTCTAACTGTATCCAGGTCTTCAAGGTATTTGTTCCACTTGGTATCTGTTATGGCTTGAGATTCAGCAAAAAACTTATTCATGTCAATCTCCTTGTACAATTCATCCACAACTTCATAAAATTTTGAAATGTCGGCATCACCAACAAAATAAAAATCCACCTTGCTAGCATCCAAAATTTGGATGAAATAATCAACCCACTCCTGTCAGTCCTTCAAGTGTCCCTCTTTATCCATAATAGAAAGGATATATCCTTCAGTCTCTTCAGCAAAAACCTTTAGCTTTGCCTAAATGTTCTATAACTTGCCAGTGAAAAATGCATACAAATCCTTCTAATAAAAACATTTCCTTAACATCAATTATTTTGTCAGGTAAATCCAACTTCTTTTCCATTAGTAAAATTAGCCTATCAAAGAATTTCAAGTATGGTCCCCAAGAATTAAATAATGGGGTTAGTAAAGACAAAGCATTAGAACAATGATGTTCTTCCCCCTGCAAATAAATGAAATTACTATGAATGACTTGAGACTTCCCTTTTAAAATATTTACTCTATGCAATAGAACCTTCTTCAAAGTCTGCTTCTCAAAAATTCCAATATCAACAGGCTGATCAACATCCATTATTATCTTTTCTATTGTAATTTTTGGAGCTAAGGCCCCCTCATACTCATTTTGGACCCAATCATCACAAACCTCTGTAATTGCCCTGGATTGATTTTTTCATATTATTTATTTCATGTTTTAGCTCCTTCACAGTCTTATCCAGGACAAAATTCTTCTTTAGTTCCTTTTCAAACTTTTTTCTAGTTGCCACATAATCTCTGAATGTCATGACTAGCCTATTCTCTTAGTCCTCAACTACTAGTTTATTCGTGGAGGATGCATGATGTAGGAGATTTTCTATCTTTGATCTTGCAGTTTCCTCCAACCTCCATATTAATTGGCTACCCTATGCTGTGTCTTGGATGTCAACCAATCTGGGCTTATTAGATTTTGGGGCCACACACCATAAGTTTCTAGTGTCTTAGTGTCCATATTGAATCCAGAACCCCTTTGTAGTCCATCAGGGCCAAAAGCTTCATAAACTAAAACTTTATCTTGCCTATTGATTTGGTCAATTAAGAATGAGGACTCCAAGTCCCATCCAAGGATCAACAACATGCCACTTCTCTTCACAATATCTCTTGCATCCTCCATAGTTAATGTTTCATTGTTGTGATGACAAGCCTGTAATTTTTCAATAAGTTCAATAGTCTTTTCCTGTGATCCCTCTGGTTTCAAAGATAGTATTAATTCATTCTGCTTAACTCTAAAGAGAAAACTTTTAAACTAATCAGACTTGATGAATTTGTCATCATCTATAAACTCTTTATCTTGGATGACCCTATCATCCAATCTAGCTGTAGCCAATTCTAACTCATCTAGGGCCTTTTCTCCCTCATTTGTGTGTGATGTAAAAAATTGTTGTCTTATGTCAGCAAAGTAATGGATAGTACCTGGCAGGATTTGTAGTGACTTTTGCCTTGCCTTTTTAGGTACATTCATCAACTTTTTTTTTTCTTTTCTAGCCCCTCTTCATATGTCCTCCTCCTTCTCCTCAGGGATGTTTGGTAGTTTAGACATAATATCTTCATAACTATCTAAACTCTTGTCAATTCTCGACATGTATAGGACATCATGATAGAGACTGGTGAAGGTAGGGTCTTCCTTTTTAAACTCTACCTCTAGACTTACAATATTTTTCCATTTAAGGCTTCTCTGGTCACATATATCTTGATTGAGAACATTTCTAATAATATCCTCATTTGTCATAGGTTGATTTGGAGCCAAATTGTGATTCATCATTTCTCTCAATGCTCCTCTAATGAAGTCTTCAGGGCCATACATCCTTGCATTAGTAGAGGGAAATCTGAATTATCTTAGGAATTCATGGATTTTGTCCACAACATCTTTACCTATAGAGAAATCCCCTATTTGGAACCTCCTGGGTAGAAAAGTTCCCTTATATCTTTTAGGGCCTAAGTGTTCTCTATCCATCATGATAAGCTAGCACATGAATTCTATTATTCCCAATCTTTTTGGGACATATTTTTGCAGTATGTGTGGAAGTTGAGGGAAAGCATACACTCTCATAACAAATTTTTTTAAAAATGAACATATCCCAGAATTATGTTGAATTTCATTGTCAATTTCAAATGCACCGGGTCTAAGAAATTTTCTAATATTTAAAGGAAATCTATCCCTCTCAATACCTAACATGTTCATTATTGGAGATGAAAAAATCACTATAAAAAGAAAGGAATTAGAGAAATGGTAACTTCTATCCCATAACCTGGTCTAGAGCTGAAACAGAATAGTCCCTCTTGTATTCTCGGTCTCATTGATGAACTCTGGGTTGATGTAGACAATATTGCAATAGAGGATAAAGTGCATCAACATGGAGTAGTGATTGAACTTGAAGCTTTTAAAATTAGTCTTTGTATTCATCAACTCAGTGTGCATCATATTGATTATGTGCCTCACATAATTAAACTTCTTGTTGGTGCATAGAACCTTAATATTTGTAGCCATGCCATAAATGTCACGAGTCATTGTCAAACCTACATCTAGTCCAATAACTTTGTGTAGACCATAGATGGTATACTGGAAATAGGGAAAGAAAAGCTCAATATCAAATGAATCTGCAACCTTCTTTGGCAACAACCCTACCTCTTTATTTTCTCTAGGAATATGCTTCCTCATAACCCTTCCGGTGTAGTAACTTTTCTATCTATTAAACAAGGATTCCTCTTCTGCTAGGTCAATATCCACACTCATAGGTCCCTAAAGGTCAAAAGCTTGAATAAAAGTCTCTATGTCTAATATGCAGTGTATAGACTTGTCCTTCTTGTGGAAAGCTTGTGTCACTAGATTGTAAGTTTCAATTAATGCTTTCATCAAGTCTACATCCAAAGATACCTCAGGTACTATCAAATTTCCCAAGTTCCTATCCCATGGATTTGAAACAGGGGGACCTCTCAATCTATTGTTATAGAAATACATGAAAATCTCATATCCAATTATGTTTGGGAAAACATCCCTACAGTATACATAAGGGTCCCTCCATTCATAAGCGTTAGATGATTGCAAATTTGAGGTTCCAGGAAATAGTTTCATCCATTCTTCAACATATATTTTTGGCATCTTTTTTCTACACTTAAAGGTTTCAACTCTCTGTTTCTCTTTGACTTTGAAAATTATAGATTCTCTATGAACAATCTTTAATAAGAAACTCACCACCTACTCTATTAAAATATCATCAAGAGAACACCCATGATATTACCTTTTTGAGAAAAGTGTCAACTATCACTGCCTGCTTAGATTTGGCAGCGATCCAAGAGAAAATCATTGACCTATCATTATTTTATCCATTAAGACCCCACAACTTGTCCTTTTTCCTTGTTGCAAAAGGCTCCTACTATTTCAAACTTAAATTGGCCTGGTTCTGAAGTTACTCTAACGGTTCATCTAACCCTATCTCAACTTCGCTACCTGCAAATCAGGGGCCTTGGCCCTTTGAATTTGAAATCATAAAACTTTAACACTTGCAAAGTCACACAACACCTTTTTGGGACTGTTAAATTGACTAGGGAAAATAAACCTTGAGATGTTATGACACATCTTGACATGACTTCAGAACCATAAAATATTCTAGTTCTTATTCTTGTAGTTCATAACCGCCATCACAAATGGCCAAGAAACCCTAGCAAAGCTCTGCAAACCACTTGAACATTACTATCGTAGCTTTGAAACTGTTCCCAAAAAATATTAATTTTGACCATTGAACTTGACAGTGGACACATTCCATTCTTCATTACTTTCCACATGGAATGCAACTTACTCTCACTTTTCAACACCTTCTGAAGTTATAAACATCGTTAGTTGGGACCTCGGAACCCATCACCATCATAACAATTTAACCATTGAGAAGTTACGAAATAGCTAGGCATAACTTTGAAACATTATCAACAGTCAAAGTCTAAATACGAGGGCTTTGTAGAAATTCAAAACCTAGTGGAAGTACTGCTAGTTTTGAGAGAAATGATGCATCTCCGACTTGGTCCCAAACTTAGAATGAAGATGAAGAGTTATTTGATTTTGAATAACCAAGTCAAAATGAAAAGGTCAGAGGAACATGTTGTTGGAAATCTAATATGGGAAAGTGAGATACAGAGAGGCGAGGGGGGGGTGAATTAGATATCTATTATTAATTCCACTTTGACATAAATTCAACTTACTTATCATAAACACCAAATTCAAGATTGAAATAGATCTAACAATCTAACTTCATTAATGAAATTGAGACATAATACAAAGATTTTGGTTACCCAGAAACCCTTGAAAGGTAAAACTGGGATGGGGATGACACCCACAAATATTTGCTATTGCAGTATTAAATTTTTCCTATTAGGGATACAAAATTTGATCATAAACTGATGATCTACCCTATAAGGGGTATGCCCTATTAAGAGCTTATAGACTTATACAATCTACCTTGGTTAAAGGATTTAAAACTTACAATAAAGTAAGCACTCGGTTAAGAGATTTACATAGGCTTGTAAGGACCACTCTGTTAAGAGATTTACCCTGATTCACTTGCTAAAATGTATTTTTACCTGATCCTTTAGTTTGCACTATGATGTTGATAATAGTTCTTCTCCTTCCAACACTTTTTTGATCTCCTCAATCAAATATATCTATGTTCTTCCCTTCACTGCTTAGCTCAGTCACTTTGACTGATCTCTTCCTATATCAAAATACTTCTTTGTTCTACATATCTTAGATCCCCTTCATTCCATTCATACACATACTACATTTTAGGGTTAAGATATCATCTTATATAGAAAACAAATCAAACTCCTAGATCAAGATCAATGATCTAGATTCTCTATTTATGCTGCTTCAGCATTC
>BSBK01000530.1:1247500-1502500 GCA_027943335.1 Chamaecyparis obtusa
AAAAAGGACTCATATGTATTGAATGTATTTCATAAGACTCCTAATAGATTCCATCCTCTCATAAGGAAATTTCATATTAGTGCATATTTTGTGGGCATCATTCCCATTGGGGTTTACTCTTTGATCAAGAGGTTCCCTAGTCAACATATCTTGTGTCATTGTGTTATTATGCATGTATATCTTTCTATGGTTGTTGATTACATTCCTTACATGGTTAAAATATATTAAGGTTGATAAAATTTGTATTTATTTGATAATTGATTCACCCCCCTCTCAGTTATCTTGGTGGACTTTACTTTCTAACAATTGGTATCAGAGTAGCAGGTACTTGAAGGAAAAGTTTAACAGCTTAAGGAGATCCATGGAAAATCATTTCAGGAAAGAAATCCCTAAGTTTGATGGAGTAAATTTTGATAGTTGGAAAGATAAGATGAAGACACATGTACTTTGTTTAGGACTAGGTTATTGGTTAATTAAAAAGAATCAGAAGACTATCATTGGAGGATAAGATTGAAGATTGTGGTAATGAGGAAATAGATATGTTCATGTGTAACATACTTGCTAGAGAAGCACTCTTGTCAGCCCTTCTGAAAAATGAGTACAGTCAGGTAAAATATTTAAAAACATCTCATGAAATTTGGTTAGCTTTACAATCTACTTTTGAAGGTGATGAACATGCAAAGAAAGTCATATTACATAATTGGATATGTGCTTTTGAAGATATAAGAATGATGGAAGATGAATCTGTTAGAAGCTATATTGGTAGAATGTCAGAGATTGTTGCAGGTATAAAATCTTGTGGAGGAACCAAGACAGAGAATGAAGTGATATGGAAAATTCTAAGGACATTGACTCCTGCATTTAAGAAGACAACACAGATGATTGAACAAGTTATACCTTGTACTAAAAACTTTACTAGAGAAACTCTTCTTGGAAGATTGGAAGTAGCAGAGATGAACCTAAGGCTATTAGGAGACTTACCTAGAATGGAGATAGCATTCATTACTCCTAGTGTTTGCCCTACTTTATCTAGAAGCATTAGTGTGAGTGGAGATTATGCTAGCAGTAACAGATCTAGAAATGAAGAAGATAGGAAGATCGAAGAAGGTATTGCCTTGCTTGTGAAAAGAGAACCAGAAGGTAAGAAAATCTTTAAATGTTGGACTTGTCAAGAATTTGGTCATTTTGCATCTAAATGTCCTAAGAGAGTTAAGAAGTATAGGAAGAACTTTAATCCTAGGAGATCTAAAGAATGTTACTATGCAAATGGTGAAGAACTAGAAACTAGTTTGGAGAAATCTTTGGGTGAAAGTGATACTGAGAATAATGATGATATAGGATTTGTAGCAATTAAAGAAGAAAATCCTGAAACACAAATTAAGGAAGAAAAAGATTTAGTTTCTCAAGTAGAAAAGAAAGCCAATTGGATTATAGACAATGGTTGTTCACATCATATGACTAGAGATATGAAAAATTTCATAAAGTTTAACAATTATGGAGGAGTTTTTAGAGTTGGAAACAATACACCTTGTTTGATTAAAGGTATAGGATCTATTACTCTTCATGGAAAGACTAATACTAATGATGTTTACTTTTTGGATGGTTTGAAATATAATCTTTTGAGTGTTGGATAGCTAGTTGATAAGGGATATCAAGTTTGGTTTACCGAGAAAACTTGTGTAATGAAAGACAAGGATGATAATCTGATTGGTACTGGATCTAGAACTAGAGGTAATGCATTTCAGTTGAATGCTATTGAGATGACATGTTTGATTACTGAGATTGATGACAGTTGGTTATGGCATAGAATATTTTGTCATATAAACTTTGATAACATTGTGAAAGTGAGTACTACACTTGTAGTAAGAGATTTGCCTAAAATTATGAAGCCTACTAACATGATTTACAAAGAATGTGTGATGGCTAAACAGAAGAGAAGCTCATTTCCTAGCAAGAAGTTTACAACAACAGAGAAGTTGGAGATTGTTCATACAAATTTGAGTGGTCCTACAAGGACTAGAGGATTCTATGGAGAAAGGTATTTTATGATTCTTGTTGATGACTTTACAAGAATGATGTGGATTGCATTTCTTAAAGAAAAATCTGAAGCATTTGATAAGTTTAAGATCATTAAGAACAAAGTTGAGAATGAATCTGGAATGAAGATTAAATTTTTGAGATTAGATAGAGGTGGAGAATTTACTTCAAAATAATTTAACAATTTTTGTGAAGTGAATGGTATTAAGAGACAATTTTTAGCCCCTAGGACACTTGAACAAAATGGTATTGCAGAAAGGAGAAACAGATCAGTGACTAAAGCAGCAAGAGCTATGTTATTTGAGAATGACTTGGCAAAGATATTCTGGAGAGAAGCAGTGAACACAACAGTGTATACAATGAACTGAGTACAAATCAGAGCAGACACAGACAAGACACCCTATGAACTATGGTTTGGACATGCACCATCAGTTAAGTATTTTAGAATTTTTGGAAAAAAATGTTATATTAAGAGAGATGATGACATTAGAAAGTTTGATCCTAGAAGTGATGAAGGTATATTTCTTGGATATTCATTGAAGAGCAAAGCTTATAGATGTTACAATAAGAGAACTAAGACTATTGTTGAGAGCGCAAATGTTAAAGTTGATGAAAAGTTTAAAATTTAGGAAAGAATGCTTGATTATGAATCAGATGAAGGAACTCAGCCTAGAACTAATCCAGAGACTACTGAATTATTCTATGAAACTGATAGTAATTTGTTGAATGAAAGCTATAGTGAAGAAATCATTGAAGAACCTACAATAGAAATAAGAACTGAGACAGTGACACCTAACAAGAATCTATAAAGGAATCATCCTACTGAGAAGATTATTGGAAGCATAGAAAGAGGAGTTATGACATGAAATAAGGTACAAGAATAGTTGTGTTTGATTTCTCAAATTGAACCTAAATCTGCTAGTGAAGCTTGTGAAGATGAACATTAGATTAAAGCTATGAAAGAAGAACTAGATCAAATTGAAAAGAACAAGACATGGGAATTGGTCTCTAGACCTAAAGATAAGAATGTTATAGGAACAAAATGGGTATTCAAAAACAAGATGAATGAACAAGGAGAAGTTGTAAGGAACAAAGCAAGATTGGTATGTAAAGGATACTCACAGCAAGAAGGAATTGACTATGAAGAAAATTTTGCACCAGTAGCAAGAATTGAAGCAGTAAGAATGTTTTTGGCTTATGCAGCTTACAAGAAATTCAAAGTGTATCAGATGGATGTGAAGTCAACATTTTTGAATGGAGAATTGGAAGAAGTCTACATTGAGCAGCTTGAAGGTTTTCCTTTAACTCAAGAAGGAGACATGGTATGTAAAATGAATAAATCTTTATATGGACTGAAGCAAGCACCTAGAACTTGGTATGCGAGATTGGATAAGTATCTGTAAAGTTAGGATTTACAAAAGGCACAACTGATAGCAACCTATACACAAAGAAAATTGAAAATGGTTTGTTGGTTGTTATTTTTGTTGATGATATTATCTTTGGAGGAGAAGATGAAGCCAGTGATAAATTTGCAGATGAAATGAAGACTGAATTTGAAATGAAATACTTTTTAGGATTGCAGATAACACAGAACAGTGATGGTATCTTTGTAAGTCATAAAAATTACTTGAATGATTTATTGAAGAGATTTGGAATGGAGAACTGTAAACTAGTTGGAACACCTATGGTGGCTGGACACAAGTTATCTATCACAGATGAGACTCCTACAGTGGAATAGAAGAAGTACAGATCTATGATAGGAGGATTGCAATATTTGACTCATACAAGACCTGATATATCACATGCAGTTGGAATTGTTACAATATTTCAAGCTGAACCCAGAGAATCACATTATGCAGTAGTAAAGAGGATATTGAGGTACTTAAGAGGCACAATTGAGTATGGATTGTGGTATGAAAAATCTAATGATTTTACCCTATGTGCATATACAGATGCTGATTGGGGAGGTAGTGTTGATGACAAAAAGAGCACCAGTGGTGGAGTATTTTTCCTTGGAGGAAGATTGGTTTCTTGGCTAAGCAAGAAGAAGAACTGTATTTCATTGAGCACATCAAAAGAAAAATATGTGGCAACAATAAACAATTGTAATAAGATAATTTGGATGAAGCAAATGCTGAAGGATATTGGGATAAAATTTGTTGAGCCTATTGTTATACATTGTGATAACACCAACACAGTTAGTATGTCTAAGAATCATGTGTTACATTCTAAGACAAAGCATATAGAGATAAAGTATCATGTAGTGAGAGAGAAAGTGGCAAAGAAATAAGTTAGACTTGAGTATATAAGCACAAAGGAGCATATTGTAGACATATTTACAAAACCTTTTCCTAAGGATACATTTGAGTATCTGAGAGGTATGCTTGGGGTTATGCCCTAGCCTACTTTTGAGAAATGATGTAGATTGTTGCATCTGTCCAGTGGTATATGAGCCCTATCTTTCTTTTGGACTAGATGTTGGTACTTCCTCTATGGGGGAGTATGTATATTTGAGCTGAGTCATGAGGACTCTAGTGAATGTATTTTTTGAATAGTGCCTTTTGACATTGAAGTTGTTGTTGACATAATGATGAAACATCTATCATTGATGTCAATGGGGGAGAAGTATACCTAAAAAACCATCTGTTGGAGAGAATTGAATAGGAAAATGAAGCAAGATTTGATTGATGAAGAGGATTTGAAAGCATTTTTAGAGCAACAGTGTTACAGTGTTGGTATTCATGGAACTTGGATGTTGTTTCATCTATGTTGCCATCAATGCCAATGGGGGAGATTTTTAGGAATGAATGCTGAATATATCCTATGGGGGAGTATTCACAACCATTCTATAGTAGTTGTTGTTGCATTCATGATTGTGATTGTCATTGATGTCAACACAGTGATCTACTGGAGATTATCGGAGAAGCAGACAATGTTTGAGTTAGCGCACTTGGGATATTGAAGATGAAGCTATGCAAAGTTGAGGACTTACTCTATGATGTTCTATAAGATCATGGTTAAGAGAACAAATGGAAATTCATTTATTCATAACAGTTATGAGGAAATTAGTGGAAGCAGTATTCAGGCAGTGTTCCTAAGTAGTGGTTTGTGGAAATCAGATGATATCTCCTAATCAGGATGGAATCTGATCATGCACAGTTATGAGGTAGTTGAAGACATGCTATTGATGACATAGACATGAGTGCAAGATCCGAGGTCGCATGAGTGATGAATTATCTTAATTGGAAGCTAACAATTTTGTGTAATTTTTATGTAACGTGTGGAAACTTTTATTTTGTAATTTGTATTCCGACTCATTTGTAATTAATTGATTATGGTATAAAGGAGGGAATGTTTTCCTTGTTTTAATATGATGTAGAGAGAATTGTATTTGAAAGTGATTGCGGATTTGTGCAATACTTAATGGAAGAAGATATGTGAAGTTTAGAGATTTGGTATTGAGATCTGAAGAAGAAATTGGTGTGGTTTGGCACAGTTAGAGAAGGAGTATTGAATTGTTGAGATCAATAATCTTATGGTATTATTTTGTTGAGTAATAAAAATATCAGTTGGAAAATGAGTTTAGTGATCTTACCTTGAAGCTGTTTGGGTAGTGGGTCTTTTTGTCTTCCATAACTCCTAACAGAGTTAGAATCTTTTAACATGGATTCAAAGTCTCTTAACAGGGACTCATAAGTACTGAATTTATTTTATAAGACTCCTAACATAGTCCATCCTCTCACAAGAAACTTTCATATTAGTGCATCTTTTGTGGGCATCATTCCCACCAGGGTTTACTCTTTGATCAAGAGGTTCCCTAGTCAACATATCTTGTGTCATTGTGTTATTGCGCATGTATATCTTTCTATGGTTGTTGATTACATTTCTTACATGGTTAAAATATATTAAGGTTGATAAAAGTTGTATTTATCTGATAACTGCTTCATCCCCCCTCTTAGTTATCTTGGTGGACTTTACTTTCTAACATCGCCTTGGTTCCTGTAAAGTATTTGTCGATACTATGCACAATCTCATCCATGACCTAGTAGGCATTTTGTAGTTTATCCTTCTCCTTTTCTAGAGGAATTTGGCCTTCACCTAGATTCCCAATGTCGACCTCAAACCTTCCCTCTTCATCTATCTCCTCCCTAATATTTTCCCCAAAACTCTTCTCCTTCTCCTGAATCTCTTCATCCTCCAAGGAAAGAATGATTCTCCTCTTTATCACTCTTTTTTTCTTTTTCTTGGTTCCAGTGATATCACATCTTTTCCTCTTGTTTCCCTATTTCCCCTTTTCCTCTTTAAAACCCTCATCTTCAATGTGCTTATCAGTATCAAAGTCTTCAATAAAAGCCCTTTTAACATTTTTCTTAGAATACACACCTTTAAACTTGGTCTTTTTTGGAGAAAAAGCCTCAGAGGGATCTGTTTCCTTTGCATACATGTCCTCCTCATCACCCTCTATTTCTTTATCATCCCTACTATGACTCTTCAGAAAAGGTTTTTCCACTTTTTTTGTTTTGAGATTGTACACCAGAACCATAAGGCCCTGATGAGAGGCATGGCCACCTTTCGGTTCCTTCTAAAGAGTATTAATGGTGGAATCCAACAAACTCAACAAATAAAAAGAAAGACTAATCTTCACATTATGTCTAAAGTGGTTTAACAACATAAAATGATGCCCATAATCTCTGGTAAATCTAACATCAAGTGTGATATAGTTAATTACAACTGTTGAATCAATCCTAATCACTCAACTTGAGTTAATCACAACTGCTGAATCAATCTCAATTTCTATAAAAGGAATCAATTTCAAGCTCAAATCATCCATAATTGCATTCATAATTAGATGTTTTAGAATTCATTACTCACTTGCACTCTTAGCTTAATTGCACTCACATATAGCTTAATTTCATGGATAAATATATAGTAATTGAATCATGTAAATAGTTTAATCTCCATTCCTAGTTACATAATATGCATTGTAGGAGATTTGAGTCTCTCTTTCTAGGTTTGTAATGTAACTAGTTAGGATCTACATTTTGAGAGAAATTAATTGATCTTAATCATACTCTTTCTAGATAGAGAGCAATAGGATGATTTTGTTTAGTTCATTGTGTATGCACCCAAAAATGGTCGCCTAGACTATGGGCCCCATTTATTCAATTTATCAATCCTGAATCATTTTTATCAATAATCAATATTTTCAACATTATCAATCTCCTGATCAAGTCTTAATTTCGATCATATATTGAATTTTTATCCTTGGGCTAACCATTTATCCTAAGTCTGTATTTATTTAAAAGGAATATTTCCTCCCCTTTTAATAAATAAAAAGCCCCCACTTTTCCTCTTATCCTAAGTTGCACAAATAAAACATTATTCCTATTTTATAAAAAGGAAAAAAAGCACTTTTTGTCTCACATGAGGCTCAAAAGTCAACACTTCACTCTCATTGGAGGATACTTGTGCACATGGATTGCTCCTCTTTCAAGCTCCACCGCCGATTAAGACTTTTTTCCTATTAATCTCCATGGTCCATTTCACCTCATTTCTTATAAAAGGAGAGCTCTCTCCTTCATTTGCACTCACTTGTTTTATGCTAATGTTATGCTGCAGGTTTTAGGTGCATTTGGAGTTTGAAGACATTGAAGACTTGCTTCATTGCATCATCTAGTTCATATTTGCTTTCATAGTTGCATAATAATGGCATTATTAATGTAGATTTCCTTTTATGCAATAGAATAAGCTCACATAGTCTAAATAGGAAGGATTTGTAATCCATTGATATTTCCATTTTCATAGCATAGCTTGCACATTTGCATCTTCATATAGCTTGCATTGCATTTGCATATTTGATTCTTGGAGATATTGGCATTGTTACCTTTGTCTTCACTTGAATCTCTCATTGTATGGTTGACTAGCAAGGTCACAAGCTTGTAGCTCTAGCTGAGAGAAAATACACCATAGTCCCTTGCAACTCCATGCATAGAGAGCTATGAGCCACTTTGTGAGGCCTCATTCTTGAGCAACCTTTCATGTAATGGTTCATAGAAGTGCACCATTTTAGTGTGTACACATTGCAATTTGAATTGTTGATTGTTCTATGATTGATTGACAAGATAATGTCTTATTGAATTGTTGTATGTGGAGATGCAGGTGGAATATTGATATGTACACATTTATGGCACCCACTATGGGGCCTAGCCCCATATTTTTTACCAATTTTGATAAATTTTTCTTGTTCTAACAAGCTATTTTGGAAGACAAAGTCACATCTAGGAAGAACTTGTGCATTTGGTTAATTCTAAGCCACTTCATGTGATCCTTAAGTGGCTTTTAGGAATTTTTGTTTCTGGTTATTACTTAGTATCCTTTAGTATCCTTAGTCACATTTGGTGATTTACTAATCGTTTCTAGGAATGCTCTCATTTAGGGGGTTTTATTCATCATTTTTGGTATTAAAACTTGCACAATTGATTGATTTCTAATGACTAATAGGTGATTTTGATGTTTTTGATTGATCTGTATAGCCTAAATTTTGTCTGTAGGATGTTTTGACAAATATTACACATGTCAAAGGCTATGAAGTACAAACACAATTCAAACTACTAATGAGTGGAATGCAAGTTTCCTTTACTATCAACTAAACGTTGTGCATTTTAAAGATTTTTAGTCACCTAATTAGGATTTAAGGATGATCCTTAAATTGATCAGAGGATTATGCTCTTTTCCCTTTGGGAAACTCATAAAATCAAAAGTCAATTTAAGTCTTAAGTTTAAATTATTTGTAATTTAACTTCTTTTATGTGTCTAGGGAAGGTGAAAAGGTGGAGAAGTATGTTCTTCTTCCATTGGGAGAATCAAAACCTTAGACCCTTGAATCCAATCCATCTTCACTTTTTTTTTAATATTTAGAGGTCCTATCAGTTGAGGTAAAAATCTCTTAGGAATGACCCAAGTGAGGACAGGTAGAAGCCAACCCTTCCACCTCACTATAATAAACACTCTTCCTTGAGATGAAATTCTCATAAGACTTAGTCATTTTTTTCCTTCAAACATTGATTTGATCCTTCCTTAGACATGCTTCAGTGTTGTGTAGAGTAGAGCCACTCAAATCTTGCTTGCAAGAATACACACATTTTGGTACTCATAGGGCTATAGGACTCAATCTTTCCTTGTGTGAGACTATGGGAGATGATTATGAATGGATTCCTAAATTAGACACTATGTTAAAAGCCACTTTGAATACCTATTATAAAAGGTTGGTAATTATTGTGCAAGGGAAATTGTAACTCCCCCAATAAATTTACCATATCAAACCCTGATTGACATTAGCACTCGAATAATATGGCCTCCAATATCCATTGCATGTTATTGAACTATTATATTCTGTAGAGTCTTTGAGTGTGTTCCTAAGTCAGTGAACAAGTATTTCCAATATATACCAAGTCAGTAGAGGATAGGTGTGTTTGGAGTATAAACAACCTTTTTTGATGTGTTTGAATTCACAAAAAAATATAAATGACCTCAATTTACAACTTCTCAGACATTTAGACCCACTACAATTTGACAGACAATCCCTGACATTTGACAAATTTGACCCATTTTCAGACAAAGTGGCAAACTTGAACCAGTCCATCAAAGTGTCTCATCTAGTGTCTAGAGTGAGTTTTGGGATTCATAATCACATTTCGTTAATATAAAATTGCATATGGTTATTTCTATGTCACTTCCTGGTATTTAGTCACTTTTAGGTTGTCTTATGTCGCATCAAGGAAGACTTCTCAACCCTCTTCAGTCAAATTTTGTGAGTCACATTTGGGATAGTGGGTTGTTCCATACAATTTTCAAACAAGTTAATCATTGTTTCGGGTACTCTTTTGGATCTTCTTTCAACCTACCTTGTTATAGTCATCAAAAACAAGGAGTAAAGTATTGTTGTCATCATCCTTGGCTCATTTGATCAAATATCTTATCAAATCTCTTAGTGTTTTTGATCTTGTACATATCATATCAATCCTTGGATTATAAAATCTTCATGATCCAGATCAGATTTCATCATTTCCAGTACCGATTAGATCTAAAAAACATCAAAAATTCTAAAAAAATTCAAATTTTTCTGAAAAAATTTACCCCAACTTTGAGAGGCCATAACTTTTGACTCGGTGCTCAAAATTGTGAACCATTTTCACCGTTGGAAAGATAATAAAGAAATATAATTTTAGTCTAAAAATTATATTTCCTTTGACAACCCAATTTTTGAGACTAACGATAGTCTCAACTCTAAAAAAATTAGCAAAAGAACACTGAAAATGAAAATGACTAAAACCTAGAAAAATACTGAAAAAATATATGAAAATTTTACATTTTTATTTTTCCTCAAAATTATCATACATGCTCATGGCCTAATTAGAACATCAAATTCAAGGTCTCAAAAAACAAACATCATCATAAGAGACTATGCTTTCTCATAAAGAGACTTAAAGCAATCATAGCATAGCTGAAAATGAGTGGTCTAGATACTAGGATCATGACAACAATGCAGAAGTGAATTATATCAAGATCCTCACAAGGAAAATTCAATCCTTGTAATCAAAATCCCAAAAATTGAAGGGAGAAAAGGAAACAACATCTAAAGAGTACTCATTAAGATCAATCTATCCCTTTCTCTTTGATAATGATATCTGCATGTCTTCATCTTCTTAAAATAAAGAGATATATAAACATGACAATCTAATCTTTGATGCAGAGAATCAAATTATTGATAATTCAATCTTTTATCAAGAAAATGAATAACATTTAGTTAATTTTCTTGTCTATGAACCACATGACAAGAACAAATCAAATCATCAAAATCTTGAATCTCAAATTTATTTATCAATCCCAAGTGAATCTACAAGCCCATTAGATAGAGCATTCACTCCTTTGGGAAAATCTTATGAATCATCATTGGAAGAACTCCTTGAGAAAAATATCATCATGTTGCCTCAAACCACTTCATGTGGTTTTGTATTATTGAGCAACTGTTGTGCCTATCATAGACATAATGAGCATAAAACTTCATATTGCATGGAGTTGAAGTAAAAAATCAAAGATCTCATTGATGATGACATAACTGAAATTGAAAATCCTAATGAATAATCTAATGAAGATACTACTCTCAAGAAAGATCTAAATCATGAACCTAGGTCTATTAATGGTTCTCACACAGACTCCACTTCATCCATCATGCATTCATCTTCTAAAGGGGAAAGTTTATCCAAAGTCCCTCCATCAAACAAAGAACCTAAAGCAAAAAATTTATCCAAAGTCCCTCCATCAAATAAAGAACCTAATTATTTTCACACTACCTATGTCTACCCTCAAGGGATACCTCTAAAAGAGATCCAAGATAATCTGCATCTTGCTGCAAGTCATTTTCAGGCTTCAAAAATCATAGACCCAAAGCTTCCATATGCTTCAATGCCTATCATGCCTATTCAAAATGACACTCCATCAGCCCTTCAAGTATCCCTCATGCAAATCAAAACTCCTACCTTTTCCTTAAAGGTGGCTCCATGTCAAGAGGATAATCCAAACTGTGAAGAAACAAATATCAGTAATGATCATGATCAAGATATAATTCATCCTTATCCAAAAGTTGACCAAAGTCCCATATCCAAAAGCTCTCATGATGATTTCATCATTCCTTTCCATTTCTTCCCAAAAGTGATGCAGGAGCATCTTGGGTCTTTAAGCAATCTTGCATCAGCCAAAAACATTTCCTGATTTATGTACTTGTTTTCTGTTGTTTTCTTTATAATATTTGCATTTTTTGGTTTCATGGTGTGCTAATATTACATGATGTTTAGGACCTATTTGGGAACCTTCTCTATGAGCACATAAATATTAGATGGATCGTTTCAAACTTACCGTTGTTTTCCTTCCGGCCGAAGCTGTATTTTCCTATAGTTTTGGTGTTGATTGCGCATAGTGGCGATGTTGATCCTTAAAGAATCAGAATTTTTTCTCTTAAGGACTTTAAGAGGACCTAAATTAATATAAATTACTAATAGCACAAGTCCTAATTCATTATGAGTAAAAAGTTATGCCCATTTTTCTTGGGGACCTATTTTCTGCCAGTTTACACACAAAACATGGAGTGTTTCTTCTTGCACGGTTCTGTGTGATCAAATGGGGCCTTGAGAAGTTAGGGGAATTTTTTAAGGTCATTTTTGGACCTAAATAAAAAGGTTCATCATGTGATTATCATTCTAGCATTAGTTTTGGTTTAAATCTTCTAGACTGGACCTATATTGTAATTAAATGCCTGACTGGCCGACTTGTGGCTTAGCTAGCTATATAAGGAGTCTTGGTTGATGTATAAGGTAAGAAAGAAGATATTAAGAACATAATTATTGAGATAAAACATTGGAGACAAAGATAGGATGTGAGATGTGACTCTAAATCCATAATTTTCATTGTATAAGGCCGAAACCCGGAAGGCTTCACAGTCGGGCATGTTGAAAGAAATAATATAAATTGTCTGTTGTTGATGCCAGTCAATTCTCTCATATCCATTTTATTTTCACTTATTTCATGTGGTATTAATATTTCTTCCATTGTGTAACTCTGAGCAGGGCTTTTTGTTGATTCAAGTGGATTCAATTCTGCTTGATTCTGCTTGTATCTACTTTGCCCCTGCGTCAAAAAGATACCCTTAGACCTTCTATATCCTTTCCACCTTCAAAGAAAGATCAAGCTATCCTTTCCACCTTCTCTAATGAGCCTATTGAAAATAAAGGGCAAAGCACCCTTTGTACACCATCTAAAGATCCTTATCAAGATCAGAGTATCCCATCACCCTCTTGTCATACTTCTCCATGATCACCTCAAGAAACCATCATTCCTCCAAATCTCTTGCATAATAATAAACCCCCTCAAGCTTCGTCTACTCCTAACAAATTTTCTCCTATAAAAACTACTCATGAGCCTATTAGTATAAAGATGAATCTTAAAGGCGAGAGCCTTGGTCAATGCAGCTCACACTAAAGATGTTGATATCCTTTTCACACCTTATCTCCCTCTTTTTTCACATAAGAACCATCCTTCTCTATCCTTCAAATCCATCCTTGGTCCCTGCATCCCAAAGTTGAAACCTTCATATATTTCATCTATATTGGGTCCTTATATCCCTCCATCCACTATTCCTATCACTCCTAGCTTGTCATCCACTTACCCTATCACTTTTAAGATCAACAAAGACATGCACCCTTGAGTCCTATATATCAACCCATCCATATGAACCAGCCATATTAGCCCTTTTCATCCACAATTCCCAAGTCTTTTAGAAGGCATTTGGATGTCAAAAAAAGAAATTATAAATTCAAAAATCCACTTATATATGAAGATCACTATGTCCAGTCTAATCAACATGTGAATACAAAGAAGAAAGATCTATTCAAAAGACCACAAACCTCCAACAAGAAAAGAAAGAAATAAAAGAAAATGTGTGTTCCTAAATCCCTCATTAAAGAAATATATGCTAAATCATACAAAAGAAAAGAAAAATAAAAAGCAATGTGGATTCCCAAGTCATTCTTAAAGGAACTTGGATAAAAAAATAAAAATTAGAGTTGGCATCCAAGCTTCCAAAGCCTTTTTTTCTTTCCAAACACCTTCCATCCTCTCCTACATCAAAGCCTCAAGCTATTACATCCTCTTTTCCTCCATTATTCCATCACCCTTCAAGGTGTGTGTTAATTTTGATCTTGTCATCCTATCCACTTATCCCTATGTAAAACTTTTAATACCCTATCCAATATCCAAAACCTACCTACTATCTATCCATCCCCTATCTTTCCATCCCTCTTATCCAATCCATCACATAAATCCTTGGCTACCATCTAGCTTATCCTCCATATTATTCCTTACCTTCACCCTATCAGCATCACTAAGCATACATTTCAATGACCTTGGCTCATCATAAAATATCTTTAAAAGGAGAAATATTCAAAGAGAAATAGGCTTGAGTCCCTTCCAAAAATATGTCCTATGGTGAAAACCACTTCTTTTGGCGCCTTGGGCAAGTACAATGATGAAAACCTAGCAAAGAGGTGTCATGCATAGTTCCTCCCCCTAGTACTCTACCCTTGGAAGCAAGTTCCATTCATGCTATCATATCCACCATAGCCTCCACCATCCAACCAACTTACATCCATATTCCCTCTTTTACCTTTGATCTTTACAAAGTTGAACTATCCATGAGCATGATGCTTCCTGAAATTCAAATTATCCTTTCCATCAACTTATTCACTTGTTGCATTCATTCTACCCTATCATGATCTTTCTTATCCCAAGCCAATCCTCATTATCCTGAGCATCCTTACCATAATTACACACCATTCCCTCATAGCGTCCATTCACCCCTTATCCTAATAGTGCCATCCTATCCATATCTTATCCAAATTGACCCCTTGGTCTTGATCAAAATGAAGAATATATGAAATGCAAAGCAGGTTCTCAAAAAATTATTGGCATGTCTTTTTGACCACCCTCTTTCATGACATCAGGTCATTATCTTATATTCTATATGGCACTGCATCATTGGCTTTCGTTGCTCATCCAAAACACACTTCACATTGTGATATCATTTTCCCTAGCTTGGGTAATCTTGAGGAGACCATCCTTGAGGGTTCACATTCACATGCTTCACCCATCATGACCTATTCTCTTTTTCTCCATCATCTTGCTCATCCATCTTCAAATATCCTATACCTTGCTAGACATTGGGATCAATTCAATGTGCTCTTGCTTGAGAACTAGTGATCTCTAAGAATCTCAAAAAGTGGAAAATGTTCTTAAAATTTTCCAAAAATATCTTAAAAGTTTTAAAAATCCAAAAAATTCTAAATATCTTAAAAATAAAAATAAACGTCTTAAAAATTTTATAAATCCCAAAAATCTAAATATCTTAAAAATCCAAAAAAAAATCTAAAATCTTTAAAAATAAAAACAAATAAAAAAATCTAAATTTCAAAAACTGCAAAATCTTAGGTTCATTCCTGTACATATCAATGCCATAGTATTTGCATCAACCTTTATCTTCATCCTTATGCATATCAGTTAGCTTTTGCATCCTTGTGCATATTAGTTTATTTTGTATCCTATTGTTATAGCTTGAAGTTAGTCCACATCTTGTCCTTAAGACAATTATATCTAGTTGGGGGCAAGTTCCTATTCATCATGTGGATTTAGTTCTAAGTCAACACCAACCATCTTCTTGAGTGGAGTCAACCTCATTACCTCACAACTATCAAGTGCTCCACCTCATCAACACAAAATGGTGTTTCTAAACACCCACATGCTCAAACATTAGTGTTTCTCAACACACATCAAGAAAACAAGGATCACAGACACAAAGTGAAATCAAAATCATCCAATCAATGGTGTTTCTAAACACCACTAAATAGACAAACATCTATCCACAAAAAAACATCAAAATGAATCAATGGTTAAACTCAAACAGTCTTGAAGCTATAATGATCATATCTCCTTTGTAACTCAATGATGAATAAGGTATAAGAGCAACAAGGAATGACAATGAATTTTATTGGAATGCTATCTGTAATCATTGATTTTAACTTATCATGTCTCCCGAGTAACTCAGTGATGTCTATAAACTAGAGGAACAAGGACAAGGGCATGATATTTTCTTTGATTGTTATCTATGAATTGTATCAATGATCTTTGAACGAAAAGTATTTGTGGGGTTCTGTGATAAGATCCTCCTTTAATTTGGTACACCACACATACCTCAACTCCAAATATTTGTACACCAAGGTGAGGTTGGAACTATTTTCTTATTTGTTTTCATTGAGCAATTTCTTAATTGTGCAAGATCGGTAAAATCTGCCCAAAGATATGAATGATAAAGGGTCATTGTGAGTACATCAAAGACTTAGCCCAAGGATATGGGTGTATGGGTCATTGCAGAAAACATAATCATTGCACAAGAATAGAAGGAACCATTTTTTGTTTTATTTCTTTTAATTAACACTAACATAAGTAAGTACTATGCTTCATCATCAACTTTGAAAGCCATCAATGTTTGTACATTACTACTAACAAAAGCTCTATGATTATAAATGATCTACTTTGAGTAACCAATCATAGTCCTATAGGCCTTAATCTAGCTACATTCATTCTTAATATAGCTTCATTCATATTAAACTTGCATGGATATTTGAGCTTTGAATAAGGGTAATCACAAAAGAGATCAATAATCCAAGAACAAAATCTGAGATCATAAATCCAAGTTTGACTGCTTTCTCAAATCAATCAATCAACAATAATATCATCAAATAATAACTGAATAATTCTATCACAGGTATTTTGAACATCCAACTCCAAATTGGGATCGAAATAAAAATTGAATGGTGTGAATCATCCATAGAACTTGGTCAAATTGTGTTTCTATTAACACATAATCAACCCAAATCAGATTCTAATCGAACTTAAACACATTCTCGCTGATCAAAAGTTATCAGATATCGGTTTTATGTCAATATATATGCTTGAAATTAGCATTTCATCACTTTTCATTTTGATTTCTTTCCCGAGGGGCCATGATCATACCAAAATCAATTAGTCTCTCATCAAATCTGATCAGGTATTCAAATCAAAATTATTCTATCTATCATCAAATCAACTCAATTATTGATCCAAATCAAATTTCAACACTAGGGGCATCAACTTCATCAGGAACCATATCAAGTTGAGGTTTTTCAATCAATTCACATCATCAATCTAGGAATGAGTGATTTCATCAAAATCTATATCAAATTACTCTGTCTTATCAATCAAACAAAGGAATGTCAATTTCCTTCCATCAAGTTGGGTTTGTCAGATAATTGACTTCATCAAGATCCATATCAAGTTGATTATCTATGTCTAATCAAATCACCTTGCAAATGTTAATCAGTTTCATCACATCAATCAAACTATTTTTTTTGTCATATCAAGCATCATTTCTTCTAATATCTTTTTGACATTGATCAATTTCATTGATTCAAATCAAATTTATTATTTTTCATCATCATAATCTTTCAGATTTTTAGTTTCATCACTTCAAATCTATTCGGGTTAACTCTTATTGATCTTCATCCCATCAAGCTTGGAGTCGGTATGGTCGGTTCTTGTTCAATCAAGTTCACAACCGATAGCTTTACATCCTCAATTAATTGAATTTTTTCAATCGAGGTATAAATTTGTAATCATCAAATAGTTTAATCATTCCATATCAAATTGTTCTCTGAGTCAACATCATCATTTCTTAGAATCAATGCATTGTTCGCACATCGATTCAAAGAGGGACAAATATAATCACCCTAAATTGGGCTAGTCTAACCAAATCCCCTATTTTCCCTAATTCAGGACCACCCCCTAATTATGCTTGTCTGATTATCTGAATATTGGCATAGCTCATCAAAATCCCTTAATCAAGCATCAAACATCATTAATTGATAAAAAAATCTCCTATTAATTACCTTAGCCTAATTAATTAAATCAATCTCACTTAAATGCATGGCTAAAGTAATTAATTAAAATAAATAAATAAATGCTCCTAATTCAAACTCATCACTGGAAGACAAGTCATTTCTAATTGAACCAATGGGAGCTAATCACATGGATTAACACACATGGATCAACCAACAATCAATCATAATCACTCATCTTGAGTTAATCACAACTGTTGAATCAATATCAATTTCTATAAAAGGAATCAATTTCAAGCTCAAATCATCCACAATTTCATTCATAATTAGATATCGTAGAATTTATTACTCACTTGCACTCTTATCTTAATTGCACTCACATATAGCTTAATTTTTCATGGACAAATGCATAGTAATTGAATCATGTTTAGTTTAATCTTCATTCCTAGTTGCATAATATGCATTGTAAGAGCTTTGAATCTCTCATTCTAGGGTTTTAATTTAATTGGTTAGGATCTGCATTTTGAGAGAAATTATTTGAGCTTAATCATACTCTTTCTAGATAGAGAGCAATAGGACGATTTTGTTTAGTTCATTGCAATTTGAATTGTTGATTTTTTATGATGGAATAACAAGATAATGTCTAATTGAAGTGTTGTATGTGTATATGCAAGTGCAATATTGATACACAAACCTGGTAATGACCTCAAAATATAGAACACCAAACACATGACTAAATAACCAAACCAAAATCCATAACCATCTTTCAAAAACATCTTGACATTTTCAAGTAAAATAATAAACTACAAAGATCAAACTTCATGCTTTCCTTAATCATCTTATGTGTAATATAAACCACTATAGTAGGTGTAGTACCTTCACAATTTTGAAAATAAACTTTATAAGTGATGCCATAGGCAACATACCTCACTACTAGATTGACAAGTGTGTTAATTAAGAGGGAACCCTGATCTCTGTCAATGTCAATCAATTCCTACACTTCCATGTACTTTATTAAAATCTTTCCTAGATCTCCAACACTATACAACCCAAAATTGTCCTCAATTACCTCCTTTTCCACTGCACAAGGTTTTTCTAATACCAAATTTCCATCCTTAAACCAAATCACCAAAAATATAATAGACTCCTTACCAAAAAACTAGGGAAATTCTCCCTAAATATCTAAACCTAAGATACAAATTCTTTACAACACTTCTACAAACAATCCCACTTCCATCTATCTGATTTTACCATGATTAAATTCCTCCAATTCTGTCCTCTTAAGAATCATTTCAATACAACAACCCTACATTTACGAACAACTAATTTGGATTCCATCTTTACAATTGTATACTCATATCAAACTCTCACAAGCTTTGCTAAAAACCTTGATTTTTCTCCTTGCAATGCTAAAAAATGATTTTTGAAAAGTTTACCTTTATAGAAACAATTCTCCATGATTAATTTTCTCGCCAATAATTAATATCGATGACACAATCTATTCATACAACACACAACAATCAACCAAATTAGATTCAATAATTATTTAATGTCCAATCATACCAAAGACAATCTAGTTACAACCAATATCACTCTTGAATAGGGGAAGTGATAGATTTAGCATTTTAATAATCCCCCTGATCCAAAGCATTTGATACAGTTACTAGAAGAGCTAGTACTAGGATCTGTTACCATAAAATTATCTTCACTAGCATCTTTCTTCTTCCATACCATGGTAGTCTTCTGAGATTCACTTAAAATTGTGACATTCTTATCATCCTAGACTTTGCCAAAGCATCAATAGATCTACAAGGATTAGCATAATGAACTATTTGACAACATTTAAAACATGTTTTATTCCTATGTCCCATTCTCACTAGCTGAACACTAGATCTGCATTGATTAGCCTTGTGACCATAATTTTTACACACAACAATTTTCATGAAATATATTGTTCATTACATTTCTCTTGACTGCATTAGATACTTTACTTCTGCATTTATTTTCCTTATGACCAAACTTATGACAACTAAAGCATTGAACATTCTATTCCTTCTTGATCTTGCATTAAACAACCTTATGACCAAAATTTTTGCATGTGAAACAATAACCATTAAAAGATAAGTACCTTTGAGAATTTGGTTGCCTCACCAGAGGCCTTCTTGTAGATGCTTTTAGACTCTAGATCTTTCTTGTTACCTTATAATTTTATCCTACTTCAACTTCCTTCTCTTTTCTTTTGTTCTTCATATTTGAACACTCAACGATGAATCCTAATCCTTCCTTGTCCTTGTGGCTTTTCTGGAGGGATACAATTTGATCCAAAATAGTACTTCTTTCACAAACCTTTTTTTCAAATCTCATCTTATTCAATTATTATTCTAACTTCTTGTTTTCATCTAAATTTTCAAGTGATGATATCTTTTAGACCTCCTTTGATCTTCTTCCAATCTTCCATTTTCTACTTGAAGTTTTCCTTGAGAAATTCCTCATTGTTTTTACTATCATTTGGTTTCTTTTCTAGATTTTTCATATTTTATTTTGGTTCCCTCAATTCCTAACTTACTTCCTTGTGTCTTTCTTTGAATTTTTAGATTTGATCCCTCAACTTTGAGATACATGCATTTTCTTCCTTAAGGTTTTCTTTCATCTCCTGATTCTCTGATTTGGTGCTCTCAATGTCATCCATCATTATATTTCAATACTCATGACAATAATATTCTCTTTCCATCTATTCAAACATCCTAGATCTCCCTCAAGTGGCTAACTCTATCTGCAAGGGACCAAGCTCTAATACCAATTGTTGAACATGTTGAATAAATGAGAGCGGGGGGGGGGAATTAGTTATTCCAAAATACTTTCTAAAACCTTATTGATCTGGTATAATCATAAACCATTCAAATAATTAAGAATAATAAAATCTTGAAAGAAAAATAAAAATAAATACCATAACACTAGATATAACAAAGAAACCCAAGATGTGAAAAACCATAGAGAAACTAATTCTCATGAAATGAACATCAGTTAAGGTGACACCAGTTAAAGTGATTTTTACAAGGGGTTCATTGTTGGTTTTCTTACTACTATAGGCTCACGACCAATCAGGATAACTGTCCTGATATAAAAGAGTTATTATAAAATGATATCTTATAGATAAAATGTGAACTAGTATAATTGCATTTGCATATTCATGAGACAGTTCCAACTAGTAGCACAACAATCACCATCAACAATAGATATGGTTACAGATCTTCAATTAGTATATTGCAATCCAATCCTTCTATAATTATGTATGTAAGGCTTCTCTTTATATCATAGTAACCCTTTGCACATCATTCTTCTGCTTACACACATTACTGCCAAGTATTCATAGAATCATACTCACACTACACCACCTTCAACTTACTCTCTCACTCCTCATATCAGATACAAAATGATTTCCCTAATAAGGTAAATGCATATGTTGACCAAGCCAAAAATATGTCAACTAAATTAAAAAGGATATTACAATATAGTTTAACACGCTACCACTGATTCTTCTCAATCCTGACTCCATTCTTCATGATGTGATCTATTCTATTTGCTTCCCTATGTTTGAGAGTAGTGATATGGAAAAATCTTGTGTTCTTATCACCAAAAGAGATCTATAGGGATTTGGATCTTTGTTTCCAAAAAATTCTTCTCTCTAAATGATATTATGATATTTAGTTAGAATTTCATTCTCCCAAGGAACATAATCCCGTATATAACCTTCTTATTGAATTTTGTTCTAGATTTATTTTAGATAAATTTGTAGTGAAGACTTCATTGAAAATATATCCCCAAAAGACTCTTTATTCTATTTCTTGACATTAATCTTGACTTCCATTAACTTCTTGGAAACCCTAAACATCACAGTACCATCGATCTTAATGTTCCCACTCTTTTATGAAATCATAAAGTTTTAGATGTGAGAACCACATTTTTTCAAATCTAAATGGGAAGTTCCTTCTACCATTCATAGAGTCCACCAAGAAGCTAATGGGAAAGTGATAAGACCAAATTCAAGATAAGACATTAAAAGAGGAGAAGTAACCAAGAAGCTACTCATTAGACACAAAAGCACAGTCCAATCTTACCTTAGATTAGATCTTGTCCATTTCTCCTATTCGTCCAAGTGAAAGCAAGTCCCTTAAGATCCACATCATGTAGTTCTTGCTCATTAATAAAATCCAACAGATCCAATTGCTATCCAACTTAATATGTGAGCCTCCAAAATTTTCCTTATCCTATAGAGGGGTATTAAAATCCCTCATAATTATCAAAATATCATTTAGATATTTTTTCCTAAAGGAAGCAAGATTAAACCAAAGTTTCCTTTTGACACTTTTTTTATTAGGTTTATAAATATTGGAAAAAATCTAATAAAATTCATCCCTAATATTCTTTAACCTAGTGGCCACATGATTCCCATCCTCCCATATTGGAGTTTCATTGATATAACTTGAGTTACAAAAAGTGGCAATACCACTAGAAGAACCATCTAAACTAAAACCATGAACACTACAATTCTCAAAAACTTTGATTTTTTCCACTTTCTCTTTTTAAGGATCTTAGTTTCTTGGACCAGGAAAATATCTAGTTTATGATCCATAGAAACATTATCTAAAATATCTTGTTTGTGAGAGCTATTAATCCCCTCTAATATTCCAAGAAAATAATTTCATTTCTTACTTGGGGAGCTCTATAGATAGATCTCTAAGATAGTTCTTTGAATCCCATTAGCAATATTTTTAATAGACATTCCTACTTCCTATGCCACTTAAAAGGTTTTCTCCCTAATCTCTTTGTCACACCACGATCCAATTTATCTCTATTCCTTGTAGAGACTCTTGGACTAGTAGCTTTTGTATTCTCCCTTTTCTCTCATCATTCTAGGAAAGAGAAACATCATCTTCGAGGTTTGTATCGTCAAAACTCATATTTTCCTTTCCTATTATTTCCAAATCGCACAAACTTCTCTAGGAAGATGGGACAATATCTTCTACATCTTGGTCCAGCTCAACAAAACTATTGCAAATACCTCTTTTATCCACCAACTCCTCTAGAAAAGTAGATTTAACCACCTCAGAGCTAGAGGGAAAATTTGAAGACACTATGTGCGGTGAACTCTGAGAGGGGGGATGTTGAGTGCATAAAACCTCAATTTCTCCATGCGGAGAAGATACTAGATTTTCTTGGACTTCAGCAAGCTCCAAATCTTCTTCCATATTCATTATATCCTCAAAGTTACCTCCTCCCTCCACCCAACCATCCTTAGCTGACTGAGGGATACATTTTACATGATCCTCTTCTCTACATACATTCGTTGAAGGAGCATTATCTAAAATTAAGGAACCCTCATTTCCCTATATATCATCTTCTACTACATTCGTTGAAGGGGAATTATCTATACTAAAAGATCCCTCTTTTTCCTATTTATCATCTTCTTATAGAATATGGGCCTCGCAAGGCATAGGCCGAACCACTTCCTCCTTCTGACTTTCCACCATATGTTTGGGCTTCGAGACCATGACCCTCATTGTCTTATGTTTCAGATCTCTATTTTCTTTGAGATGATAGTTCATGGCGTAGTGCCTCGATTTCTTACATGCAAAGCACATAAAGGGAAAAGTTACATGCTCAATAACTTGGACCCATTTTCCTAGTTTAGAAATTAACTCAATAGAAGTAAGAAGCTCAGTAAAATGAACAATAGAAATACATATCCTTGCATACACCATTCATTTCCTCATAGGCGTCATGGCGTCAATAGAAAGAAACTTAGTAAATGAGCTTGCTATTCCCCGAAAGACATCCTCATGCCAGTATTCAAGAGGAAGCCCTAAGAGATGAACCCAAATAGGGACAACATCGAAGAAAGAATATGATAAATCCAACCTAGGAATCCATTTTTTTAGGGATGAGGAAGATTTACCAATAACCCATGACCCCCCCTCACCCCCCCCCCCCCACATGTAAAACTTTTGTGAGGTCCTCAACACAAGAGAAAGAAAAAGAAAAGAACCCTTAGGGCATAACAAGACCTCAACTTGCCCCTTAAGATTCCACCATTTTTTGCACAAAATCCTTCACAATCTCAATATTGGGTCTAGGACCCAAGAACTTGCTCACTAGAGAAAGAGGCATTATTGAGATAGTATGGTCAATAACTTGGTCAAGTACAAAGATGGAAAACTTCCCTTAACTTAGATCTAAAATATTGTGAGTAGGGGGGGAAGCTAGATTTCTCTATAGGTTTAACCCCAAAGAGAGAAGCCCATTGTTTAACGTTATCCCTATCCACCTGCCTTACCCTAGAGGGATCTAAGGAGAGAATCTCCTTCTCAAGGATAACAACTGTGCTATTGAGGGGAGTAGGAATATCATTCTAACATACAAGAGAATGGTCTAAGGGCTTAGCCCCACCAAGGGAAAGATATATAGTCAACTTACCTGCAGGTCCACCTGGGCCCCCAGCTCCAGACAAAAAGTCACCAGGTCTCTATCCATCAAATCTACACACACTTGTCCTTCACTTGATGACCTACATTCTGAACCACACCAACTGTGTTAGTCATAGATCTGACAATTAATTGCCCGACATTCTGGTACCTTTTCGTCGCTTGAAACCCTCACTCATCTCCTTTGCACTCCATCATTCCTAGGCACTATTTTGTGGATTGTTGATAAATGTTGATGCAAAAATATTTCTTTAATTTTATTATTACTATTTTATTATTTCTTTAACCACACAAATCCACATGATGGTCCTATACAAGGATGTGACATTTTGTTAGTTACTAGATTATGTTTTTAGGTGAAAAGATATATTTGTGGTTGCAAATGTGACCCCAACCTCCAAACTTGATTGTACATAGTCAAAAGAAAAATATTTTTTTTATTATAAAATAAATGATAGTCAAGAATACTTTATTTTGAATCTCAAGACATCATATTTATCAAATTTAAATCAATAGTTGAACAATTAATGATTATAAGATTTAGCATCTCTCCTATTTACTTTCCTAAAATAACATGCATTAATTGTTTATTTTTTAAAACTCTAATATATTTAATTTATCTATACACATAAACATGTAATTAAATTAACTTAAAATATCATATATAATTTTTAATTATTTTATTAAAAGATTAAAGACAAAAGAAATGTAAACTTCATCAATTTTAAAAATTGTTGTGGGAAAATATTAAAAGATCATTTTTATATTGAATAAAGGAAAAAAGAAGTCCATACATTGAATATTGTAAATTAAAGATTTAAGAATAGAATAAAGATGGAAAAAGTTTTTCAAAAGTACATAATGAAGTAAACTAGTAATTGCAACTTGGTATGCAATTTGTATGCCGAATAAAGGTTAAATTGATTTTTTTCTTCAATTTATATGTTTTTCTTTCTTGATTTTAATTTTCTATTTTGTATGTATATTATTTAACAATTTATTGTGTATTTGAAACATAGATAATGTATTATAATTTATTTCATATTATTATTAAAATTTTAAATATATATAATCTTTAATCTAGATTATTAATTCAAATTAACTTATTAATCAAATATAAAATTATAGATATTTTTAATCATTTAGATTAAATTTTAGTAATAAATTATAATTGTTTATAATTAATTATTAAATAAAAGTTAATTATATATTACAATAAATTTATATTATTTAAAAAAATTACATTTTTAAAAATAATTTATGTAAGTGTACGATTTAAATTGTGTAATAAATTTTTAAGTTTTAATATATTTAATTTTAATTTCAAAATAAAAATGTATGGAAATCAACAAATATAAATATTTATAATTATATTTTTAAAAATAATTTATTACCAAAAGATTAACATTTAATAATTTGAACTTAATATCATTTATTTTGTTAATTTTTTATTATGAACATTTAATAATAAAATTTTATATTTTAATTTATAAAATTGTGGCTATAAAATAAAAATGTATGGAAACTAACAATTTGTTTATTTATTACTATTAACATTTAGTAATAAAATTTTATATTTAAATTAGGTTTCAAAATTAAAATGTATGGAAATTATATTTTGTCAATTTAAAAATATTTTAAAATTTAATAATAATTCATTTAAATTTAAAGTAATATTATTTTAATATTTATAATTACATTTTTAAAAATAATTTATTAATATTTTATCGTATTTGTAGCAATAAATTTTTAATGGTATAATTAAGTTAGTTTTCAGGACTAAAAATCTCACATTTTTCCTTGATATTAATATCAAAAAATGCTTGATATTAATATCAAGAAAAAGAAATGCTTGATATTAAGCGTATAAATTATTTCAGTGCACGTCAAACATAGAAATCAGGAATGTTTAAAACAAAATAATTCATCTTTATTTATTTATCAGGTCCCAGTGGTGATTGCCATTGATATCTACTATCGGTCATTCTAAAATTTAGTTTATGAGGAGAAGCTGTGGCATTTGGCCAAAATTGCATGTGTCTTATTCATGCTGTGACATCTTACCCTCTCTCCTAAATGTGGCGTGTGATCTTTCATACAAGTGTGTTGATGATTCAACCACTGATTTGGACACAAGCTTGCTTTTAATATCCCATGCCCATGACGCCACACCTTTAGATTCAAAATGAATTAAAGGGCTTGACAGTCCAAATTTTTTAGTTAAAATGGCAAAGGATAAGGAATTGAAACTATGGGTCCAGAGTCTGCCCTGGTGTATTTATAGGAAGCCACAAGAAAAATTGCCTTTTTCTAGACGATTCCCTTCCCTCCAAGCAAGGCCTCTGTGTACCTTCTTTTATTTTTTGTGGTCTATGCTTAAATTCTTGACAACAACATTTTTTCCATGATATCTCGATCTTTTTCTTTTTTCTCTATCGGATTCAGTTAGGTAAGACACTGCTTTTGTGATTCCTTAGAATCGTTTACGAACTCAACACAAACTGGAGAATCCGCTAATTATTTGCCGCATTTTTATGGAAAGTGGTTTTTTGTTAGGTATACTTGGCATGTGGACTGTTTGGCATAATGCCTCAAAGAGATGAAAATTGGGCATGTAAAAGCACTGAATTAGAATTTAGGAGTATAAGGAGAAGGTGGCAATTCTCAGACTTCAGATTTAGGGGAGAGACAACTTGAATAATTTGACTGTCGATTTTGCTTATAGAAAAGGATGGTATGGCATCACTCTAGTCCATATCAACATAAAATCAGAAAACCCACACAAATATAGACAAAAGTTAATATTCAGTGAGTGATACTATTTGTTAGCAGATGTGGGTTCCAGCTTGGCAATAATAATCTTCACTGTCTATCGCTTACCTACCTCACCTACCAGCTGCTCTATTTGCCTTGTTGCATGATCGCAAGGTAGTATTGTTGGTCTTGCGATCATGCGACCAACCTTCTCTGCCCTGACGTTGACCTTCCCCACCTTCTGCAGGCCTTCTCAATGCCTTGTCGCATGATCGCAAGGCTTCTCTCTCCTCTCTTGTGATCATGCGACCTCAATAAATGCCCACCATTTTTGTTTACCGTCCGCACATTTTTTCCCAGGCTTGTCTTTTGTGTGGGGCCCTCTCCTTTCACCTTTTCGCATGATCGCATAACTCTTATTTGGTTTATGCGATCATGTGACAAGCTCAAATATTTTGCTCTGCCTTATGTTTTTGGCCAGGCTTTTCCTTTTGCGACAACCTTAAAACTTTTTCTATCGTTACCAAAGTGCATGGGTCCCCTCTAATGCTCTTGTCGCATGATCGCATGAGCATTATTTTATTCATGTGATCATGCGACAGCCTCATTTTTCTTCCACCAACCACCATATTAAATGCAGTATATTTTATTAATTTTTCTTTGATGTTTCTCTGATCGAACATTCTCCAAGAAATTCTAGATGTTTCTAGAGAAGAATATTTTGTAAAAAAAAGGAATGTTTTCTCTCAGTCTGGTACGCTGAAAATAGATCTCTGTCTCTGCAAGATAGATGTGTATTTGTGAGCTTTCTGGCAACTCTCTGTAAATCAAAAAATTTGGCATTAATATATATAAAAGTTTTATTATTAATGTTAGGAATAAGGTGTCTCAACCTTGGATAATTCCTATTCTTATTATTTGTTTTGTAAATGTATTTTTTGCAAATAATGTAATTAAGTGTGAGTGTACATGTCTAGTTGGGATGTTGATGTGTCACTCCACTTGATGTGTCGCATCTTGTGCGTAAGGAGATCATGACTGAAATGGTCATGACGGATTCCTATGACACGTAAGAACTATTTAAGGAATGTGCTATGACAGGTGTAAGAGAATCTTATGACTTGGGCCTATTTGGGCGCCCAAGAAGAAGTGGTTGGTGTGTGTAAGAGAATATGCCAAAAATAGGTTGGTATGACAGATTCTCTTACACTTCTCTTGTGACCGTTATTTTTGGCGGATTCTATGACAAGCTGTCATAGTCTATTCTAGGGATGGATGCCTATTCTTGGGATTGCATGTAACAACTGTGTACATGTGGCTTTGTGCATGGGTCTTGGTGGTTGTGCCTATTTTTGGGTCCAGAGGAGTCTATATATATGATGCTGCTCCTATGGGAGAGATATAACAGAAATTTAAGTCTTGTTGGCTTTGTCTCTCATTTCTTGAAAGAACTTGCATTGCAAGTGTATTGTAATCTTTGTGTTGAAGATAATACATTGTGCAGGTTTTGGAGTGCTGGAGTTTTTTACCGAAAGGTTTTCCCCAGGGTATATCATTGTGTCATTCTCTATTTTTCTTTATGTATGGTATGTGGTTGCAATATCTTTGTTAAAGTAGTTAACGAATCTGAAATTGTAAGGATTTATAAGAATTTGCACAATACTCTCCTATAGAGATTAGCGTAGGAAGCTGTTTCCGCACCTGAGTTTTCTTACAATTAAATCTCTAAGAGTACTCTATTTCTACTCTGTTTTATCATGTTTATTTGCAGCATTGTGGATTATGTAATCTCTCTTCCTCCATCAAATTGGTATCAGAGCAGGTTGTTATTGAAGAGAAGATTTCTACTAGAGATTGAAGCTCAAAAGGATCTGGGTATTGTTTTCTTGGAAGATTTCATTATGGGCAAAGAGCAAGTCAGAGAGAAGAAAGAAAAGGGTTTGTTAAAAAAAGAAGAAAAAAAAGCATTACTGGTAAACCATGGCAAGAACCAGTGGGAGTATTTCTCAGCCCCAGATTCCAATTTTTAATGGCAAAAACTATGATTATTGGAGCATTAAAATGAAGACTCTCTTTCATTCACAAGATGTTTGAGATTTAGTGGAAAATGGGTTTCCTGAACCACTAGACCAGCAGGCATATCAGGCCCTTTCACAAGCTGATAAAGATTTATTGAAGGAAAATAAGAAGAAGGATGCAAAGGCACTATTTTTCATTCAACAAGCAATGGAAGAATCAATCTTTCCAAAGGTTACAGCTGCCACAAGATCAAAACAAGCATGGGATAGTTTACAAACAACATACCAAGGCACAGGCAAGGTAATAATGGCAAAATTGCAGATACTTAGAAGGTATTTTGAAAATTTACAAATGAAAGACTCAGATTCAATAGATGCATTCTTCACTCAAGAAATGTCAATAGTAAATTATTTAAGGACCTATGGAGACACTGTTGAAGATCAAAAGATTGTGGAAAAAATACTTAGAAGTCTGCCTGCTAAATTTGATGCTGTAGTAATAGCTATTCAAGAGGCTAAAGATCTTTCTCAGTTATCAGTAGATGAGTTAATGGGATCACTTTTAGTCCATGAGAAAAGATTGAACCGAACAGGGTCATCATCATTTGAGAATGCATTCAAGACTTAGCTCTCATTTGGCAAGTCAAGAGGGAGATCAAACAACAGTAGAGGCAAAGGACATTTTTCATCAAGAGGAGGAAGAGAAAACACACAATTTGAAAGTAGAAGACCACCATCAAGCCCAAATGCCCATTTTACATCAACAAGAGGAAGGGGGAGCAGTCACTCTCAAAGCCATCATCAAGGAGAAAGGTATGATAAATCCAACATCCAATGTCATTACTATAGAAAATTTGGGCATTATGCATTAGAATGTAGGAAAAAGCAATATGATTTGAATAAACAAAAGGCACATTTCACAAATGAAAATTAGTCAAACACTAGTGAACATGACACAATATTCATAGCATGCAATGTAGCACAAGAAAGTTCTAAAGAACTGTGGTTCTTAGATAGTGGGTGTAGTAATCATATGAGTTGTAAAAAGGAGATGTTTGCAACAATGGATGATTCAGTAAAATCAGAAGTTAAATTGGGAAATGATCAAAAAGTTTCAGTTATGGGCAAAGGGTCAATTAACATAAAAACAAAACAAGGCAAAGATAAACAAATTTCAAATGTTTACTATGTTCCCGGATTACAACACAACCTTATAAGTATTGGGCAATTGGTACAAAAGGGTTATAGAGTACACTTTGAGAATGGTGAATGTGTGATCCTAGATGAGAAACCAAGCAATAGGCTGATTGCAAGAGTTGAAATGACTAAGAATAGGATGTTCCCACTAAGAATTCAAAGTGGATTAATGATTGAGCCACAAAGTTTACAAAAGGTTGCTGAAATAGCTTTTAAAGCCTCATACAAAAATGAATCTTGGCTATGGCATTTAAGGCTTAGGCATTTAAACTTCAAAGGATTACAGCTATTATACAAGAAGAAAATGGTATATGGGTTGCCACAAATAGAGCCACTTAAAACCACATGTGAGGGTTGCATATTGGCAAAGTAGCATAGGAAATCATTTCCAGTTGGGGAATCATATAGAGCAAAACAACCATTAGAGATAGTGCATTCAGACATTTGTGGACCTATGCAAACACCTTCCATAAGTGGAAAATTTTATTTCATAACATTTGTTGATGATTTCAGTAGAAAAGCATGGGTTTATTTCTTGAACTATAAATTTGATACATTTTCTATTTTCAAAGAGTTCAAGGCAAAAGTTGAAAAAGAAAGTGGATATCCTATCAAGACATTGAGAACCGATCAAGGTGGAGAGTATGTCTCAACTGAATTTTAGAATTTTTGCAAAGAAAATGGCATACATAAACAATTTACAGCAAGGTATACACCTCAACAAAATGGGGTAGCTGAGAGAAAGAATAGAACAATCATGGAAATGTCATGTAGCATGATAAAGGAAAAACACTTACCAAATGAATATTGGGCTGAAGCAGTTGCATGTTCAGTGTATATTTTGAATAGGTGTCCAACAAAAGCAGTGATAAATAAAACATCAGAAGAGGCTTGGAGCAAAAGGAAACATAACACATCACATTTAAGAGTTTTTGGATGTGTGGCATACTCATTGATACCTCAAGAGTTGAGAAGAAAATTAGATGACAAATGAGAGAAATGTATATTTGTGGGATATAGTGAACACTCAAAGGCATATAAGCTATACAATCCTATTACTAAGAAGCTGATAATAAGCCGTGATGTTGAATTTGTTGAAGAAGAGGCATGGGATGGAAGCATAGATAAAATAAATTCAACCACTCCTAATGTTCTACAAGAGAATGAAGAGGATGAAATTCAGGTTGCAAATCCTCCTACACAAGCAAATGCACCTAGAACACCTTCAAGAGCTCCTAGCACTCCAAATCCCACTACAACAAATAATAACAGCAGCGAATCTTCTGATCCTACACTTGCATCTTTAAGGTCTAGGTCCATAAACACATCAAAGAAGACAAGAAGTCTTAGGGAGATTTATGATGAAACTCAAGAAGATGAAAATGCTGATTTTTGTTGTGATTTTGCATTTTTAACACAAGCTGATCCAATCTATTTTGAAGAAGCCTTAAAAGAAGACAAATGGATTACAGCCATGGATGAAGAGATTCATTCAATAGAAAAGAATGAAACTTGGGATCTAGTAGAACTTCCCAAAGGCAAGGATGTGATTGGAGTTAAATGGGTTTATAAGACAAAGTATGATGTTGATGGAAAAGTAGCAAAGCACAAGGCAAGACTAGTGGCAAAAGGTTTTACACAAAAGCCAGGTATAGATTTCAATGAAACATTTGCACCAGTAGCAAGAATGGATACAATAAGAATGGTCCTATCTATTGCAGCTCAAAACAAATGGAAAGTTTATCAAATGGATGTGAAATCAGCATTCTTAAATGACATTTTGGAAGAAGAAGTGTATGTAAATCAGCCACCTGGTTATGAAGTTTTGGGAGAAGAACATAAAGTATGTAGATTGAAAAAGGCATTATATGGTTTGAAACAAGCTCCTAGAGCTTGGTACATCAGGATAGATTCTTATTTTGTAAATAATGGTTTTAGTAAATGCGGGAATGAACCTACTTTGTATATCAAAGTGAATGATGAAGGAGAAATTTTGATAGTCTGTTTATATGTAGATGATTTGATATTCACAGGAGATATGGAAACTAACACATTCAAGGCAGCCATGAAAAAGGAATTTGATATGACTGATTTGGGCATCATGAGATACTTTCTTGGCATAGAGGTAAGTCAAAATGATCAAGGAATTTTCATATGTCAAAGCAAGTATGTTGGTGAATTGTTGAAAAGATTTAAGATGACAAAAGTGAATCAAGCCCCTACACCAGTTGCATTGGGTTTGAAGCTTAGTAAAGATGATCAAGGTCCAAGTGTAGATCCAAATTTATTCAAAAGATTAGTGGGCAGCCTCATGTATTTAACCGCCACAAGACCGGATATCATGTTTGGTGTTAGTCTTATTTCCAGATTCATGGAGAAACTGAAAGAGTCACATTGGAAAGCTGGAAAAAGAATTTTGAGATACATAGCTGGAACAAAGAATTTTAGAATTTTGTATACTTCTTCAGATGATTACAAACTGATTGGATATACAGATAGTGATTGGGGAGGTAGCATGGATGATAGAAAAAGTACTTCCAGATACATTTTTCATCTAGGTTCTAGTGCTATCTCTTGGGCATCAAAGAAACAATCAATTGTTACTCTCTCATAAGTTGCAGCAGAGTATGTAGCAGCAACATCAACATCTTGTCAAGTAGTTTGGTTGAGGAGAGTACTTTCAGATTTGGGGCATCATCAAGAAGAATCTACGAAGATCTATTGTGATAACAATTTAGCAATTGCCTTATCCAAAAATGATGTATTTCATAAACGAAGCAAACATATTGATACCAGATATCACTTCATCAGAGAATTGGTAAACAATGGTAACATTCATCTTCAGTTTTGCAGGTCCAATGAACAACTAGCAGATATTTTCACAAAACCACTGGCAAAGAACATTTTTGAACATCTTCGAAAAGAAATCGGCATTGCGGACATACATTACAATGAAGATTAAGGGGGAGTGTTAGTAGACGTGGGTTCCAGCTTGGCAATAATAATCTTCACTGTCTACTGCTTACCTACCTCACCTACCAGCTGCTCTATTTGCCTTGTCGCATGATCGCAAGGTAGTATTGCTGGTCTTGCGATCATGCGACCAGCCTCTTCTGCCCTGACGTTGACCTTCCCCACCTTCTGCAGGCCTTCTCAATGCCTTGTTGCATGATCGCAAGGCTTCTCTCTCCTCTCTTGTGATCATGCGACCTCAATAAATGCCCACCATTTTTGTTTACCATCCGCACATTTTTTCCCAAGCTTGTCTTTTGTGTGGGGCCCTCTCCTTTCACCTTTTCACATGATCACATAACTCTTATTTGGTTTATGCGATCATGCGACAAGCTCAAATATTTTGCTCTGCCTTATGTTTTTGGCCAGGCTTTTCCTTTTGCGACAACCTTAAAACTTTTTCTATCATTACCAAAGCGCGTGGGTCCCCTCTAATGCTCTTGTCACATGATCGCATGAGCATTATTTTATTCATGCGATCATGCGACAGCCTCATTTTTCTTCCGCCAACCACCATATTAAATGCAGTATATTTTATTAATTTTTCTCTGATGTTTCTCCGATCAGACATTCTCCAAGCAATTCTAGATGTTTCTAGAGCAGAATATTTTGTAAAAAAAAGGAATGTTTTCTCTCAGTTTGGTATGCTGAAAATAGATCTCTGTCTCTGCAAGATAGATGTGTATTTGTGAGCTTTCTGGCAGCTCTTTGTAAATCAAAAAATTTGACATTAATATATATAAAAGTTTTATTATTAAACCTCTGAGAGTACTCTATTTCTACTTTGTTTTATCCTGTTTATTTGCAGCATTGTGGATTATGTTATCTCTCTTCCTCCATCACTATTGCCCGAGCTTCCCAATGAGCAATCAATTTAATCCAATTCTACATTAGATTCAAATTTGGATGGCAGATAATGTTCACAGTAACTGGTAACCAGGAATAATGATATGCCAGTTAATGATAAGTCACTCACCTGATCCAATTCCACATCAAACTCAAATTTGGCTACAAGAAAAATGTTCGGAGTAAATTATGTACGAGATTTTAATGATATGCCAGTAAATGAAAAGTCACAAAATTTAACAGAAATTAAATAACGCCCCACTCATCTTACATCAAATTTTGACTCAACTCCCTATGTATTGCACACATCAGTCCAGATAAACACAGATCTATTCATATCAAATAACAAAAATCTCAAATTCACAATCGTTGACGAAGGTTTCCGACCACCGCTACGAAGGGTATTTAAAGAAAAAAAATCTTTCATTTAAGAAACCACAGGTCATGATTTCAAATCCCATCAAGACATTTCACAAACCCATAAGAATACCAGATCTATACGGCCAAGCGCACAAAATCCAAGCATCAGTCAACCGGGTTAACTCAAGCTTACCATGGTGTTACCTTTGACCCATAGAAGATGGCTTCAACTTCAATAGGACCCTGTTGGGAACCAAATGGGCACCACACAACCGGCAAATCCAGGGTTCAAATCCCCCAAAACCATCCAAAAATGAAAAAGAGTAAACAAATAAATAAATAAACAAGCCTCCCCAAAATAGCAACTTTGATCTAAGACTACACTTTTACACACATAAGATGCCTAAATACACATACATAACATTATTAATGACAAAAATAGAAAGGAATAGGCACCTAGTTCGAATCCCCGCCGGCTCAAAGCATTGCTACTGGTGCCTCTTCCTCCAAACCCTGTCTAGTATTATTATTATGCGAGAATTAATTTGTTAAAAAGGCTTTATAAACTTTTATGCAAATGCAATTAGCAGGTGTAAAGTCAAATCCTTTGTCAGCGTCCTTCCTGCCTATGCCCAAATGGAGGCTTGAAACAGGGTGTTTACATCCATCAAAGGATAAAGCATAATTAGTAAAAATCAAACTAATTGTTAATGTTTGGCTGCTGCAATTTTTGATCTGGGAGGATGGAGTGTACAGATTTGAAGAGGAGGCAGGATTTACAATTTGACAATTGACAGAGTAGTTCTGCAATGGTTTGTTTCATAGAAACTAAAAAGAATGAGGACCAAAAAAAAGGAGGTTAAGGGGAGAAACAATAGGCTTATGGAGGTGAATTTTTTTTTGGTAGTTGTTACTACCTGTCATACTTAATTATATGCAAATGATGTAGATGCTTCTTGAACATCTTTGTAGATTGAAGAAGGCAGATAGAAGGATTAAATTAACACAAGGAGTTCTCGGTCAGGTAGGTAGAAAATCTCTGTTCATTTAGCTGCTGATGTATTTTCTGCTCTTTCTTCTTCACAAACATTCCCTAAAGCCCACGATCCATTGATTCCGCAATCAACAATGCTTTACTAGAAAAACAAATTGACTAAAATCAAATAATAAAATGTGAAATCTATTTAAATGTATAACCTTCTTGAATATCTTATTTTCCTTGAGATTAAGGATTAAATGTAATTGTGGAATATATACAACACAATATTTTTAACTTATTGTGAAGTATATAGAACAGACTTATAAATATAATCTTTCACAACATGTAAAATCTCTTTTCAACAAAAGGAAAACCCTTCAAAGATTACATGTCTATTCAATAAATCTCTTTGTATTGTAGACAGTCAACAACAAAAAACCAAATATGAATTAATCAAAAACAAAATATATTTTTCAAACCCTAAACTATAAAGTCTTCACAAATAAAACTTCTTAAAACCTAGAGCTCTTTGTTTTTCTTTTCACATACCTCATACCACTGTAGAGAATAGAAATAAATATTATATATATATAGTGCAATATCTAACTCAAGAATAAAGAACTACTGAATCCGCATAATATCCAAATTAAACACTTTGTAACTGTTACAGGACAAAACCGTCCCAACTAATCTTTCTTTTCAATTGCCGTGAAAATCCCAATCTATTTGAAATAGAGTATAAACAAATTTATGCCATTCGTAAAGAAGTAATAACAAATTAAAAGAACCAAAGCAATTTCCTTTCTCTATCTGAAAACCAAATACCAATTTTGTGAAGTGTTATCCGAATTAACCACCACATTGCCATATTGTCCAGGTCCAAGTCTGAGTCTGTTGTAATCACAAACCAACCCAACCGCAATGCTCATGCCCTAGCTCGATATGGTCTCAAAACAATGAATGAAGATTTATAGTGAGGAGGAATGCAGATTTTCAGTGCTTCTTCCGGACATTTCACTTGCCACGTACCTCTTAGGTCGGTGACACAGAATATACCTCTTAAGGCGGTGACACAAAATATCTAATATCTATAGCTATGGGATATTTTTGACGTCATATATTTTAAGCTTTACAAAAAGTTAGGACACGTATGCAAAGATAGATCAATGGAGCAAAACATTTCAATCGTCTTGCTTCTGTATTGTAAGCTTTCAGCCGTCGATGGAAAAAATCAGGTCGATGGGTTTCATATAAGAAACGCCTTCGGCGTAATAAGAGATTTATATCCCTTTGATTTATTGATACAATCGACCTGCAATTGTTTGCATTAAAGTTAAAGCTTTGCCTTCTTCCCTTTTATTCAGTACGACCATAAACCCCTTGTTTACTTTGATGGATAATATGCGAATACGCTCACTATTATGCCGGGGGAGTAAAACTGTAATCATTCTTTCACATCTAATTTTGATGTGTATAGGTCCAATATGCATGAAAGGACGATATGAACTCTTACGTGTAAGGAAAGCATATACAGTGATTGCATTTGATGAGCCCCTCATGTGCAGTGGACGATGCACTCCTCTCCGCATCTCAACAACTGCTTCGATGCCAGCCACCTCCGAAAACAAATTTACATTCAATCTAGACGATGTTGTATCGACCGATTTCCTTGCTAAAATGGTTGTTTCTGATGGCAGCATCTGAAACATTTAATATGTCAAAATAATACAATAAATAATTAAGACAAATAAATAAACAAACAAACATGCTTTCCACTCAAAATCAATTGTTTGCGTATTACCTTGAGTCCATAAATGCAATTACGTACCCACGCATATCCATTGTCAGGGACTTCAATTGCCAGACTTTTCAATCCTTGCCACTCTTCAAAACCTTCTACACTCTGTAGCTCATCACAACCACCAATCGTGAATTGCTCCAGATGACGTTGATGTGCAAGGCTTGGCAATGATTTCAACCCTCCACAGTGTTGTACTTCAAACACTTTAAGCCCTGTTAGAGAAGATAGCCTTGATATTGATTCCAATCTGGAACAATTCACCAATGTAAGAGATTGAAGTCTGGGACAAAACTCTCCACTAACTAGCAACTTTTCAATTTTATCTAATCCTCTGACATATATGGTTTCAAGGCTAGTCGAATCTCTTCCTTTGCTTATATTCAAATTCGACTCACTGCAAAAGACGCTGCCACTTGACGTCAATCGCAATGATCTAAGGGTACTAAGTTGTTTAATTGATTGTAGGAGGGATGTTATATCAGTCTCCTCTAAAGAATAGATTATATTTAATTCTTCCAAATGACTGAACATTCCTATTAAATCTGGAAGCTTTTCCAACCGGTGACAGTTTGAAATTCTTAGCTTTCTGAACTCGAAGCTGGCCTGCCATTCACGGTTGCACTCAAAAATGAATTAATTTTCAGAAGTAAACAATCTTGGATAAAACAAGTGTTCTTATATGACTTATTTCCAGCAAAGAATGGCGAAATACCTGGGTATTGGTCTCCAACTGTTGATGAAAAGTCCTCCAGATTTTTATCACGTTGGAAACTGATAAATAATGCAATTTTCGTAGAGGAACCCATGGAGGAATTTCTTTTGATTTGCCTGTAGCGCTTGAAAATTCAAGTCCGAGGAGGTCAGTCTCAGCAGAATCATTTGAATTCCCCATAAAATAAGTAATTCTCGTGGAGGACGAATCTTTGAACGAATGGAAACACCTGCCCTTTGTTTCTGCCAGGATTTGCTGAAATCCTTTTGCTTCCTGCGTATAACGATCAGGGTTAATTGTGCAGTTGGCTGAAAAAACTTAAAAAAACACATTGATTGAAATGTTTTATCAAAATCTTTTTATACAATTATTTTCAAAATAGTAAAGAAGGAGCACACCAAAGATCTAAGAATGTCTGGTCTCCACAGGCGAGGAGGGCCCAACTCATCTGCCATTTGTCTTCCCAGATCGCGGAGGTGGTCATGCATTTCAAATGTTCTATACTTCACTTCAACTAAACACTTGTCTTGCAGGGTTTGAAGTGCATGTTCAGCGCTCCAACCAGACCCTCGCCAAATTGATTTAGCCATACTTATCAAATCAGCAGCGTATTTTTTATTGAAGAGACAAGCAATATCTGTAAAGATCTGTTTCTCCTCTTGGTCCAGACTATCAAAGCTGATTCTCAGTCTTTGCATTATATCCTTAGGCTGGATTTTCTTAACTTTTTCCAATTCTATCTCCCAATAATACTCTTTTCTACCATAAAGATGGACACCCAAAACTTTGAGTGAGAGAGACAATCCTCCACAGAATTGCAGAAATCTTTCAACCAATTTCTCATATGCAATGGGGGGATCCTGTGCACAGAAAGCATGGCTACAGAAAAGATCTTTAGCCTGATCCCTTTTCAGTCCCTTCATCTTATACGGATATCTGCATCCGTTAACATTCTTTGGTCTCGGATTGTAATAATTACCAGGCTTCTAGAGCTGAGCATACCTTGAGGTAACAGGGCATCTAACTGGTCCAAATGATCAATATCATCTAAGACTATAAGAAAATTCAATTGCCTAGCTCTTCCCAGACGTTGTTTCAGTTCTCCGATTCCATGGCCCACACTGCTGATGTTTAGATCTTTAATCTCTCGATCTTCAGGGAAAAGATCTTTCAAGAGCTGACTCTGCAAGCAGTGCAGTTCATGTCTGGCATATGATTCTCTGACATCAAAGAGAAAAGATGACACATGGTAGGCTGAACTCTTACTGTTGAACAATTCTTTTGCCAGGGTGGTCTTGCCAGAGCCCCCAAGTCCATAGATCCTTGCTATCGTGACCGTGTCCACAGTTTCGGCTCCTTTGTCCCTCCTTGTCTTTGAAAAGCTCCTTTCAAAATCTTCAACAAGTTCAGCAAGCCCAACCAGATATTTTGCAACATCTAGCAGTATCTTATTTTTCCTTTCTTGAACTTCTTTTAGCACGGGACACAATATTTTCACACAAATTGCTGAAGTCCAAAACCAAAAAATCTTTATTGTGAGTCATCCCACTAAAGTAAAATTAATGTCATGAACTGAAGAAAAAGGGAAAACTAGACAAATGACAGTAATCTTACTCTTCATTTAAGAATTGGCTAAGTTCATAACCAGATATGTCTGTAGCGGATTCCAAGGCCTCTTTCCATTCATCTAACTTATCAAGATACCTGCCTTTACTTCGATAATCCGAAAATGCTGCAGCATACTGAGAACTGGGGTTTTCGATGTGTCGAAGCTCCCAAGGTTTCACATCATAGAAGATGGGAATAAAGAGGGCATTAGGTTGTTGTTGTAACATAAGAACAAGCTCGTCCAAACACCATGAAGATTCTGCATATCCTGGGAAAAAATGGCAATTTGCATAAGAGACGAGCAAATGGTAACCCTGGCCCTTCTGGGGCTGGATGTGTGATACATTGCAGTCAAGGTAAAACTATTGCTAGATTGGCTAAGCCATTGGAAATGGACACAAACAACATGGAAAAATTGAAGGCCTTACTATCAGGACTTATCCTATGTCTAGAACTAAACTATAAAAAGCTACAAATTGAAGGGGACTTTACAATAGTGGTAAATGTTGTGAGATCCAAGCATACACTGAACTAGAGGCATCACTCACTACTCGAAGTAATTTGAAAACTGTTAGATAGTTTTGAGTAGGTTTCGATCAATCACATATTTAGGGAAGTCAACTACATGATAGATGAACTAGCTAAACAGAGGGAAGATGGAATCTTTGTCAAAAAAAATTGTTAGCTCAATTCGTTTGGTCTGAAAGCACTGAACTCCAAATAAATAAGTTAACACACATCACTCTCCAAAGATCGAATTATTTATCAAAATCAATTTGAATTTGATATGGTGGTAGCTGAAGAGATCATTCACAAAATTCAAGCTGAAAACTCATGGGAACAAATATACCACAAGTATAGGGGTTCTCACAAGTGATTCTAAAAGCAATGTGTTAGATCTAGAAGATCTAAGCAATGACAAGTCAAAAGGTTGCACTTGGACATTTACTTTTGCATGTACATTTAAGCCTTAATGTGCATCCAAGAAGAAATCAGCTGAAACATCACATACATCTGTGATAAACATTTTTATTGCTAACATGTTTATTTCATGTGCAGTGCTAGGTGTCTGTGGTTAGAAAGTGGGGTTAAATGTGGCTCCCACAAGGGTTAATCTCATCTTTCTAACTAGAGACAATGAATCAGAGAAATAGGTGAAAGAAACATGATATAACAATCACATGAGGCATCAAAGGGACATTCCATTCAAATGCATGATACCTTTTATCTCATCCAATCAACAACAAAAGTCAAATATGTTTCAGGATGGAAAATTCAGCTCCAAGAATGAAGAATACAGAGCAAGGGCATTCAAAAAGACACATCATACAACATCTCAAGTACATGGTGGTGAGACAAAGCATGATGAGACGTGAAGTTTCCTTCATTATAAAATCCATCGGCCTGCTAGATTGGATGCCCCATATGGTCATGATGTGGATGAAGATGCAAAATGGATTTTCAAATATAAGTATGATGAAAAAATGGTTGGCCTTGGCAGCGAGGATTCCTTAGAGGTTGAAAATGAAGAGGATGTGGTAGGGATTAAAAAATTAGAGGATGGAGAAGAAGCCAAGCCAGAGAGTGATGAGAAGGAAGTAGCGGAGGAAGAAGAGGAGGTAGAAGAAGACGCTGAGGAGAATGAAGAGGAAGTCAAGCCATATAATGATGTAGAGGTAGATGTTGAGGAAGAAGCGGCAACTGAGGAAGAGGAAGATCTAGATCAAGAGGACACACGTGGCTCTTCTTCCTCATCTAACATGAGTTAACAGATATGCCCTTTACTGGCTCTTTTTTGAGTTTCCTACATTTCATAGTCTCAACTGAGGCTTTTCTTAGATAGCTTAAGCATAGATAGTCTTAGAGGTGTAGTTGGGAGCATTTGGCCTCCATTTTTTCTGTATTTAGACCTCTTGGCAGATAGTAGTCTGCAGTTCTTGGACCTTTTCATTTTTGTATCTTATTATATTTTACTAATATCAACTATCGGCCTTGGCCCCTTATATATATATATATATATATATATATATATATATATATATATATATATATATATATATATATATATATATATATATATAACAATTATACTTCATTGACATAAATTGTTTGTTATATTTTGTTAAAAAGTCTACCATTTATTGTTAGTCAGCTTGGTATTTTGCAGTAAATTGGAGAAGTTTAGACTGAAATTAGAAAATTTATGTATTTTATGCATGAAAACAAAGACTTTTTCCACAACTCATATTTGTATTTAAGGGATGAAAGCCATTTTTGTGAAATTTTACATAATCATATGTAGCAAGTAACTATTTTTCTGAGACAGAAATGATGATGTGTTATATTCAAGTCGAGGATACATGGAAAGGCCAATATTGGCTACATGCTAGGCAATAGATCTAGGTCTGACTTTTCCAACATAAGATTTTTATGGGGACTCTCTTGTAGAATTGCCAAACACTCCTTCACCTTCACAAGCCCAAACATTCACTTACTCTTATTCCAACATCATGACTAAACGAAAACTTTTTGAAAATTTTAGCACCACTCACTGTAAGAAAAAGATCCATTATTGGTGTTCTATCCACAAGTACTCATAATGGGTCTCTTCTCTTCTCTTTCTCTTTCCCATACAAAATATACTAGCAATCGCACCTTGGTGTGCAATGGGTATGCCATATTAATGTCGGAGGAATAAAAAATTGCACCTCTTTCCATCTCATCCGTTCCCGTCTATATCAACCTTTTTTATTTTTATATCTATTTTTAAATTTTAAATTATTTATATATTAATTATATATATACATTAATCAAATAATTATATATCTTTCTTTTTTTTACTATTATTTTGATGACCATCTAGACAATCTCATTCATCCCTACTAGTTGATGATTATATTATTTGTTTAAAATCATTACAACAATGTCTTATTTTTTAGGCTATTTCTCTTTCGTAATCCATAATTACTCTTGTAATCATTTTGACTCATAGGCCTATTTGTTGATGTGACATCGTTTAATGGTTGTCAGACATCTAATACGAGACTGTTTTATTTTGTTAACTTTTCTCCGTAACCATCACCATCTTCATCTTTGACATTGAATGCAAGAAAGGGAGGTGGACACACCAGGCTGTTATGTATAAATTCTACACCACTCCCTAAGCCGTTTGCAAGCTAGATAGATATGCCTTCCTTGTTGGCGTTAGTCAGTTACACATTCTGAACCCTCTCACCATCCCCACAGATTTCTTCATCTAAAATTCAAATTGAAGGTCAGATTGCAAGTTGTTCATGATTAATAGCAATAAAGAATGAAAATATGTACTTCAATACATAATAATCAATGTTGATTCATATCTCATCTAGTAAACCTTTCATATATCCAACTCAAGCTAGATTCTTATGGATGTTGATTCAATAGAACTATCCATTTTTAATTAAGCGTCAAAACCCTACCTAACATATTTCCAATACCTTGGAAGCACACACACCTAGAACTAAAAAGAAAATTGTAATAAGTATACATATATTAGGTCGTAGTAAAGAACTTTCCAATTACCAGTTTAAAAATTAGACTAGAGTTTAACTAAAAAGTCATCCTTATCCACTTTTATCTTATCTTATTCATTGTATTGTGGTTGATGACTTCTTTTTCCCTAGAAATCTTCTTTGCACACTGCTATTATTTTCTTTATAAATAATGTAATTAAAAAAGAAAAGAAAATCAAAATGAATTTATAACTATTTAACTAAAAATTCAAATATGGAACTTACATTTTAGGTGACATAAATTGTTTAAGCATGTAATTAATATTGAAGTACACCTTTCAATTTCTAGTTTGATAATTGAATTAGTCTATAGTCTTGCATTGCAACTTGGCAATATCGATAGTACCCCTAGGAAGCACCCATCCATGGAGGATCACATTGACATCCTCATCATCATAACTTCATTTCACCCACTTAGTAACCACGACATCAACATTTTTTTTATTTGATTTAATTTTTTCTACATTGACGATTTCAGGTGAATGAACATTCATTTTTAAAAAAATTTTAAATTTTTTATTATGCATTTAAAATATGAAAGATAGAATATTAGTTTTTATTTAGAGTTTATAATATCAAATATTTAATTATTCATTTCTCTCTTGCTCTTCCCTTGCACCTCTCCCTCTTTCTATATCTATCTCTCTCTACCTCTTCCCCTCCCCCCTTTCCATATCTCTCTTTAAATTATATATTATACGATATAATATATGAATAATAAATAACATTAATATTCTTTAATAATCTTTAGTGTTATATATATTTATTATATAATATATAATACAATAATCATATTGTATTATATAAGATACAATATACTATTTATATTATTTATACCAGGTGTTTACTAGGGAAAGTATCTCCATAGAATTAAGGTTGAACAATAAATGGAATAATAACTAAATCAACCACAATAGAGCAACTATTTAGCAAATTAATGATCAATTGAGCATCCTATGGCTCTCTAACTAAGAATGTTAATGCAAAGCTCTCAACAAGCTTCCATTAATGATAGTCCTAGAATGAGAATGATAAGATAAACAAGTTAAAAATAACAATTATATCAAAGTAAATGCTAATTAAGCTCTCAAATACCTTTCTAAACTCAAATTGCAAGAGGTTCAATGCAGTTCTCAGATGTGTGGTTCTTGAATTATGAAGGAATTTGGTCTTCCTTTTATAGATTTTCCCAATGGTAGGGGGTGTAGTGTAGTTGATCATGATTAAACCTTGGTTGAGTCCTTGGTTCCACCCTTTGAAGACAATGCAAAGTTTGTGTCCTCAAAGATTGGGACAAGTAGACAAGATCAGTGGACAAGATTCTCTTTCACTTTGAGTGATTGAGATTGAATTTGGCTTGATCCATGTGAATGCCTTTCCTCCACTCTCATTGGTTGATTGAATTTCCTCCCTTTGTGGTTGTTGAGAGTAATTAAGATTTATTAATTGATTTAATTGATTTATTTTAGCCATGTACCCCTTGAATGGGTTGAATTTGATTTAATCCAAGACTATACAATTAATTGATTTAATTGTATTTTGATTTGATTACACTTGATTAAAATGCTCTCAATTTTGATTGATCTCAACTTAAGACTTGATTTTCATTTTGATTGGCTAATTATGCTCTGTGATTCAATTGATTCAATTATGTCCTTGATTTGCTTTGATTTGATCTTTGTCCATTTTTAGGTGATTACAAATGCCCCTCTTTGAGTTGACGTGCGAAGCATGTTGATTCAAAGAATACTCTGATCTTGCTTGATGATGGGTCCTGATTCATTGATGGTCGATCTTTGATGTTCATTCTTGATGTTTTTCAATGGCTGATCCTTGATTTCTGATACAAGATTGATGCAGATTTGATTGATATGAAACTCTCAATTGATGTGGTTCTGATGATCGTTCTGATATGATGGTCATTCTGATGATGGTTCTTGATATGATGTTTGATTCAATGATGGATTCTGATATGATACCTGATTTGATGATTGATTTCGATGCGATGCCCCATTGATTATGAAAAATTTCCTACCAAAAGATTTCGCCTTGATTTGATGATCGGTCTCTTGATTTTTGATGATGTTACTGCTGATTTGATACTCTGATGCCCTCTCAGAAATAAAACATATTGATGCTTGATTTGAAAAATTTGATTGATTGATTTATTGATCCAATATGTTTTCATTTCTGAAAAACACTGATGATATGCCATGATTCAAAATTTGCCCTGATTGATGTGATAGGTTAATATAGGTCAAAGTCAAAATTTCACTTCTAAATTAGGTCAAACTAGCTTAAATAGGTTGAAAAACCTAGATTTACTATTCATTTTCACTTTTGACTTCTGAGATTTTGCTCTAACCTTCCTTTGATTTTCATGATGGTTGTCCCTATCAGAGAGCATTGGTTCGAGAGATGTCGATGCTATCAGAGACCACTTGACTATGGACCTCCGGTGAGTCATTTTTAACTTCCTTGTTGCATTTATTGCTCATTTATAGAATTTATTACATCTTTTCCATGTCGTCATTATTTTGATTTTGCAAATTCACACATAGGATAGTTTTAATGTCATGTTAGCCTTTAAAGTGTCATATCCGCACTCTTTACTCACGCCTCTGTGTAGTAAACTGTCACCTAACAATTTTTCATTCTCGCCTGAGAAGAATATGATTCTGCGTAGCTTTAGGGTTTTAATGCCAATTTGCATATGTTTTTTCGCGTGTTAAACCCTAGATTTTCATTGTCTCCTAGGCTTTATTCAATGTCTCCTAGTGTTATAAAGTGTCGCATGAAAACTGAATTACCTCTTAGGATAGATAAAGTGTCACCTGACATCTTTTCTATATCGCATGAGATAAAATGTCACGTGTTATGTGAAAAATCACGCTTGAAAGATTTTTGAAATTTTTTCACTTGTACTTGATTTTTTTTTCTTTTTTCTAATGAAAAATTTGATAACTCCGGATGATCAATTCCAATGATAAGATTAGGTCTATTGTGTTTAAACAAACAATTTATTAGGATATCAGGATAATGGTATCAACAAATGTGATTTGTCAATCTGATAGGATAAGAAAAACTGATAGGATAAATCAATCAGTGTGAAAACTGATATGATGGATACTGATACTTCATTCTCAAGACACAGAGACATGAACAAATGGTACTGGGTGTGATTGCTTGATACTTTTGATAAAATTGATTGACTTTAGATGATTCCTTGATATGGTATGCTAATATAATTCCTTTGTTTTTCCAAACAGGCACACTTCCCTATTCTTTACATACGGTCTGTTGCATCATGGGTTATTGATCTTGGTCAGGCTTTGACTCTGACAGAGTATCGTATTGTTGAGATGTGCAGCCTCAGTTTTCTCCTAGACATCCCGCGGTTCCAGCTGAATCGTGGTCTTCTGACTGCTGTGGTGGAGAGATGGTACTCCGACCACAATACTTTCCACCTTCCTTTTGGAGAGATGACCATCACTCTGGAGGATGTGTATAGACTATTACATATTCCTTGCCGAGGAGAGTTAGTATATTATGATTCTATTTATGATAGCATAGTTTGCAGACGAGTGTTTGGAGACAACACTATAGATGACGATACTATTACTTGGCCACAGTTTGCTTCTTTCTCGACATTGCCAGCGGTTCTTGGTGCTCTTATCAGTGGATTGCTGCTTCCTGACTGGCGAGGTCATGGTTTCTCAATTGGATGGGGCAGGACCCTCAAGGATTTACTTGCTCAGCCTTGATGATTTGATTGGGGCTCCTGTGTGTTGGCACAACTTTACCATGATTTGCATGAGGTTGTCTACAGGGAGAGTGCTTCATTGTCAACAGGTGTAGTGATTCTACAGTTGTGGGTATGGGAGCACCTTCCCATTACTAGGCCTATTTCAGATAGGATTTGTTGTTAGGGATTCCCATATGCTTTTCTGTATAGTGGCATGGTTGTCCAACATCATCTGAGCAAGCTTGAGTATTGGCGCCAAGTGATTGATGATCTTGATCAGGTTTAGTGGCGACCATATATTGGTTGTGAGCGCTGGAGGGATGATGATGATGAGCTTCCCTATGTGTTTTCTCCTCGATGGATGATTGGCAGGGCTACTACTATGATTGAGCATTTAAATTTCTTTGGCTAAGTGTCTCACCGGTATGGTAGAGTATAGGATATGCGTTAGGGTGCAGCATTATATGCTTGTGTATAGGCAAAGCGATCGATGTGGGGTCCTCTGATTGATTATCAGTTTGCATGTGATCAGATTGCTGGTTTGGCATACTGCAAATGGGAGATGCTTGCAGGTGTTGCAGATGGTGGGATGTCACATGAGTTTTGAGACTAGTGGTCTTGTAACAGGTTTCCTTGATTTACTGATCCAGCAGAGCATATTCCAGGCCATGATGAGAGAGATGATGGTGGTGGTGGTGATGATGGTGGTGATGATGGCAGCGGTAGGAGACATTGGAGATGACAAGGATAGAGAGCACTTCAGGTTATTGGTAGAGCATGAGATGGACCACGGGTGAGAGGTGGACATGTCTGGGATAGGGCTAGAGCTAGAGGATAGGATGATGTAGCTAAGGTACGCCCTAGAGCAACAATGGATAGAAAACAGAGATAGTAGAGATAGTAGAGACAAGTACATATAGATGTTGCTTGATAGATTCCTAGTGGATAGGATCCCTTAGTTCAGTTATAGAGAGTTTCTTTAGCATAGCAGGATTAGGTTCCAGCACAACAGGTGCCTCCATAGGTGCAACAGTCATAGGATATGGGCCAGAGTTCACAGGTTGCTCCTAGCATTGATACTGTAGCACAAGAGGTTTAGTCAATGAGGATAGAGGTATCCACTGTTGTTGGCAGATTAGATTAGGTAGCTACCTTGATACAACAGTTCATGATGATGATGGCACAGAGCCATAGTGTAGCGAGCACTTCTCAGGCTCCTCCCTCATAGGATAGATAGGATGGCAGAGGTCTAGATGGATCAGGTGCTGGGGATGGATCGGGTGCTGCTATGGGGTCTTGATTATTTGATGACATAGTTATTCATTATTGATGTCCTTGTATCATGTTTCATGTTGTTTTATTGATCGGAACACTTGATGTATCACTTTCATGACATTTGTATCTTGGTATGCTAATGTACTAGATTATTTGATGAACACTTATATGATGATATACTTCCTTGGTTCTCTTGATGTATTTGTTATGAGATTATCTTTATATGCATCTATATGATGTTTATGATGCATTTACTTGTGATTATGCTATGGATGCAATGTATCTTATTTTATGATATAGATAGATGAATGCATTGATGTATGGATTTATGACATGTTTTTTTCCTTTTCAATGTATGGATGCAAAGTGTTTTATGGAATATGGATGTGAATGCCCCTATGTTTTTGGGTTTTCGGATGTATGTAGTTCTATCTAAATAATTACATGTATGCAAATGATGTATGAGTAATGAATCATTTTCTGCTACTTTTCTCATATATGGCTAATGAATAATTATTAATGTTGTGCATGAATGCAAAAGATAATCTCACTTTGTTGATTGAAATCAAGGATAAGACGTTTGAATTGAACCCCCCATTTCTTTAATGCTTTGACTCACCAAGATTATTAGTGTGCCCCCTTTTCATTTCCCCCCTTGCAAATTAAGCTAAGAAAGGCAAAACAATATATACAATGCACTTAATCTAAGATGTATGCAGCTAATTGTCATTATTCAAAATTTGGAGCTTATAATCATCATTGAGCATTTTTGGAATCCCATTTTAGTACAACCATCACTAGTTCAACTATGACGATATGAATACTTTTTGTACCTCTTTGTTTTCTCTCCCCTCTCTCTTCAGTATGACTATCACTGATTGAAGCCAATCATGAGAGTGCGAATACCGATTTTGTCAGATTCTATGTTGCAAGTGGATTTTGGTATTATGATATTGAAAATCAAAATAGCCAAGGTATCCTTTTGCGTAAACAAGTAGAAATCTCAGTTTTATCCTATGTACAAGTCCTCAATGATTCTTTGATGATCATGTCCTTAGACAAATAATACATGATTTAAAACATTGATTTTAAGACAGTCATTCAGAAATCAATAAAAATATCATCCTTTCAGCATAGCTTGTCTAGTCTAAAACTTTCATCGATTCGCTAGAAATAAATGATTTCATCAATTGAGTCAACATTTAAAAAAAAATTGCAATGTTTTTCAAATCCATATTTCAAGTGTAGTTCTATCCATCTCATACTTTTAGTCCTGATAAAGATAAGGTCATGTCAGATCTTGGATCAAATTTTGCATTTAGGTTCAAAATGGATTAGGATGTAGATCTGAATAAGTGTTCCTCTTTCGAGTGTGATGAATTGATTCTCTAATTGAATAAAGCTTGCTTTGATGAATCCTTTCTCCTTTTGAGTAGATTGCCCCCAATTTGATATAATTTCATTTGTGGGACTTAGGACAATTTGCAGATTAGGTGACCAAAATCTTGAGGTACTCGCAAATGCAATTGTGGGGTTTTATTATGCAATATATACAAATGCTGGCGAATGCAATATTTACAAGGTGACCTTCTAGGTATGTGACTGACTTGGACTATCAATGGTGCCTATTTACTAGGTTTTCACCAATTGAATGAATCTAGCTCTTTTTTCTATTTTTAAAGCTTTTTCTCTTTTTTTTGCTACCAAGGCGCCTATTTGCTAGGTTTTCACCAAGGCACTTTTTTTTTTTTTCAATTTTTTTTTCTTCACTCGTCAAGGCGCCTATATTCTAGGTTTTCACCAAGACAACATCTTTTTGAGGATCATATGTGAATGTTTTTGCTTTCTTGATGCTTAATTTTCCACTATTTTTGATCTTTTCTTCTTTTCAAATATTTTTGGTATTTTCAGGATCTCTTTGAACTATGTATAATAAATACGATGCTCTTCATCTGATACTCTTTATACTCTTTCATCTACCTCATGTATAGAACCTCTTTAGATGTATGCTATTGATAGGTTCTTGTAGCTCCTCTCCATCACAATCTGCTAACTTATAGGTGCCGGTCCCAAAATTTTCAACAATGATAAATGGTCCTAACCAGTTTGCTTCCCATTTTCCTTTCTTTTCCTTTTCTGCTTGATTCTTGGGATTTTTGCGCAAAACTAGGTCACCTATTTGAAATATTCTTGGCTTGATGTGCTTATTGTCAGTCCCTGACATCCTACCTTGGTACACCTTCAAATGATCAAATGCTTGCTTATGTTTTTCATCCAAGAGTTCTAGTTCTTGCAGCCTAGCAACTCTATAGTCTCCCTCATTTATCAAACCATGTATAGATATCGTCAAAGATGGAAGTTCTACCTCCAAAGGCAAAATTTCTTTTGTTCCAAAGACTAAGGAAAAAGGTGTAGCTCCTGTTGGCATTCTTATGCTTGTTCTATAAGCCCACAAGGTCAGGTTTATTTTAATGTGCCAATCTCTACTTGAATTATCCACCGTTCTCTTCAAAATTTTCAAGATGTTTTTATTCATTGCCTTGGCTTGTCCATTACCTTGAGGGTAATAGATTGAAGAAGAATGATGAATCATGTGAAACTTGGTACATAATTCTATTAAGTCTTTATTTTTGAAATGCCTTTCATTATCCGTTATGATAGCATGAGGAATGCCATATCTACAAATAATGTGATTGAGGATAAACAAAGAAATCTGCTTTCCTGTTGTAGTTGATAAGGGTACAGATTCCACCCACTTAGTAAAGTACTTAGTTGCTGTGATGATGAACTTATGACCATTCGAGGATGGTGGATAAATCATGCCTATTAAGTCTAGACCCCATTGATAGAATGGCCAAGGTGTTGTCATCGGATGAAGTTCTTGTGTGGGCACATGTATCAAGTTTCCATGGAATTGACACTTTCTACAAGTTTTGGCAAAGTTATAAGTTTCTTTCTCCATCGTAGGCCAAAAATATCCTATCCTAAGAAGTTTCTTAGCTAGGGTTAATCCGTTCAAGTGTGACCCACAAATCCCTTCGTGGATTTCCCGTAAGGCTAAGTTTGATTCCTCTTCTTCTAAACATCTAAGGAGCATTTCGTCTAGAATTTTTCAATACAATGTTTCAGAAACTATAGTATATCAGGCGGCTTGGCGAATGAAGCTTTTCTTTTGATTCCTAGTTTGGTTTATGGGAAGGTTTTGATCTTTCAAGTACGTGTAAATTGGTCCATACCAAGGTGATTTGTTTGTAGTTAGCAAGAAAATGGTGTAAAGGTGGGTAGGGTCAAACGTGGGTTGATCCACTTCTTCTTCCAGGAATTCATATCTGGCACTCTGATCAAGCATTTGTAGAAGTGAAGCCAAAGTTGCCATTGCATCCGTTGCTTTGTTCTTTTCTCTCAACACTTGCTCAAATGTAATAAGTATGAAATACTTCTTAAGATTGTCCACCATGTTTTTATAGGGTACCAATTTCTCATCTTTCGTTTGATATTCCTCATTGACTTGATTTATGACTAATTGTGAATCTCCATAAACTTTTAATTCTGTCACTTTCCATTATAATGCCAACTTGATTCCAATAACCAAGGCTTCATATTCTGTTATATTATTGGTGCATGGGAATAGCTATTTGTAAGACTTAGGGATAGTAGAGCCTTGAGGAGTGATTAGAAGCTGCTACTAATCCATGATGAGTGTATGAACCATCAAAATATAGTTGTCATGTTTTTGCCTCAACATTCACAATCTCTAAATCTGGGAATTCCACTTGGATAGGATGATCATCATGAAGTGGTGCTTCTGCTAACTAGTCAGCAATAACTTGCCCTTTGATTGATTTTCTATCAACATGTTCTATGTTGAATTCACTTAGTACCATCACCCACTTTGCTAGCCTTCCATTCAATGCTATTTTACTAAGTAGGTATTTAAAAGGGTCAATTTTGGCAATGAGCCTTATCTTGTGGGCTAGCATATAATGGTGTAACTTTTGGGAAGCAAAAACTACAGCCAAGCATGCCCTTTCCATGAATGTATAGTTAAGCTCATATTTGACCAAGGTTCTACTTATGTAGTAAATTGCCTTCTCTTTTCTTGTTTCATCCTCTTGTGCTAAAAGTGCTCCCAATGAATTCTCTGTTGCTAAAATGTATAAGATCAAGGGCTTACCTCTGATATAGGTGGCATCAAGATTGGTGGATTCATGAGATATTTCTTCAATAGATTAAAGGCTTCTTCACACTTGTCATTCCATTTGAAAATTGTGCCTTTATGCAAAATTTGGGTGAAATTATGATATTTTTCAGCTAATTGGGAGATAAATCTCCTAATGGATTGTATCCTTCCTTGTAAAGATATCATTTGACTAATGTTTTTAGGTGCTTCCATTTCCATGATAGCCTTCACTTTAGTGGGATCCACCTCTATCCCTTTTGCATATACAATGTAGCCTAGTAGCTTGCCGGATTGGACTCTAAATGCACATTTCTTTGGGTTAAGTCTCACTTTGATTCCTCTAGCCTTTCAAAAAAATTTGCCAAAATTGGTAGGTGCTCTTTTCTTGAGTGTGATTTGGCTAATATCTCATCCACATATTCCTCCATGAACTTATGCATCATATCATGAAATATTGTGGTCATTGCTCTTTGATAGGTCGCTCCTGCATTCTTCAAGCCAAAAGGCATGACATTCTAGCAAAAAGTACCCCATGCACATGTAAAGGCAGTTTTATCTTGGTCTTCTGGTGCTATCTTTATCTGATTATATCTGCTAAATCCATCCATGAGTGAAAACATGGAGTGTCCTACTGTTAAGTCCACAATGACATCAATACTTGGAAGTAGGAAATCGTCCTTAGGACATGCCATGTTTAAGTCTCTAAAATCTATGCAGATTCTAATGGATTTGTCTTCTTTTGATACTAGCACTATATTTGAGATCCATTGTGCATAATCAACGGCCCTTATAAATCCCACCTTCAATAGTTTTTCTAACTCCACTTTGACAAGTAGTGCTATATGAGGATGCATCTTTCTTAGCTTTTTCTTTACAAGTTTGGCTCCTTCCTTGATATTTAGATGATGCACTATTAGATTTGGATCTAGCCCTAGCATATCGTCATAAGACCATGCGAAGTTAACTTGTTTTTCCTCTAAAAACTTGATGAATTATATTCTTTCTTTGCTAGATAGGGATGTCGCTAGGTGGATGATCTTTGGCTCTGTTTCTGACCCAATATTTACCTTTTCTATTGGCTCAATTAAGATCGGAGATCTTTCTTCATAATGTTCTAGTAGAGCATCCAAAATCCCTTCCTTAGGTGCCTCAGTTGGGTTTTCACCTTTGGAAACATCCTTTATTTCTTTTTTTCTTTCTTTTGGATCTAATGTTGCCACAATGTGGTTTTCAACACTCGATTCTTTTCCTTTTCTATTTTTTTTTTTAATAATATTTTCTCAGATTAGAAGTTTGGATGCTCCCTTTGATCATGTCTTCTTGATATTCTCTGATAGAAGAAGGTTCAACCACGTTGAGGTATTGGGACATAATGTTGTCATTTAAGAAAATTGGAAGGGTAGTATCTTCATAGAATTAAGGTTGAACAATAAATGAAATAATAACTAAATAAACCACAATAGAGCAACTATTTAGCAAATTAATGATCAATTGAGCATCCTATGGCTCTCTAACTAAGAATGTTAATGCAAAGCTCTCAACAAGCTTCCATTAATGACAGTCCTATAATGAGAATGATAAGATAAACAAGTTAAAACTAACAATTATATCAAAGTAAATGCTAATTAAGCTCTCAAATGCCTTTCTAAACTCAAATTGCAAGAGGTTCAATGCAATTCTCAGATGTGTGGATCTTGAATTATGAAGGAATTTGGTCTTCTTTTTATAGATTTTCCCAATGGTAGGGGGTGTAGTGTAGTTGATCATGACTAAACCTTGGTTGAGTCCTTGGTTCCACCCTTTGAAGACAATGCAAAGTTTGTGTCCTCAAAGCTTGGGACAAGTAGACAAAATCAATGGACAAGATTCTCTTTCACTTTGAGTGATTGAGATTGAATTTGGCTTGATCCATGTGAATGCCTTTCCTCCACTCTCATTGGTTGATTGAATTTCCTCCCTTTGTGGTTGTTGAGAGTAATTAAGATTTATTAATTGATTTATTTTAGCCATGCACCCCTTGAATGGGTTGAATTTGATTTAATCCAAGACTATACAATTAATTGATTTAATTATATTTTGATTTGATTACACTTGATTAAAATGCTCTCAATTTTGATTGAAATCGACTTAAGACTTGATTTTCATTTTGATTGGCTAATTATGCACTGTGATTCAATTGATTCAATTATGTCCTTGATTTGCTTTGATTTGACTTGATTTGCTTTGATTTGATCTTTGTCCATTTTTAGGTGATTACACTAGGAAGTTGCCTTCTGGAAGTTTCAATTGATTGAATGGAAATGTGGGCATTTGTTCAAACACGAACAAGCCATACCGGCTCATTTAATTTAAACACATTTTTATTCTTATTTTTTTCAATCTTTCTTCTTATTTTCGTCAATTTTTCCTTCTACTCTGTAATTTATACCTTGAGAGAAGTAATCAACCCTGTAAATTTGTGGAATATTTTTTGTTTGCCGATCTATCAAAATGGCTGGACTAATGAAGAAACACAATGGCGATGAAGAGACATTGCAGAATTCTCCTAAATGTTTTCCAAGAGGCAGGGGAAAATTGTTTTGCAGGTGAGGAAGCAGTTTCCGCATATTTAAAAGGTTTAGAGGAAGAAAATTGCGTAATGTCTTCATCCACATCTGATTAGGGGTTATCAAGATTATGTAGGGAAGATGATTTCTTGGCTTCTTACTCATTTTCAATGGCAGTGCCCTCTCTGTCTCGTGGCTTTCCATACTGATACAGTTTCAATTTATCATTTCAGAAGCCAAGCTAAAAGAAAATTTAGAAATATGCGATTTTGAAACATTGATTGCAAAAGATTTGATTTGATTTCAAGATTTGATGTGCTCAGAGGATTTGATTTGATAATGCATCTATAAGAAATTTGAATAAAAAATGATGTGTAAAGTAGGAAAAAAAAGAACGGTGCAGATGATTACAATGACAGTCATTGCCTTTTTAACCAATTACAACCATAGATTTAAAAACTTTGCTTGGCCTCTTTCAAAATGAAAATGCCTATAGCGTAATTATTGAACCAACTTGTAATGGGGAAACTATGTAAGAAATAACTACTGCAAAGGTTTCTTTCATCCCAAAAGATCAAAAGTATCCCAGTCAACATATTAAATTATATTTTTGAAAATTGAATATGAGAGTATCAAAAATTATTTTTATGTTTTTAAAAATATGTAACGGTCATTTTTAATTATTTTTTAAAAATTGAGTAGTTGTATTCATTTTATATGTGAATTTAATAATTTGGCAATCATTATATGATCAAAATATATTGAGGACCATTTACAATTATTAGCTTAGAAATTTGGCATTATTTTACACGATTACATTTTTGTTTGAGATTTTTTTTTAAAGTCAAGCTCTCTATCATTTTCTTCTATACAAACTTTTTTCATCTTCTATAAGAACATTGCAAGTTCAAGCTTGGTAAGAAGATTCATACTTGTTTGGACATTTTTCAATATTTGTGATAGCATTTGTTCATTTAATGTCAGTAATTTTGAATAAAATAAAATACTATTTAATAGACAGCTATTAATCTATCATATTAGGGAGGAAAATCATATTAATGTGACCCCATTAAGAGGCCTTTTTAAATAAGTACTCCCTAAAATTGAAAGTGATTTGAAATTAAACTATGTACGATTTTGATAGCCACAAAACTATGGTGTTGTTCACCATTAAGTGCTCTCTCCTCAAGTGAAGGTTGTCTTTTTATCAAATTATAATAATGATGCCCTATATAGTTTAAAATGGTACTTATTGTTAAATTCAAATTTTAAATATTCTTTAGAACAAATAATAATTTTAAAATTTTATATTAATATTTTTATTTCATCATGTAAGAAATTACTTAAACTTTAATATTAATATTTTATATATGTAACAAATAATTCATATATAGTCAAGGTACTCAATAACATTGACACATAGCATAAATTTATTTTGAGCTCAAAAGTCAAACAAGAGAAACCATCATATCAATTCTCTACAAAACTTACATAGAAGTTCATTTAAAGTTTATATGGATCAATTGGTGCCTTATTTAATACTAAAAACTATTAATTTATTATTATTTTTAATGTCTCTATACCTCTTCATAATCTAAAATATTTAGTTCTTAAGAAAAACCATGAAAACTAATTTGATATTAATATTTATTTTAATTAAATGCATTATATTTTTACTTTAAAAAATATTTTGTCTTCTAAACTTTTAAATTTTTACATGTTCAATTATTATTAGTACTTCCTAGAAGGTTAAGAAAGTACTATTGCATCATTTTATGGATTTAACTAGTGATTAAATGAGTTTTTGACCAATGTCCACAAATTAAATTTAAACATATTTCTCATTGTGTCATTTTTTTTTTATATTCTCTATAGTTGACATGCACATTTTTAAGTTAATAAATTGTAAAAATTATTTATTCATGATATGATTGGTTAAAATAATGAAATTTCTAGAATATAAAAGACTAATTCTAATGCCACCTTTTTAACTATATTGCATAAATTTAACCATTTATTTATTTTTTCTCAAACAAAATTTAAAATTAATAAGATAGGATATTTATAAAATTTGAATGGTATTATATTTTTAAAAATATATATATTTTTTAAAATAATATTATAATTATAGTTATGCATATTGTAATTCTATTTTTGTGTTATTTCAATTCTAATTATGTATATTATAATTCTAATGTTTGTTAATGAGTATTTTAATTGAGATTTTAGGTATATTAAGGTAGATATTTTTGGATTATTTGGATTCAAAGAGAAGACAATAGGTGTATAGCATAACCTAAATGTGTATTATAATTATTAATAAAAATAATTATATAAATATAACTATTATAAAATAATATTGCTATTATCAATCTACATCGTATTTATTATTACATAATTAAATATTCAATATATAACAAAAAAATTATCATTATTATATTTTCTATTTTCAAATATATATTAAAAGAGAACATTTTATTGCTCAATAAACTATTTCATAATTCAATACATCTACTAATATATTTTTTAAAATATAGTGTTTTTATTTAAAAAAATAATTGTTGCTCTATCCAATAATTAGAATTATTTCACATGATTCATTTTTTCCTTTTCCCATTCCTAAGTAAATGGACTTTCACTCTTAATGAAGGTCATGTAAGGATTAATAGATAGAAAAAATTGGTCCATCTAATTTATCCAAATATCAATTTCAATGTGTCATGTTTATTCATAATTTCAATTTTCATCTAATAATTAATAGGTAAAAACATCTATCTAATTTATCTAAATATCAATTTTAATCTATCATTTTTATCCATAAATTCAATTTTCAACTTTTGTGACTTTGAAAAATATTTAAATTATTTGAAAGGTTGATACATATAATATTAAACATAACATAATATTTTATTGCTTTTGAATTGTTTAGTATGTGATCTTATTCACATTACCTACAGTCATTCATCTCTAAAATTCAACCATCATCTCCAATATCAATATCATAGTATTGTATTATTATTACTTTTTTACCTTTCTAAACTTTCACAACTACAATATCAATCATAAAATAGTTGTTCATTCTTAAATTTATTAGTGTCATTTATCATTAAATTTTTCATACATTACGTTTTTATAAATCCAATTTTATATTTTTGTTATTTTAATGTTTTAAAATCATTTTGTAAAGTTTAAACATCTCTGCCACTATTTTGGTAGCTTTGCAATCTTGTTTTTTAGCCGACTTTTAATTAAAATATGAATAGAAATTAAGCTCCTCTTCCCCTAACAACCCTTTTTCAAATAATAAAATATTAAAGATAGAATTGTATCATGTACTAACAAGTGCCATGTAGTGGCCAGTACTTGACTTTAGTTTTATAATTAAGTTTAATTTTAATTTTAATTTATATGTAAAGCAATTTTTTAAATATAATAATTTATAATTAAGTTTAATTTTATTTTTATTTATATGTAATGTAATTTTTTAATTATAAATAATTATAAAATTATTATAATTATAGTTGTAATAATAATAATAATAATTTTTAATTTTATAAATAATTATAAAATATAAATTGTAATTAATTTAAATTGTAAAACAATTTTACTTATAATTAATTTTAATGTTAATTAATTAGGCCAAGTTACTATATTTCATAAAGAGTACACAATTGAAATCATAATAGCAATATTATAATGTTATTATCTTAAATCTAAATTTATATAATATATATTTAAATAAATTCAAAAAATTTCAATATTTTATAATATAACAAAAATAGCCAATATTATTATCTTAATATAATATAACACAAATTATACATTATTTGAAAAAATTGTAAAAAAAATTATTTAATTTTTTTTGAAGAAAAACAATTAAAATTAAAAAAAATTAATAATTAAATAACAATAATTAAACATCAATAAATTAAGAAATATAAAAGAATAATAAAATTGAATTGTAAAATTCATAAAAGAATTCGTAGAAAAGCTATTCATGCTCTTTATTCCTAAAAAGGTGGTCTATAAATCTCAAATGTATTAGTCAAACATATCATCCAAAGTTATTTTTTACAATTTATAAATTCTAAAAATTTACATTTAGACTATAGAATATGTGTTATTTGTAACAAAATAAGAAATACACTAAATTATAATTGGTGCAAAGAATTAGTTTTAATCACTTTAATGGAAGAAATCCATAAAAATGATGCAATAGTACTTAGTACTTGCTTAGCCTATCGACAAGTACTAATAAGAATTATTAAATAAATTCACTAAATATACTTGAGAAGCTTCGTTGTGATGTTTATTATTATTGTTGTTTAGTTGCGCCAGTCCAAACACTTTTTAGGTTGACCTGTGCTAAGTTAAGCATTTTATTCTAAGCATTATAATTTCAATCAGAGATTTAATATTCTAAAAATCCTTTTTTAACATATATTCTTTGTCAAAAAAAATTATTTGAAAATTTCAATCTACTTTCAACAAGTTCATTTTAATTTTAAGGAACAAACAAGTTCTCAAGTGTAATTGTACATAGTTTATCCATATTCATCCCTTTACATGCTAAGCCCAAATTGATAAAAATTGTGTGACAAATACAAAAGCTCACTAGTAAATGAAATCAATCAAATTTTGTGTAATATTAGGTTTTTTAAATTCGTCCAAAGAAAGATTTTTCAATTTGAGGATTTTCTAAGAAGGGAAAGTAAAATAATCAATCAAAAGTAATTTCAAATAATTTTTTGAAAGACTTACTAATTTCAATAGATTATTTTATTTTATAGAAATAAATGTCAAATAATGGCAAGGTTATGTTTCCTTGGATTATAAAACAACTATGAAAAATCATAAAGAACTTATGAGGAGGATCTTTGTAGGAGTTGATGACAATATCAACCCACAAGCTAAGAATCATCAAGTGTGCCACCTATCACAAAGACAAGATCAAGCAAGATAATATGCTCAACCTAAAACAATTGTATTGATTGCACCATGAAATTGAGATTACAAATGGAATGAAGTACATTGCATAGATGAAGTGCTTTTAGAGAAATCAAAATAAAAGATACAAAGTGCTTTTATTGAAGTGACCCTAGCCTCCAAACTTGATTCCACATAGTCAAAATAAAATATCTTGATTATTAAATAAATAATAGTCAAGGATACTTTATTTTGAATCTCAAGACATCATATTTATCAAATTTAGATCAATAGTTGAACAATTAATGATTATAAGACTTAGCATCCCTCCTATTTACTTTCCTAAAATAACATGCATTAATTGTTTATTTTTTTAAACTCAAATATGTTTAATTTGTCTATACACATAAACATATAATTAAATTAACTTAAATTATCATATCTAATTTTTAATTATTTTAATGAAAGATTAGATACAAAGAAATGTAAACTGTCATCAATTTTTAAAATTATTGTGAAAAAATATTGAAAGATTATTTTTATATTGAATGAAAAAAGTCCATACATTGAATATTATAAATTAAAGATTTAAGAATAGAATAACAATGAGAAAAGCTTTTCAAAAAGTACATAACGAAATAAATAAGAGATTTCAATCATTTGATTTATTGATACAATCGGTTTACAATTCTTTGCATTAAAGTTAAAGCTTTGCCTTCTTCCCTTTTATTCACTACGGCCATAAACCCCTTGTTTAATTCGATGGAAAATGTGCTAATACCCTCACCATTATGCTGGGGGAGTAAAACTGTAATCATCCTTTCACTTCCATCTCTGACGTATATAGGTCCAATATATGTGTAATCAAAATTAAAAGATGTTGCAAGGAAAGCATATATAGTGATTGCATTTGATGAGCTCCTCATGTGCAGTCTTTCATGCACTCCTCTTTGCATCTCAACAACTGCTTCGATGCCACTCACCTCAGAAAATAAATTCACATCCAATCTAGACGATGCTGCATCTACTGGCTTCCCTACTAAAATGGTTTCTTCTGATGGCAGCCTCTGAAACATTTAATATGTCAAGATAAAATATTAAAAAATTAATACAAATAAATAAATAAACAAACATGCTTTCCACTCAAAATCAATTGTTTGCGTACTACCTTGAGTCCATGTATGCAATTCCGTACCCATGCATATCCGTTGTCAGGGACATCAATTGCCAGACTTTTCAATCCTTGCCACTCTTCAAAACCTTCTACACTCTGCAGCCTAGGACAACGATCAACCGTGAATTGCTCCAGATGACGTTGATGTGCAAGGCTTGGCAACGATTTCAACCCTTCACACAGTTGTACTTCAAACACTTTAAGCCCTGTTAGAGAAGATAGCCCTGATATTGTTCCCAAATTGGGACAATCCCACACTCTAAGAGATTGAAGCCATGTTACAGAAGATAGCCCTGATATTGATATTGTTTCCAATTTGGGAAAATATTCCATTGTAAGAGACTGAAGTCTGGGACAAAACTCTCTACTCACTAGCAACTTTTCAATGTTGTCTAATCCACTGAAATGAATGGTTTCAAGGCTAGTCATACGGCTGCTTGCAGAAGCCTCCAAACTAGTTGAATCTCTTCCTTTGCTTAGATTCAAATTCAACTCACGACTGGAGAAGACACCTCCACCACTTGATATAAATCGCAATGATCTAAGAGTACTAAGTTGTTTAATTGATTCTAGGAGGGATGTTATATCAGTCTCCTCTAAAGAATAACTTATTTCTAACTCTTCCAAATGATTGAACATTCCTATTAAATCTGGAAGCTTTTCCGAGCAACAGTCTGAAATTCTTAGCTTTCTCAACTCGAAGCTGGCCTGCCATTCACGGTTGCACTCAAAAATGAATTAATTATCAGAAGTAAACAACCTTGGATAAAACAAGTGATATTATATGACTTATTTCCAGCAAAGAATGGCGAAATACCTGGGTATTGGTCTCCAACTGTAGCTGAAAAGTGCTCCACATTTCTCTCACTCCATAAACTGATAAATAATGCAATTTTCGTAGAGGAACCCATGGAGGAATTTCTTCTAATTCGTCATAGTTTGAAAAGGCAAGTGCCAGGAGGTCAGTCTCAGCAGAATCATTTGAATTCCCCATAAAATAAGTAATTGTCGTGGAGGACGAATCTTCGAACGAATGGAAACACCTGCCCTTTGTTTCTGCCAGGATTTGCTGAAATCCTTTTGCTTCCTGCGTATAAGGATCGGGGTTAATTGTGCAGTTGGCTGAAAAAAAATTAAAAAATACATTGATTGAAATGTTTTTTCAAAAGCTTTTTATACAATTATTTTCAAAATAGTAAAGGAGGAGCACACCAAAGATCTAAGAATGTCTGGTCTCCACAGGCGAGGAGGGCCCAACTCATCTCCCATCTGTCTTCACAGATCGCAGAGGTGATCATGCATTTCAAATGTGCTATACTTCACTTCAACTAAACACTTGTCTTGCAGGGTTTGAAGTGCATGTTCAGCGCTCCAACCAGATGCTCGCCAAATTGATTTAGCCATACCTATGAAATCATATATGTATTTTTTATTGAATAGACAAGCAATATCTATAAAGATCTGTTTCTCCTCTTGGTCCAGACTATCAAAGCTGATTCTCAGTCTTTGCATTATATCCTTAGGCTGGATTTTCTTAACTTTTTCCAATTCTATCTCCCAATAATACTCTTTTCTACCATAAAGATGGGCACCCAAAACTTTGAGTGAGAGAGGCAATCCTCCACAGAATTGCAGAAAGCTTTCAACCAATTTCTCATATGCAATGGGGGGATCCTGTAGACGGAAAGCATGGCCACAGAAAAGATCTTTAGCCTCATGCCTTTTCAGTCCCTTCATCTTATAACGGATATCTGCATCCGTTAACATATTTTGGTCTCGGGTTGTAATAATTACCAGGCTACTAGAGCTGAGCTTACCTTGAGGTAACAGGGCTTCTAACTGGTCTAAATGATCAATATCATCAAGGACTATAAGAAAATTCAATTGCCTAGCTCTTCCCAGACGTTGTTTCAGCTTTCCGATTCCATGGTGCACACTGCTAATCTTTAGATGTTTAATCTCTTGATCTTCAGGGAAAAGATCTTTCAAGAGCTGACTCTGCAAGCACTGCAATTCATGTCTGGCATATGATTCTCTTACATCAAAGAGAAAAGATGACGCATGGTAGGCTGAACTCTTACTGTTGAACAATTCTTTTGCCAGGGTGGTCTTGCCAGACCCACCAAGTCCATAGATCCCTGCTATCGTGACCGTGTCCACAGTTTTGGCTCTTTTGGCCCTACTTGTCTCTGAAAAGCAACTTTCAAAATCTTCAACGAGCTCAGCTAGCCCAACCGGATATTTTGCAACATCTAGCAGTATCTTATTTTTCCTTTCTTGAACTTCTTGTAGCACACGGGACACAATATTTTCACACAAATTGCTGAAGTCCAAAACCAAAAAACCTTTATAGTGAGTCATCCCACTAAAATAAAATTAATGTCATGAACTGAAGAAAAAGGGAAAACAAGACAAATGACAGTAATCTTACTCTTCGTTTAAGAATTTGCTAAGTTCATAACCAGATATGTCTGCAGCGGATTTCAGGGCCTCTTTCCATTCATCTAACTTATCAAGACACTTGCCTTTACTTCGATAATCCGAAAATGCTGCAGCATACCGAGACTGGGGGTTTTCGATGTGGCGAAGCTCCCAAGGTTCCACATCATAGAAGACGGGAATAAAGAGGGCATTAGGTTGTTCTTGTAACATAAGAACAAGCTCGTCCAAACACCATGAAGACTCTGCATATCCTGGGGAAAAAATGGCAATTTGCACAAGAGACGAGCAAATGCCATTGCGAATGGCAAGAGTTATGGAATCCCCCACTTGTATCTCTGGACGGTCGAGAAATGCCCTGCACCCTCTTTCCCGAAGAAGCTCATACATGTGTTTGGCAAGGGTTTCCTTGACATCAGGGCCTCGGTGGCTGATGAAAGCATTATATAATAATTTAGGAGATGCAATCGAAGAAGAGGAGGAAGCCATGAATGCAAGACAGGAATTACAAATTGCGGGAAACTTTCTAAAGCAGTGTTACCAGCGCTGGATTTGATGGGGATAAAACAATATCTGATATTTGTAAAGATTGGTAAGTAAATGCGAAGGAGTACCAGGGAAGTAAGGAATATTGCGGGGTCAAAAGAAAACAAAAGCAAAAGAATTTTGGGACCAAAAACAAAAGAATTTTGTCCATTATGGGAGACAATAATGGAGAGCATCTTGAAATTTCAGAAGGGCAAGATGCTGTCTCCAATAATTCACGCCCTTCAAATTGGCTTTCTCAAAAGCATAGCAAAACCTTTTGTCTTCATTCAACTTTTGAATTTAGGGGCGAAAGTTTATTAAGCCGGAAGGGTTGTTTACATAGTGAAGGCGAATAAATTCCAACGATCAACAAATTACCGTCCGAGGCAAGACGAATGATTTTTATACGCTCGTTTTCGCGGCTTCAACTTCGAATCCGCTCCCCTATTTCTTAGGTGAGAATACTCTGATTAAGCATATATCAAATGCAAATATGAAGGAAAATGTATTTTTTCAACTTGAAAATTAATTGGAATAGCAAAATGATGTACGTTCATATTGTTGAGTCGACTTTCCCCAAAATTACTAAGCTTTGATATTGAGCCTAATTATTAAGCTCTAATATTGAGCCTTCATATCCAATCGGATGCACTGCATAATATAAAAAGTCATTCACTATAGTCAAATTAATTCAACATTAGATAATTTCTATTTATTTTTTTAAATTTTGCCATGTGAAAGGTTTTTGTTGTTTTGATGTTTGGAGTAGGTTCCATTATAGTCATCTTCTCTTTGATGATAGAGAATGGATCTCACCTTAAAAGTTAAAACCACAAAGTAAAATCCAAAATATTCAACTCTGGATTAATTAGGAAAAATTATGTAATACAAAAGAAACAAATTGGGTGCTCTGTGTTTTTTCGGCGATTATTTGCGAACTTTATTTTTTTCTCTATTGTCTCTGTCTTTCTAGCGGCCTAGGGTTTCGCCAAAGTGGCGACCTCCAGTGACGCCAATGCTAAAGGCGGGGGACAGCGAAGCACTTCCGTGTAGCTCCTCAATCCGGACGTATCCCTTACTACATCCAGCATTAAAGACATTAATATGTTTGAGGTGAGTGGTAATGGCAAGACCGTCGAGCAAGTAACAGGTAAGACATCTTCAATGGCGGTTAAATCTGCTCTAGGTAATGGCATTAGTAATCCAGTTTCCCATAGCAGCGATCGACCTAGGTCTTTTTCTGAGGCCGTGGTTCGATCGTCGGTCATTAACGATAGGGAAAACTTTGAATTTGCAAGCACGGGTAACAATGAAGCCTCCGAAACCGATAAGACCCCTTCGGCTTCTCTGTCTCCTTTTGCCATTGTTCCTAATCCTGAAATGTTAGAAGAAATTGTTAAGGAAAAAGATAGATTAAGAGGTACTGTGATTTTTTTCTCGGCTGTTGAAATTGATAAATGTCCACCAAGGAAATTTATGGATGACCAGTTCCATCATTACTGGAATATCAAACTTGGGTTGCATATTTCATTCTGTAGGCAAATACAGAAGGGTTTATATGTGATTTTCTTTGTGAATCATGATGCTCAAACAGAGGTTCTTAAAAAACAATATTGGAATGTGGGTTCAACATCTTTTAGGGCTATTGCTTGGTCACCAAAGGCCGTCCATGAGGAGCTTCTCACACTTTCAGCTCCAAGATGGATACTGGTCAAAAGCATTCCTCCTTTTTTGTGGCATTTTTTGCCGCATTTGCTTGAGCCTATTGGTAAAATTATTCGAATGGATGAAACTGTGAGACTCATCCCGCATATGGACGCTAGAGTTCTTGTCTCTCTCTCTTGCCTGGTAAGGACATTCCTGCCGATATTTCAATTAACATCCTTAATGATGCTTATATCTGTCCTATAGAGATTTTGGGGGGATTGAATGCCTGTTTTCTCTGCCGCAAAGAAGGTCACCTCCGTAAGGATTGTCCGATCATTAGGAAAAAACCTAATCCCTCCAATGATTCAACTAAAAATATGGTTAATCCTCCCATCACCAGTAATCCTCCCCTTGAGAATGCTCTATGTCTTACAACCCCTACTTCTTCTTCATCCCCGTTGCCTCCCACCGAAACCCCTAACCCCACTAATGTTTGAACTAAAGTTGTTCCTAACCCTCTCTCTGCTATTATTGTTCGGCCTGAGAATGTTTCAACTAAAATTGTGCCTAACCCTCTCTCGACTTTTACTGTTCAGCCTGAGAACATTTTGTGTGATACTACTCCTACATTTGGAGGTCTTCAGATGCTCCCCAATCTTGATTTAGCTATTAATCTTAATACAGATGATGGTTTTACTGTTGCTCGGGATAAGAAAAAAAGAAAAAAGGGAAATAGTAACTCTGTGCCTAAAACTTTTTGCCCTAACACCAGTAATAATCAACATATTAAATTATTCACTAGTCTTGCTTTGACTAACGTGAATACTATCAGTCAGAATGTTGATATCAATTGTAAACCCCAAACCAGGGAGTCCTCTCGAAAAATCCCCCAGAAAATCTTCCAAGAGATTGGGGAGGATTATGAATTTGAAATTATTTCGGCTGCCCCCGTTCCCACAAATTCTAATAATGGGCAATCCATGGATGTGGATTCTCTAGCGGAAATCGAAGATGATGTTAACACCGACTCTTCTGCTACCAAGCATAGAGGAAGACCACCTGGTTCAAAAAACAAGCCATCTGTGCCTAAACCAGGGGAGTCCTCAAATAAATTTTTGGCCCTAGCTGATCAAGAGGGTAATGCGTGCTCCACCTCTAACATTTTGTCTCAATGAATTGCCTATCATGGAATGTGAGGGGTTTAGAGTCCCCTAATAGAAAATTTGTTATCAAGCGATTGTTAAATTCTCTGCATTCTATAGACTTCTTTATGATGCAGGAAGTTAAGGCTATGGGATTCATTTTGGATTCCAATCTCAATTTTATTTGGAAAGATGCCATTAAGTTTTGCACTAACCATGAGAGAGGTAGAGGAGGAATTGCCCTGCTTATTAGTAATAAATGGGAAAAACATATCACTAATAATGGATGTTCTCCTTCTTAGAGAGCAGTGTGGGTTACTTTGCAGTATGATGACAAGACCTTCGGGGTCTGTGCTATTTATGCTTCAAATGACCCTAAGGAAAGCATTGAGCTCTGGAAATGGCGTATAGACCTCCCAGATATGCCTTGGCTTTTCGGTGGAGATTTCAACATGGTTGAATCTCAGGATGACAAGTCGGGGGGCATTCCCTTTCATTGGAAGGATAATGAAATTTTTTTTTGGAATAGATTTTAAATTCTAACTATCTTTTTGATCCTATTGCTGGTAACATGAATACCAACCCTAGATTATGGCACACCTGGTGCAACTTTCAGCAGGGCAATGCTAGGATTTATTCCAGGCTTGATAGATTTTATGCTAATAAGTATTTTTTCTCTTTCCCTCTTGATAACTCTGGAAATATTGTTTGTGTTATTGTCACCACTTTATCTGATCATCACCCTATTTTGACTAAGGTTAATTTTAACAGTAGTCCCCTTCAACACAAGTCTAGAAGCAATAAATTCATCTTAAACACCAGTCTCCTCATGGATGAGGATGTTCTTGCTACTATGTAGATTATTAGAGGTATCAATAAAATTAACCTTCAACACCTGTCCCATCTTGATAGATGGAAAACTAACCTTTCTTCATGGAGGATTTTTCTTCAAAGTATTGGTCAAAAGAAGGCTAAGGATTACAGGTTTGTTGAAAAACAATTATCTTCTAATTTGCAAATAGCTGAGAACAACATTCAAAGAGATTCCTCCAATATGGATCTTCTCTCCCGGGTTATGGCTGCCAAAGATGCTCTTAGGAAGCATCAACAAGTTAGGATTCGTGGAGCCAAGATCAGATCTAGAGCCCACTGGCTCCAGCATGGGGACAGAGGCTCGAAATTTTTCTTCAATCTTCTTAAACATAAACATATTAAAGAGTCCATTGATAGACTCTCGATTGATAATCAAGACATTTCAGACCCTGAGATTATTATTCAGGCTTTTGCTGACTATTACAAGACTCTTTTTACTTCAGAGGACTCCTCTGAGGCTGAGTCTATAAGAAATAAATGCAAAGGTCTTATTCCTAAAAAGTTGGACTCAGACATGATATTGCTGTGCTTGCTAAAGATATCTCTATTGAGGAGATTGAGGGAGCTATTAAGGCTCTCAATAATGATAAGGCCCTAGGCCCTGATGGTTTTCCTGTTGAGTTATATAAATCCAATATCAGTTGGATATATAAGGATCTCCATGACTTATACTCTGAAGCTTTGTCTATTGGTTCCTTGGGATAGGATGTTAATAGAGGGATCATTAAGCTCCTCCCCAAGGATGGAGATAAGACTCTCATTAGGAATTGGAGGCCGAGTACCCTTCTTAATGTGTCTTATAAGATTTTGGCTAAAATTATGGCTCTTAGGTTAGTCAATATTCTTCCTAAATTTGTTAACTCTACCCAAACTAGTTTCATCAAGGGTAGATATATTCTTGAGAATCTTATAACTAGTTGGGAAGCCATGGAGTGGTCTAAATGCTCACACCAAAACTTAGCCATGCTTCTTCTAGATTTTGAGAAGGCTTATGACAGGGTTGAATGGAGGTTTATTCTTATGATGTTAGAGGCCTTCGGTTTCCCTCCCTCCTTTTGTAATACTGTGCAAGTGCTTCTTAACGATGCTTCTACTCAGGTTGAAGTTAATGGTGTTCTCTCTGCTCCTTTTTCTCTCAGGAGATCCATTAGACAAGGGTGCCCTCTGGAACCTTCTCTTTTTGTGATTTCTTCGGAGGCTCTTTACTATATTCTCAAAGATAATTCCTTATCTCCTGAGGTCAGAGGTATCTATTTTCCTAATGATGAAGAGTTCATCAATTGCTAGTTTGCGGATGATACCGCGTTGTTCTTTGAACTTTCAGAAAGTAATTTTAAGGCTTTGCAAGATAAAATCAGTCTTTTTTGTTATATATCTGGGGCTAAAATATCTCAAGCCAAATTGGTTTGTTTGGGGTGGGATGTGCAACCCCTGGATTGGTTTGCTCATTACAACTTTCAATGGGGAGGCCCCAATAAGATCACTAGATATCTTGGTATCCCTTTCTCGGTGGAACCTACCCTCAAAGACATGTGGTCATGGGTTAAAGATAAGATTGATAAGAAGCTTAACAAATGGCATAATAGGGCGTTATCTCTGGTAGGCAGAATTCAGGTTTGCCAGAAGATGTTGTCCTCTTACACCATTTATTATTCTTCTGCCTGGTTTTTTAACAACTATCAGATTGCTGAAATTCATAAGACCATCAGACACTTTCTTTGGTTTGATGGCAAAGGTAATAATAAAGTTCATTTTGTTAAGTGGGCTCGGTGCCACACTGACAAGGCCCTTGGGGGACTTGGGCTAAAGGATTTAAGAATTCAGGGTATAGCCTTGTCTGCCAAATGGATTTTTCAATCCATGGAGGGTGACTGTCCTTGGAAAGTGTTGGTTAGAAACAAAATTGAGAGGGGTGTGCCTAAGAAAGCCAAATCTTGGACTAATCTCCCCTTTTTGCGACCTCATTTTTGGTAATTTTCCTATCATGGTCCAAGGTTCCGCGGTTTTCAGATCTATTTGGAAGGCTTGGGACCATGTTAGGAAATTCATCACTAACAAGGATTTTCATTGTAATAATAAACTCCATGGTGAAAGATCCATTTGGTGGAATCTTCACGTAAATGGTAAACTTTTGGCCCTTACCCAAGGGTGTTTTGCTAGACTGTGGGCTAAGAAAGGTATTAAACAGTTCATAGACCTCTTTGAGCAGAATCAAATCACTCCTTGGGATTAGCTTAAAAATAAATATGATATCCCTAATTCCCATAAAAGAACTTATAACATGATTGTGCAAGTTGTTAATGGTCTTCCCACTATTTGCCATGTTGATTCTCACAGGTACCTTAAATGTAAATGGCCTGGTGGAGTTGTCACAAATCTGCTCAAGGCCAAGAATATATACATAATCCTTGATTGTAATACTGATATTATTGATCATGTCAATGTTGTTTGGTACTCTTCTTATGATGCTGATGTTTGGAAAAAATACTTTGATATCTTGTGGAAGAATTCTGTTGAACCTAAAATTAGATGCTTCAGATGGTTAGTCATGTTGGACAAGCTGCCTATTAAGAGAGATTTTTCTAATTCTGATATTTGTAATTTATGCAGAGTTCCTGAAACAGGCAGACATATTCTTTTAGATTGTATTTTTGCTAAAGAAATATAGAGAATGTTTGGCATTGTTTATCCTATTGATGGTAATATTCTTGATATTATCATTGGTCATATTAATGGTCTTCCTAAAGATACCAATTTATTTTGGAATATATTATTGTCTAACATTCTTTGGCAAATCTGGAAGTGTAGGAACGAGGAAAGGTACCAAGGTAAGCCAAGGGATCTTACTAAGTTTTTTTGAAAACTCACATATTTTAAAATTTCTTTGCAGGTGCAGGCTACTATGCTGATCGAGCGGGACAAGATGAGAAGGTTCCTTCATGATGGGCATGCTACTTTTTTCTACTATGAGTTGAAGCATGGATACCAATGGCGTAGAACCCTAGATGATCTGCAATCTTTTGAGCAAGCTTGCAATAGGCTGAACAGAGATATCAGAAAGAAAGTGAATGCTAGAAAAGAAGAATTATTTAGGCTGATGCAGATTCAAGAACATAAAAGTATCATTTGGATGGAGGGTCCCTTAGGTTGGACTGCTTGGGTAGTCAATTACTATGATGTTCTTAGTTAGATAGTCCTTCTTCTCCTCTTTTTGTTATGTTGTACAGTTAATACTGTTCTTCCATGGTGAGGCTTGGCCTCCTTGTTGATATTCGTGGTGGTACTTTGGTTGCTTTTTGTTTTCTAAAACTCTTATATCTAATAGAAAAAAATATTCAGCTCTGTTCAATAGTTATAATATAAATTAAATTTTATAAGTCCTAAGTGCAAAACATAGAAGGATTCCTTGCTCAATTTACCTATACACTTTTATTTATGACATGGAATTATATTATAGTGAAATAAGAGTGCACATAGACAAAATTAACTACTCTAAGATTTAATTTTTGGAACATACATTGCTGTACTAATTATAAATAATTATTTAATAGGTAGGTATTATCCATTCTATTAAATTTGTCTCAAACATGATCTATTTATCGTAAAAGTTTGTAGATGTAATTGTGTATAGAATTTTACATCAAATAATCTATCATCATCATAATGCAAAAGAGATCAAGAATCAGAAAGGAAGAGATCAAGAAAGAAAATGATCCTTATCTTTTTCCTTCTCCTTCTAATACATTGAATCCTGACAACTTCTTTTTGGCTTTGTCCTCCACTAATTTCCTTGTTTTTTTTTGGTACGAAAAGAGCATCCTATAAGACCACACTCATATTTGCAGCATCGTGTTTGACTGGCAAAACCTTCACATGACACAGACAAAAAAGGTTTTATAGTTCTTCATTCCTACTAACATGGTAAATTGGCTAATCAATTTTCAAAAAATTCAGTACAAACTTATATACTTTAAAATTGAATAATCAAACTGAATTTATTATTTTTTTTGAACTATTATTTGGAAACCCTACTTTCCCTAAGAATAATTCCGTATCATTCATTCTATCAAATCTATCCTTATCTAAGTTTACATGTTTTGTAACGCCCCGCCAGGAGACCCAAGAGAATTACACTAAAATTATACTAAGTTATGCAACATTTTTTTTTGTTTACTAATGTTAACAAGCACATTGAATAAAGCATCACATTGTTCTACAAACATCAGTTTAAATGAACACTTCATATGTTTTGTTCCCAAGGGTCCCTGACGTAGTATTACTTTATCAAACTAACACTACGCTATCATGATCGAATGTTAAAGAACTTTTAAGTACATAGTAGAATTAAATACATCACTTAAATCAATATTACATTACAACACATGATCACCTACATCCGCTACACATGTCGTAGGGTATGCGGTGATATTTAATACAAATACAAGTATCAAAATACATCATGAATCCACGTAGGGATCATTACTAATCAAATGAAACCTCTTACAAGTACAAGATAATATCTTCTAGCAACTGGGTACATAACTCTGCAACAAAAGAGATAGACTGATCCAAGTGTACAATCAAGTGATGAAGGGTAATCCGCAACAGTCTCAATGGAGAGGTACACTACCTCCCGACCATGTGGAACCCAGAGGTCCACCCCACCGTGCTAGGGAGATATCACCAGGCCCACACACACACTAAGGACCAATCCACAAGTGTCACCTAGGAAGATATCTCTAGAACAAGAGGGTTTACAGGTTACCAGAGGCACTGACCTACGTAGGTTATCTACAATGTGAGTAGGGAGGTGTCATCACGTAGATCCACCCTTGAGTTTAGTCCTGAAGGTTCCTCACTGAACCGACGGCACTCAAGCGATCATACGTGGCACCGATATCTCTCATGAAGACAAGTATATCGATGATGCATCTAGCATCTTCTCGCATCCATCCTTAGTCTTAACTAGCACTCAAGGCATGGGCGAGGTATCTCACAAATTATCTTTTTAATGTTCTCCTAACTAGGTCAATTTTTATAATGTTATCACTGGGATTAAGAAACTTGACAATGGATGATCCGTCAGCCACTTGCGGGCCTCGGCGATCCATTGCAAGCCACCCCCTACACCACATCTAGATAACCTACCCTAGTTTCACAACAATACCCATCCTGGTTTGTGGCCACTTATGACATATTAAGTTCCAATAACCAAATAAACAAATAAAGAAAATTCCCATTTCAAAACATAAATCCACTTGGCCATGAATTCAAATTTTAACCCACCAGGAGGAAATAATAACAGGGATCAGTTTGACCACCCCATCAAGGTCTCACATTGACCCTAATCCAAAATGAGCAAATGAAGATAGAATCCACATTGCACCATAAATACAATCAACAAACAGATAACTGATAACCACAACAAGTACCCGACCTCTGGATTTTACCCCCCTATTCGGTTATCTAATCCCGTATGTAAATCAACTATATCAACAGTGTACTTTACATGCACAAACAGTATACGCAAAGAGAACATCTTGCACAAGTAATCAACATGTCGTAAGATAAACCAAGACATAATGATCATAATAACAAGTAATTTTCTCACACTAGTTAATCACACCAATCAGTATATCCATGTTTACAGTAAAAATGATCATATCGTTAACATTCACTAATGCCTATAATGGTTTGATATTAATGAAAACGTTATTATTAACCATAAGGTTTACTATCATGTGAAGAATATTTCAAGGGCATTTATTGAATAATGTCTTCGTTAATTTATAAAAGATGGCAATGTAACTATATCGATAATGAAAGTAATGACTAAAGTTAGAGGACTCTAAGGTGATTATATTATACTCAGTAATTAATCCAAATATTAATTATACAATAGCTCATGAAGTATTAATTTTAGCTAAATCCTCTTAGTTAAAATTAGATGGTAAATATAATACATTCTCTAATAATAATAAGGTGTCTAATGTTACACATTCATATACAAATCCAAGAGTGCATTACTCCAATGGATAACAAATTCAAATAATTAATTAAACATTTCATTTTATTAGCTTATTCAATAACATCTAAGCTAGCCAAATCTAAAGTCCCCTAGGTTCCTAATCTACTATCCACCTCATCTCCATAGTGGATAAAATAAACAATTTAAAATAAAACAAATGGGTACAAGACCCAAGGTGGGCGCCCATTGTCAAAGAGGTTTGAACAAGGCAATAAATTTATAAGCATGGGCTAAGGAAAACCCACGCCACTTTTCACAAGGGCGGCACACATATTAAATATGATATGGGAGGTACTTTGACCAACCCAAGGCAAGGAAAGAAAGGTAGTCAAGTGGGTCCCACTCACAACAAGGAAAGATTTTTGCAGCTTCCAAGGCTAGGAGGTTAGGAAAAAAGTTCAAACTCCAAGCAAACATGAATGACAAGTGTCCTTCATTCCCCAAAAGAAAATCTGCAAGTGGGTGGTGCGCCTAGCAAGGTGAGGGGACACATTAAAGACAAAAGGGAAGAGGTGTCAGTTTGCAAATCCCCAAGCATGGTACGCATGGGAGGAAGATTTCAAGAAGTCAACAATGATATAAAGTCCTGGCAGCTTATTAATGGAAGGATAGCATTTTTTTAAAACTTTTATGTTAATGTCTTGTCTTCATGCCCTTAAGCCAACGTGGGGAGATGGACTTGGGCAAAATTTTAAATGCAAAACTTTTTCAAAACCCCCAACACCTGTGCCTAGAGTCCTAGTGGGGCCCTCAACATGTGGAGGATGACATAAGAGGCCTTAAAAGCATGTCTATAAAAACATTATAAGGAGGAAAACATAAAGACTAATAGCTATTTTAGGGGATGTTATAGATTGAATTTATTTTAGTTAATATCCATTGGTCAAAGAAAATATTCTCTGTGTAAAACTTGGGAAAATAGTAGTCTCCATATATTTTCCAGAATGTATGTTTGGCTTCAAGTTTTAAGTTTTATTTGTGCTTGTTTCTTTCTTTTCATAAGGACTTAGTTGATTTTGTTATCCATGCAATGATGTTTTATTTTTCCCATTGATTTCTAAAATAACTTAATATATTAAATTCTTTAATTCAGAATGATAAATGATCAATCAAATGATTAAATGGCAAATTTATGGATCTAAATACAATGATTATCATTGAAATTTTGAAGCATCAAGCTCTCTTGCTTTTCAATTTGGTTTCATCTATGGTTGAATTGAGAGGGTTTATAATTGAAACAATTTAATCTCACAAATGTAAACTAAAATTCTCATTATTTTGTTTTCTCACTCCACATTTAGAGAAGGTAAATATGCTCTCTCATTAATGGAAATTTTAAAACTAACATGGAAACATACTAAGGGAATTCGAAACCTACCTGATTCTCAAAGCAGGTTGATGGAGCCAGCCTCTCAACTGTGATCCCAATGTGCTCCACAAACTCAATCCTCTTCTTCTTGCTCTCTTCTCCTTCTCCAAGCCTTCTCTTCTTCCTCTATTTTCTTCTCCAAAAATTGCATATCAAAACGTGGTGACAAGTCTCTCTCTTTTGCCTCTAAATTGGCTTGGAAAGTAGGGAAGAAATATTTTATTATTTCCCCCCTACTATTCAAGTCAACTACCTAAAATGAGACAAATTTAAAATTGTAGAATTTCTTTTTCTTTTTATTTCTTCTTCTTGAATTTCATTTCTTTTTATTTTCAATTTATCATTTGGTTTAAGTTATATGACTCAATATCTCAATATTATATAGTAAGCTGTGTTTATATATAATCATATATATACAATTAATAATAGTATAACCATAAGGGACATAGTGTAAGCATATGTATCTGATTATGTCATAACATACTAATAACATAATATTTACCAATGTGTCAACATAATTTCAATGACTATCAGAGATCAGACATGAGATCCACAAGGTGAAAATGCGACACTGACATGGAACAACACCTAAGACAATATCATGCTCAACCGAGAAAACATATATTGGATTCGTTCTACCAGAACGAATTCGATTCAGGTAAGTCAAGTAAGGTCCCATCCGTGGTTTTAGGATGGTTAGGTTAGGTTAGGGAATTGGCCTAGGTGCTAACTCCACTTCTCCGCCATTGAGATATAATGACGGCACGCTCATCCTGTCAAGCCAGGGAAGTCGATGCCCGGTACCTGCAACCTGCATAAAAACCATTGCATGTACATGTGCATATATAACATACTATCAGACAATGGTAGGGATGGCTAGGACGTGTGGACCCGACTAAATGCAGGTAACTACGCCTCCTCCTCTACCATACATGCATGTCAACAGAAAAGAAAACATATATGATAACAAACATGATACCATACACATGCGGGTATGGGGTAAGTACCAAATATAATCATCATCTAATTACTTCAATTTATACATGCATTTGAAACATCATATAAAATCCATCATTACTAGATTTAACCATCACGTAAAGTTTTGTTTCGGGTTCAAACATGACAATTAACATCCAAACTATAATTGTTTAATCACACACCACAATATGAATATAACATATGATATATGTCTGATCTAATCAACCAAGATAAAACAGTATCAGACTAAACATAGTCTCAACAATAATCAGATGCGAGGGGTATTACATCCTCCCCCCCTAGGACTAGGCTTACTCCTGGAAGCCTGCAAACAAATAAGGATAGGCATCCCGCAATCGAGATGCATCCTCCCAAGTAGCTGTGGTCTCATCATTTGGGTCCCATTGGACCTTGGCCTGAGGAATAATACGGCCTCTGAGTGTGATATCCCGAAGTTCCAGAATGCTCATGGGCTCCAGAGCCAGCTGCTCGTCCTCGACCTGTAATGCATTCCAATCAAGAACATGTGTCACATCTGGAATATATTTCCTAAGAACAGAAACATGGAATACATCATGTATGTGAGATAGGCTAGGTGGCAATGCAAGACGTTAAGCAACTGGACTTATCCTCTCCAAAATCTCAAATGGGCCAACAAATCGAGGCGCCAATTTAGAACCCTTTCCATAATGGATTGGACTCTTCCTTGGACGCACTCTCAAGAACACCTTATCCCCAACTGAAAACTGAATATCTATCCTATGAGCATCTGCATATTTCTTTTGTCTATCCTGTGCAGTGGTCAAATGCTCCCGAATGCGCTCAACCTGCTGCTCCATATCACGAAGCATCTCTGGTCCCAAAAGAATCCTGTCATCTAATCTATCCCAACTAAGGGGTGTACGACAAGGGCGTCCATATAATGCCTGAAATGGTGACATGCCAATGGAACTGTGGTATCCATTATTATATGCAAACTCCACCAAGTATAGATAATCCTCCCAATGTGTCTGCTTGTCCATGACATACATCCTCAACATATCCTCTAGGACCTGATTCACACGCTCTGTCTGCCCATCTGTCTGAGGGTGATAGGTTGTGCTAAAGTTCAACTGAGCACCCAAATCATGCTGCAAAGAAGTCCAAAATGCAGAAGTAAATACTGGATCCCTATCAGAAATAATCTTTCGAGGAATACCGTGCAATCTCACTATGTCCTGCATAAAGACTCTAGCTACTGATGAAGCTGTATAAGAGGATCTCATGGGGGAAAAATGAGCTACTTTAGTCAACCAATCAACAGTGACCATGATAGCATCATGTCTACGGGGTGTCAAAGGCAAACCCACAATAAAATCCATCGATATAACATCCCATTTCCACGAGGGAATACTGTGTGACTGTAACAGTCCTGCTGGATGCTGATGTTCTGCCTTAACCCTCTGACACTCTAAGCACCTAGCAACAAAATCAGCAATATCCCTCTTCATTCCTGACCAATGATATAGCTGTCGAAGATCTGCGTGCAACTTCTTGACACCAGGATGTGCCGAGTAAGGTGCACAATGAGCCTCAAATAAGATCAATGAACGAAGATCATCCAATGGTGGTACATAGATCCGGCTCGCATGATGCAAAAAACCATCAGACTCCAACACATACCCCTCAAATCTGCCTACTAGAGGTCTCCCAAACTCAATCTCCGCCTTCACCTCCTGATAAAAAGTATCTCGAGGAAGTACCTGCAAGATCCTACTCCTCAAATCAACACCAAGTGTAGTCATAGCTGCAACTCGCCTCTTCCTACTTAGAGCATCAGCTACCACATTCTCTTTCCCCTGGATATACTTGACCTCAAAATCGTACTCACAAAGGAACTCCATCCATCTCCTCTATCTAGCATTCAGATTAGGCTGAGTGAAAATGTACTGTAGACTGCGATGATCAGTATGAAGCTCAAATCGGTGTCCCAATAAAAAGTGTCTCCATCGGACCAAAGCATGGACTACCGCTGCTAGCTCAAGATCATGCGTGGGATAGTTCAACTCATGATCCTTGAGTTTGCGAGACTCATAAGCAATCACCCGTCCTCCTTGCATGAGGACTGCTCCAATACCCTCCAATGAAGCATCTGTACAAACCACAAAATCACCTGTGGGATCAGGTACTGAAAGAATAGGTGCACTAGTCAACTTATGCTTGAGGGTTCTGAATGCCTCTTCACACTTCTCAGACCAAATGAACTTCTTTCCCTTTCTCTGCAATGAGGTGATGGGATACGCAACTCTAGAGAAGTTCTCTACGAACTTACGATAGTATCCTGCCAAACCCATGAAACTGTGAACCTCTGACACATTTGTAGGTGCTGGCCAATCAACTATAGCCTGGATCTTTGCGGGATCCACTGAAATACCATCACCCGAGATCACGTGACCCAAGTACTGAATCTCTGTCTTGAAGAATTCACACTTGGCTGGATTAGCATACAACTGATTCTCTCTAAGGCACTGCAATACCAACCGAAGGTGCCCTTCGTGTTCCTTCATGGATTTAGAATAAACCAAAATATCATCCAAGAAGACAACAATGAAGTGATCAAGATACCAATGAAATACCCCATTCATCAAACTCATGAATACAGATGGAGCATTCGTCAAGCCAAATGGTACCACTATGAACTCATAGTGACCATAGCGTGTCCGAAAAGCTGTCCTGTGGATGTCCTCCTCTCTAATGCACAACTGATGATAACCTGACTTGAGATCAATCTTAGAGAACACCCTAGCACCTTTCACCTGATCAAAAAGATCATCAATTTGAGGCAAAGGATACCTATTCTTGACTGTTACTTTGTTCAACTGTTTGTAATCAATGCACAATTGTAATGAACCATCCTTCTTTTTGACAAAGAGAACTGGTGCTCCCCAAGGTGAAACACTAGGCCTGATACATCCCTTAGCCAACAATTCTTCCAATTGCAGCTTCAACTCACTCAACTCCTGTGTAGTCATCCTGTATGGAGCTCTAGATATAGGCTCTGCTCCTGGAATAAGATCAATACGAAAATCGATATCCCGCTTTGGTGGCATACCCGAGATCTCATCTGGAAAGACATCAATGAATTCCTGTAGCACAGGGTGATCAAGGGACTTCTTCTCAACATCCTCATCCTCAAACTCCCTCAAAGACACTGCAAACACTTGGCATCCCTTTCTCATACTTCGCTTCAATTGCATGGCAGAAATCATACGAAGAGAAACAGGATGCTGAATGCCTCTAATCTAAAAGTTTTTACCCCGATCATCCCTACATTTAATGATCTTCTGCCTACAATCAATAGTAGCTCCATGGGATTCCAACCAATCCATGCCTAATACAACATCATATGACCCCAATGGGATAATATGAAGATCAACTGAAGTGCCAATGCTACCCAAATCTATCCAGCATTGCCGGATTAAGGTGTTTGTGTTCACCTTTGCCCCTGAAGCTAGTTCCACTTGCCAACCTATGTCTTGCTTTATTGCCACTAGCCCACATCTCTCTACTACAAATGGAGATATAAAAGAGTCCGTAGATCCAGAATCAAATAATATAGAAACATCAATACCTCGGATAGCACCTAATAACTCAATAACTGTGCCCTGGTGCTCTGCCTGATGGTGGTCTACTGCTGCAAACACTCTGTGAGATCTACCTGAATCCCCAATCGTAGGCTTGGATGGTGCGGGTCTCTGCCCTGAATACTGCGAACCACGCTGCGGGCAATTGACTGCAATGTGCCCAAACTGTCCACATGTGAAACAACCTGTGCCTCTACCATAACCCCTTCTTGCTGAAGGTGCACTGGACTGATGGAAACTGCCTCTACTACTACCTGGATGAGAGCTCTGCACTGACTGTGTGGGCTGAAAAGACTGGTTGCACTTGAAGCGCTGGCTATTACGAAACTTTTTGGAATTGGAAGTTGTACCACTCTGATCAGGGGGTTTTGAACTCTGCTGACTTTGATTTTGATTGCCTTTGGAGAAGTGTGATGGCTTCTTGAAACTGGTGTTACCTTGTGACTGTTTACCCCTGAAATCTGATGTGCCACCACCACCTGTCTGCCCACCATGCTTTCCTTGAAATTTCTTCTTTGTGAGTATAGCTTTTGTTACTGCTTCTCTAAGGGTCTTGGGTTCTAAGACCTTCACTTCCCCTCCAATATGGGCATTAAGCCCCTAATAAAATGCTGAATCATGAGGGGTGATTCACTACTATAACCAGCATACTGTTTCAGCTCAAAAAACTTTCGCTCATACTCCTGTACGGTCATATTCCTCTGTCTCAGGTAATGATACTCATCCGCACGGTCCTGTCTCCACTGATCTGATAAAAACCGATCTCTAAAGCTCTCAAGGAACAACTCCCATGTAACTGTATCTATGGTGATTCCCAATTTACTCTCTTCTGTCCTCCACCATGATGATGCTGAATCTGTCAATTGCATGATAGCATATCTAGCTTTTACATTGCTAGAAAATGGGTACATGGAGAAGTACCTATCTAAACCAATGAGCCATGTGTCTGCCTCAAACCCGGTACCTATGCCATCAAATGGAAGTTTTGGCATTCTAAACAGGTCCTTCATCTGACTTGCCATAGCGGCATCATACCCTACTGGTACAACCTGTCTAAGGGGAGTCCTTTCCCTCTCTCTAGCCTGATCTCCCTGATTACCTCTATTCTGCAAAGGTGGTAACCTCTCAAGAATGGCCTGTAAAATCTATCTGGTGTCTAAATCCTCTGAGCCATCCTGGTGGCTATCACTCTGAATTCTACTATGGCTCTGTGCACTATCCTGATCAACTGAGAAAGAGGGTGTGACCACTCTACCTCTACCTCTACCTCTACCTAACCCACGAGCTCTAGTCACAGGAGGCATGTTTCCTGCAACCATAGCGTTAGAATAAAACATTTAAGCATATATATACATTAAGTATGTCACATTTGAAACCATAAGGCAACCACATAAGAACATAGTTTAAAGCAAGTTTCATTGTTCTAGTTTTACTTCGGTTCAAATTTTCGTGAAAGTTAAAGATTTCCACAAACAAGTTGTTTTGATGTCTAAGTTTGGTTTTAACATGTTTACCTAAAAAGACCTAATGGGCGCACATATTATTCCCAGAGTTCCCAGTGTATAACTCACACTCTGATACGTTCGCATGGAACCTTTTAGCGCTATGCGATCATGCGACCAACTGATGCAGATGGAGAGGAGGTAACCAGGATTTCAGCAGGATAGTATGTGTGGCAGAAGCAGTGGGATACATCGGTGAAAAATCTTCTAGAAGAGATTACACGGTGAATGCCACACTCAGAGATCTTTGCCCTAAAGCCTTTGCCTTTATTAGACCCGCCAGATCCTAAATTTTTACCAGAGACGAGAGGAAATCTCATCCTTTGTTAGATCTGGCAAGAGCAGAGGATAGGCTTAAACTTTTTCAAGTTGATCTATTGAAAGTGGAGGGTTTTTCATGTAGCCGGTCCTATGAGTGGAGCCTCACCTCATCTAGTATTTTTGTAGAGTGAACAAGTGGGATTGAAGCGAAATGGGAGGGAAAACTATGGCGCAACGGGCACCAAGAGCTCAGAGAAATTGGCAAGGGCTACAGGCCTGCAGAGGGAACAAGGATGGGGGAGGATATCAATTCTTTGATGGGAAGGAAAACCCTAATGTCATCATTGGAAGCAATCGCCGGCCACCAATCTGGTACAAGCAGGAAGCAACACAATATCGCCCTAGCCGGTTGTTTGGGAGTTTTCTCAACAGAGAGAGATACAGGAAAGAGACTTTCGCAAGGCAATGGCTTTCCCATTGCAACCATCCTCGCATTAGAACTAACCAGTGTCTTCACTTCAAATAGCCCCTTCTGAATTTTTCAAAAAATGAGCGTGGTTCCACATTTTAGAAGGGTAAAGAGCTGAATCCAAACCTAATACCCATCTTTCCAACATCTTCCAGAGGCATTCCATTTAATCCACCTTTGCCTATAAAAGCATGGATGGAAACCCATTGGAAAATTCATAGGAAGAGGTTGGATCTCCTAGGCTCTTGGAGATGACCTCAACATTTTAGGGGTTCCCACATGAGGGCTCAAAAGATTTGGAAACTAATCTCTAGAGAAGGTATACACAGTAAATCCAAGGTAATCCCTGAACACCCTAGGGGCTCAGGCTCGAAGGCAGTTCACAACCAACACCAGGCAGCGCTCAAGCCTCCCTTTCACAGATGGGAATCCTCAAACATGTCCCAGGTACCACTTATTACTTTCTCAGAAGATACACTTAAACAGAAAAATTTATCTTTTTTGCATCAGGGCATCATATGCAAGTTTTGGGATTTAAAGGTTACTTTCATGGAATTCGAGTATTGGGTTTCTACAAATTGGGGAAATAATTTATAGATAGAAACATTAGATAGTGAAACCAGTTACTTCATGGTGCTATTCAAAGATAAATCTGAGCGAGATGTTATATTCAGGCAAAAAGGATGGTTCTACAAAAACAAAGGCCTGCATATGCAACAATGGTCTCCTAACTTTAACTGTGCCAAAAATACCATTAGATTCATGCTGATGTGGGTTAACCTATTAAACCTCCCATTTGAATACAGGGACTCAGAAGTCCCACTGATTATTGGCAATAAAGTGGGTATTTACTTAGCACATCACATTGACCAACCATCAGCCTCTACCTGGATTTGTCTTCTAATGAATGTGGAGAAAGAACTACCCAATTCCATTAAGTTTATTTCCAAATACGGGGTTTGGATTCAGCTGATCTCTTATGCTACTAATAAGACAATAATTCCAGTCAAAGTAATCCCCCTTGAATCCACTCCAATAACCCCTCTGGCAGTGATCCAGAATAGTCAGACTTCAGTTAAGCAGATTTTACAATTACAGCAACAAGATAGCCCCGACGAGACTTTGAATATCTTTCTATGGTTGCTTTACAACAAAATTATATCTCACAAAAAGAAAAGGGGTGACTCCCAAACACTCCTCTTGACCTTCCTCTCCCAAGAAGATACTGAAATCCAGGGTCTTGAGGCAGCTTCGACACTGCAGAATATGGAGAATATTCCCCCAAGAAATACAACGAAGAGTGGACAATAGATTTTGCCAAGAGGTGAATTCTGGTTGAACATGGAAACCTTTGAGAAGTTTTTTGGCAAAACTATGAGTCCATCGAAGTCTTTTCTAATCTCGGGTCCACAGTTCATACCCTTTGTGAGACCAAAATCTAATCTTTCTTGGGTTGAGCACTTCATCTCTTTCCGGTTCAGATCGGTTCAAAAGGAATTGCTAGAAGAAATTGCAGACCAAGTCATTCAGGAAAATCAACCGTTTAGTCCCTCAAAGATATTACCGGTCAACTTCACAAATGTCAAACAAATTCCCTCTACAGACCATCTACCAAATCCCTCAATGGCAGGGTTCAAGTCTCCATCTCTTTCATTGAATGGGAAGGAAATATATGAGAAACCACAACAGGATGATAACATTCAGCAGGCTCCCATCAAAATTGAGGATGATATTTTGCAAAAAAAATTGTGTGATCTTAGAGACTCTGCAAAGGTTAAATATGGGGCTTATGGGCTGTCCCCTACTCAGCAAGCATTACAAAACTCCAATTCGGGGTGTAGGAAATCTTCAAGGATCGGAAACAAAGGGAAAAAGGATTCAAATAATGACTCATTGCTAGAACTACCATTATCTTCAACTAAAAACAAAATGAAAGGAGGATTAATCTCCCTCAAGCCTTTGAAATAGAATAGCAGCAACTATTCAAAAACATCAAAGCAGGACAAGGCCTTGAGAGACATACAAGAACCCATCTCATCTAGAATACAAGTGGTCTATGATCTTTTTGGTACTGCCCCAGAGGATCAACATTCAATCAAATCCCTCTCATCCAACTGGGCTGAAAGAATGCTTGAAGATGACTATATAGAGGAGGAAGAAAGATTAATGGATATAGAGTTTCCTGAGGAAGCACCAGAGATCAACTTTAGCCCTAAGGAACTGATAGGATTCAAATCCAACGAATCATACACTAAAAAGTCCGCAGAACATCCCAACCTCTCATTAGGAGTTATGAAAACAAATTGCAAAATTGCTCTAGACTGTGGTTCAGTGAAAAAGAAAGGGAGAGGCAGGAAGTCTACAACCATTCTTAGAGAGGAAACCAGAGAAGAACACGATCAAGCCAAGATAACAGCATATTTGAATGTAGGGAAGGGGAAGTTCCTTCCCAAGTTCCAATAAGACTCCTATCCTAGAATGTTAGGGGTCTCAATGCCCCTAACAAACAACAATTGGTTAAACGTTGTATATGGTCATCTAAAGCAGATGTCATTTTTCTCCAAGAGACTAAAATGAGTAAGGATCAACTCGACTCTTTTCTCTTATCCTTAGGCAACTAGAAAGCCTCATCGGTGGATGCAATAGGATCTTCAGGAGGTATGGCAATATTATGGAATCCCAGATCTTCTTATTATTCACACATTTCGGATTCAATGAATTGGATGGGCGGTAAAATTCAGAGTACACAATCAAACTTAAGCACATTTATTATCAATGTTTATGGTCCCACCTTGAGAAGAAGAAAACTGGAAATTTTGGAGGAAATTAGCAATAGGTTTCTTTCTCCGAATGTGGGCAATTGCATTATGGGTGGAGACTTCAATGCCATTTCACATGCATCTGATAAAATAGGTGGATCTCAAAGATCATCTCAGTCTCAAGTAGACTTTCAGGAATGGCTTCAAAGGGAGGACCTTATGGAAATTGATTTAGAGATTGGAACTTATACCTGGTCCAACAGATGATTGGGGGTTGACAATATATTAGAAAAGCTGGATAGGTTCCTCTAGAAAGGAGATATTTCCTCCTTCTCTTTTGACTTAAAATCTTCTATTTATTCCTTTTCAGGCTTGGACCATTTTCCCATCTGTTTGGATATAGTTGATGAGAACAAACCACACAAATGCCCATTTAAATTTGAAAACATGTGGCTTAAGGAAGAGAACTTCTCAGAGTTGATCCAGGAGTGGTGGTCAGAGATAAAGGTCAAAGGATCCAAACTTTTTTGTTTTGTCTCAAAGCTCAAATTCATCAAACAAAATCTTCTGATTTGGAATAGGACTCATTTCAAAAATATTTTTTCTTCAAAGGAGGAATTAGAAGCGAAACTGTCAGCCTTAAACAATGAGATTATGCAAAATGGGATGAACCAAGAATCATCTCTGGTAGAGAAAAATTTACTCAAGGATTTGGAAGATGTGCTCAGCAAAGAGGAGATTTTTTGGAAATAGAAATCAAGGGAAAACTGGTTAGTAGCAGGGCATAAAAATACTAAATTCTTCCACTCTAGTACCAAATGCTGAAGAAACACAAACAGGATTCTCCAAATCACCAACTCTGAGGGATCCACAACGTCGGACCAAAAAGAGATCCAAAAAGAATTTGTACAATTTTTCTCAAAACTTTTGAATAATTCAGATAACTCTCCTCTAACATGCCAGCAAGAATTACTTGACAACATTCCCAAGATCCTAACAGCGGAGGATAATCAAAATCTAATGAGAGCATTCTCGGAAGAGGAAATTTTCCAAACTTTATCACAAATGGCCCTAGATAAAGCCCCAGGTCCGGATGGTTTTCCTCCCAATTTTTTTCTTCATTGCTGGAAGGTGTTTGGCAAGGAATTCACTGCAACCTTGGAAGCAGCCAGATCCTCAAGTAGATTCCTAACTGAAATCAATAACACTTTCATTGCCCTCATTCCAAAAAAAGAAAATGCTAATTCTTTAGATGAATTTAGACCCATAGCACTATGTAATACCATTTACAAGGTTTTATCAAAAGCTCTTGCAAATAGAGTAAAGTCAATTTTAGGTAAAATCATTGGAGAAGAACAAATTGGGTTTGTTCCAGGTAGATCTATATTTGACAGTATTGTTATTGCCCAAGAGACAATACACTCTATCCAGCTGAACAAAAAAGCTAGCATGATCATCAAGTTGGACATCAAGAAAGCCTACGACAAAGTCAATTGGAGATTCTTATCCAAATGCATGGAGAGGTTCGGATTTGCCAAGGCCTGGATAAACCTGATCTTCTATTGCATTTCCTCTCCAAAATATTCTATCTTGATCAATGGATCCCCTCACGGCTTCTTCAATGGCTCGAATGGCATAAGACAAGGGGACCCCCTTTCACCTTTCCTTTACATCATAATGACAGAAGCTCTGGGCCGTGGTATCATCAGTCTTCAACGTCAAGGCGGCATCAAAGGAATATCAGTTACTTCTTCAGTATGTCCAGTTACACACCAGCAGTTTGCCGATGATACTCTGCTCTTTGGATTTGGTTCAATCAGAGAAGCAAGCCTATTTCAAGTAATTTTACACAAATATGCTCAAGCATCAGGTCAAGCAGTGAACAAAGAGAAGTCAGTCATCTTCTTCTTTCATACAAAAAAGAGAATACAACTGAAAATCGAGTCTTTATTGGCATTCAAGGTAGCTACTCTCCCTTGCACATACTTGGGGATTCCAATTGACAAAAATCTTAGGACTACAAGAGTCTGGCAACCTATTACTGAAAGGATGGATAGGAAAATGGCTAGCTGGAAAGCCAAATGGCTGTCAAGGGTAGGCAAGATCATTATGATCAAAGCGACTCTCTCTGCGATTCCCATTTACCTCCTATCTTGTTTATCTTTATCTTCCAAGGGTTATATGGATATGGTCTAAAAACTCAGGGATTTTTTTTGGCATGGATGTGACAACCATAGGAAATTCAAACTAATATCATGGGACAACATCTGTAAACCAATTTTTGCTGGAGGCACAGGGATTAAAAACCAAATGTGGCAGAATTTAGCCTTGGGTGCAAAACTGTATTGGAAATTGATAAAAAATCAAGACTTGAAGTGGGTTAGAATACTCAAAGGCAAATACTTGGGCTCGGAAGTGGAGCATGAGATATTCCGCATCAAAAATTTCCCTAGAGGCTCAAGGATATGGAATTTCATTGCGAAATCTAGATATATTGTAGATACGAATCTTTCCTGGAACATCAAAAATGGTAATTCAGCTAGATTTTGGGAGGATTCTTGGGGAGAGCATCCAATCTTGCAATCCATCCCTGGACTTAATCAAATAAAACAACTTTGTCAATCAGCATGGGGTTCCATGCTCAAAGACTATATTATCCCTACTCCCTCTTCGGAGGTGGATGGATCATGGGATTGGAAGGATACTTCAATTTTGGGGGCAGATATTCAAGAACTAAACTTATTAAAAGGAACCCTTCAAAACAGGTCTTTTCTTCTTAAAAATGGTAGTGATGAAATTATCTGGAACGGCTCCAAGAATGGCAGCTACAAAGTATAGGAGGGATACAAAGTCTTATCAAGACATCTTAAAGAATCTACTTCCATTCCAATTCACTTATGTTGGAATAAATTGTGTCTACCTAAAGCTGGAGTTTTTGTGTGGGCAGCATCTCAGGGACGGATACTAACAACTGACAGATTTTTAAAAATGGGATTTCAGGGTCCATCAAGATGTTCTTTTTGTTTGAATCACAAAGAAACATATAATCATTTGCTACTTTCCTACCCCTTTGCCAAGAAATGTTGGGATTGGTTATGCTCTAAACTAAATTGGTGCTCAGCATATCCACAAGACATCAAATCTCACCTTCTGGCCTGGCCATCACTCTTCAAAGAAAGTTTATGTGGGAATCTTTGGATCATCTCCCCTTCCATTGTAATGTGGGAAATATGGAAAGAGAGAAACAGAAGACTCTTCTAAGAGAAATAATTGGAAATTGAGAAAGTATTAAACAAAATTGAAGCAGCAATCATGGAAATCATGAATTCCAGGTTACAATCCCATTCTTCTATTCACAAATTCTACACTAGTTGGGATGACAAGATGATTAAAGGTTGGCATGGCCTAAAGACACCGATTTCCATTGGCAGAGGATGTAAAGACAATATGCATCGAAGATTAGCGTGTGTTTGGGAAGCTCCCTCTCCAGGTTGGTTTAAACTGAACTTCGATGGGGCATCAAAAGGTAACCTAGGTCCTTCAGGTGCAGGATGCATCATTCACTCTTCAGAGGGACATATTATCGCTCAATTGGCGGTTCCTCTGGAGCCTGATACCAACAATATGGCTGAAATCAAAGCTTTGTTCCATGGTTTACTACTAGCCAAAGAATTAAGACTGAATAAAATGGAAATAGAGGGCAATTCAATAATTGTGATCAATGTTGTCAAGGTAAGAACCATTTCCAATTGGAAACTACAAGCATTGCTAGAAAACATCCTAACTCTGATTTCAAAATTTGAATCCATCACAATCAACCACATTTACCGCAAGGGCAACGGTAAAGCGGATGACTTGGCAAATGCTACGGCGGGTGGCATCCAAATCAGATCAATCTCCTCTGATATACGACACCTTGGCAATCGAACCGATTTTGAACTTGCCCCTTGCAACGATCATTTTCGAGACGGGCAAATTGATCCCCATCTGGCTGACGTTTTTCCAGCTAAACACTCCAAAGATGGCAGTCATTCTCCACTTCTTGATGCTCGATAAAGCTGCAAGCAACATGCAGTAAACTTGCTTTGGAGTACCCTTCCTCACCAACTCTGTCACATCCACTTGCTGATAGACGTTGATTTGTGGCAGAATTTTGGCATGACAGCTTCAATCATTCTGATGTCTTTATCAGCCTTTTCGCAGGGTGCCTAGTTGTTCTAAATAAACTGGCAAAGTACACCCCATAGTTCCTTTCAAATCCGAAGGAAATAATCTACGTATATGGCAAGAGGCTTTTCAAATACAGGTGGCAGTACGGGTCTGACAGAATACTGATGGCAATAATTTTATCCTTTGCAAGATCTTTCATATTGAAGAGTGAGCTACTCCTTGATCACAACTCTGGTTACTTTTCGGAACTCATATTTTTTCCCCCAAACAACCATCACCTTCTCTCAGCCGCTAAGCCTTCCAGGCACTGTTATGGACTCCCCCATTAAACTGACGGCGAGTGTGGAGCAGTTGGCTTTTGATTCCCCAATCAACAATGACAAACTCAAAGAAGTTTGTTTGGTGCACCATAGGGTGGTCCTCCATGCCATTAAGCAACTATTGGGCATAAACTTTTTGCTCATAAAGCACAGATATAGAGTAAATTCGAACATTTTCTCAGGATTTCTGGCAAGTATACTAGTAGCAGGAGCACACAAGCTCTCAACAGGAAAATTCAAATGAGAGCTCCCACAGCTTTGAGAATGATTCGACATTCCCATCAGAATAGGTCTGAGGAGATGGATATCAGGTTCCCCCGTTTTTGAATTTAAGATTACATAGCATTTTTTGTTATCCTCCAGTTTTCGGGTTTGTGGAAACTGGATGCTCTTTAGGATTGAGCTGTGATGTTCCATGTTCCAGTCTCCAGCTCTCTTTAGTGTGTTTTTTCAAACTGCTAGCATACTCTACTGAACCATATTTATATTATATATTTTAGCATTTTACTATATATATACTTCTGACCTCGGCCTTTATCGATCAAAAAAAAATCTGTCCTTATCTTTTTCTTTACGGTAAGCCATCTTTTCCTTCCAATGCATTGAATCTGTCAAATCTATCGTTATCTTTTTCTTTACGGTAAGCCATCTTTTCCTTCTAATGCATTGAATCGGGACAATTACTGTTTCCATCGTTGTTGAGTAATTTCCTTGTTTTTCCCTAGTGCGAAAAGTGGGGGAAATGCACAGCGTAAGACCGCACTAACGTCTGCATCGTGGAAGACAGCAAGACGGTACTGAGCATCGCCTTTTGAACCCAAATTTCTATGCTTATAAAATTGAATTGCAACATTACATTTTCGTCAAAGATGACTTGACTGAATATTTTAAAATTTCTGCTTAGATTACAAGATTGACATTTAATTGATGACTCAAATCTAGTAATTTCCTAGCACTTCTATATGATTGAATTTTGCTCCAAGTCGACTGATTCTTCAAATAATGTACATCCACGATAGAGGTGGGAATAGAAATGGTGCGAGGTGGGAAACAATTGATGAAGCGAGTTTAAAGAATCTGGATAGTAAGGGGTACTACCGTGGTAAAGGAAGAGAAATTGCCTAAAAGGAAATGTCGATCTTGGGTGTTATGAGGAAATTCAGTGTAGGATATGGTACAAGTATGTAAATGGGTGGAAGCAAGAAAGTTAATCAATATGATATTGGAGGGAAAAGTAGCAATCATATTAAAAACTTGGAATACGATAAGGAATCATATTAGAGATATAGTGGATAGTCAAAGTCATGGAAGTGATCACTATGGAGTTTCTAGAAGAATGAATAAAAGAAGATGAATGTATTATAAACTACATCATTATAAGAATAAGAATCTATCGGTGCAATGGGTACCTCATAGGAAGATATAATCCTAAAAATGATGGCATAAAAGAGGAAAAGAAATGTTGTCATATAATTCAAATTCGTTCATTTTTACAAACATAAATTTGAAAGTCCAAAATTCAAAATTCAAAATTTAAAATTTAAAATGGACCCCAAGATGTTTTATCAAACCATAAACTTTCAATTCCTTTCCCAAGATCTATTTCATTTTCACAACCATGACTTCAACACTTTTAGTTTCAAATTCAAAATTTTAAATGGAACTGAAGCCATCTCCTTTCAATCAAAAGATAATTTACCAACTTTGGCATGAGAGCTTTTCAAATCAACTCATTCCTACAAATGTTCAAACAAAACACCAAAGGAATTAAAAAAACATTAAAAATTTAGAAGCAATTTGTTGATTATTTTATTCAGTTTAATTATGTTTTCAATTTTAAGTGATGTTTCAATTAGACTTCGAGTACACGATCAGTTTGGCCTCTTTGCATTTGCCTATGTTGTTCTTTGCCTTCTCCAACATCTTCTTTGCATTCACAAAACAAAAAACAATCAATTTCTAATTGGGAGGAGAATTTCTAAATTGGGTTATGAGAATAGTTAGGACACAAATTGTATAGTCAACATGATCTTGCAACATTTTCTTGGTTATTACGCACAGAAATTGTGTTTGGCTCTTTGTGTTACCACTCTAACGATTGATAGCAAATTTGGAATTTCTTTTAATGACTAAATTAAATTTTTTTAACAATTGAACTTTATAATTTTAATATTTCTTTAACTGAATATATTTTTTAAAATTAAAAATATACATAGATAAGAAATGAAATTGGATCCGTACAAAATGATTTTTTTATTATACCACTATTTTTTAGATGTCGGTATAAGTGTAGCAATAGAAAGGAAACACAAAACATTAAAATTTTAAATCATAGTCTTTAGGAGGTATTTTTTATTCTGTATTTTTATTATGTGTCAGCTTATGTTGTTATGATCAGGATTCAATTATGTAATATTGAGTTAAATCTATTGATCTATATTGACACAAACTCATCTCCCATGAAAATCAATAGTTCATATAACACTCATAGCATATAGGTAATGCTCATAGAAGTGAATTGATGTTATCAAAGGTCTCTCAATCTTACTATCCAATTGAAGAGCTAACAAGATTGTTAAATAAATGAACCATAAAGTGTGCCACTTGTTGAAGATTTCACAAAGGGGAATTGAATATTGTCTCACTTTTCTTTGGGTTATTTTGGGCACCTTGTCAAAAAGCATGTTTATGTGGTACCATATTTGATGACGTGGTCTTGAAACATAAGTTATAAGTAGAGAACTTGTCAAATAAGGTGCTATAAAAAATTGGGAGTGATTTGAAATTTCTACATAGGATTTTGAGAAGCACGAAGTTAGAGTGCTCAACAAATGGATCCTCTCCCCTATAAGCACTATATTACTTGGTTTAATGGAAAAGTGTGTCATAAGAGTCTATATGGTGCTAAGTTCAAATCCTCTACAATTAAAAAAAGTATTTTAATATTTTCTCAATTGTTTGTAATGGCCTATGATTAAGGACACAACTAAGCTCCCTACAAAATGCACCATTGATAAAATTCCAAAAACCAAAAAACACAACATTTTTTTGTGAAATTTACAAAAAAAAATACTATATTTTTGTGAATTTAGAAAATAAAAAGTTTGACATTTTTTTTTTTTTTTTGTCTTTGGTGCATTTTGTAGGGAGCTTAGCTCGTGCCTATGATTAAAGCTTTAATACATGTAGTTTGCAAAGTGTATTGTTTTAATAGTTGATATTCTAGAGTTTCTTTTTAAAGGACTCCTAATATTTAGTTATTTTGCATCTCTAATATGTTCTATAGTGTTGAGTTCAAATCTTCTACACTACAATAAAAAGTCTTAATCATCCCTCAATTATTTGTAATGGCCTATATTTAAAGCCTTGTGAAATCAAAATGTATACAAAGCTCTTGGAATATGAAATCCATGACAAGAAAAAGTTCCAAACAAATAGCAAAACAAAAGCTAGAAGTCAATGGCTTAGTGGACCTTCCTGTGTGGACCTTAATGGATATTCATGACTTATGACTACGATGCACCTATAAAACCGTAGGACACAATTTTACATTCAATGGCTCAAATAGAAGATGAGAAGCTAGTGTTGCTTTCTCAACTCACCACTTTCTTAGTTGGAGTTACTGCTATCTTAAAGTTTGGATCACTTGAAACATAGTTTTTAATATAATTGGAAAATATATAATATTAAGTTCTTTTGTTAAAAAGTAGTTATCTTATATTTTTATTTACAATATTAATTTAAATTATTAATTTTAATATATACATTAGAAGAATTATTTTCTTTAAAAAATATTATGAAAGGTAGCTCAAATTATAAATAGCAATTTAAGATACTAATTAATTTTTAATTACTAATTGTAGTATTAGAATATAATATTAATTATTTTATGATCTTCTTACAATATCAATTTAGATTATTAATCTTTCCTAATATAAGTTTGAAGATTTACTTTAAAGAAAAAAATATTGTACTTTCATAGATCTACATTAATTTTTTTAAATTATCAATTTCTATTATTACATAATTTATTTTCAATTTTGATTTTATGTTTTGATTAAGTAAAAATAGGTTTTGAAAGGACCCGAAACCTTGTGCAAAAAGTGAAGAAAGATATGGCAATGAAGACCAAAAAACAATTGAGATGCACCACCAGACAAACCTAAGGAACTAACCAAAGTTCCCACCAAGTGGAACAAAAACCAAACCAATGAACCAAAAGAAAGGGCAATCAAGATTTACATTTTGGCCCATCCTTTTGTGAATGTAAAGACATATCAAAATAAGGTTTGGAGAATTTGACTTTCTTTCCTTTAACTGTTGTCCATCCCTCCTCCACCTTCTCATCACCTTTCTGCCACTCCAAATATAAACCAAAAGAGCCCACTAAAGGGTAGGTTGTATCAACATCCACAGAGGGGGCAGGGATATCACCATTTAAAATTCCCAAAACCCTCACAGAAGAAACATGGGCAAAAAAACCAACAACATTAGTAGACAATACTGTTGTACTAGAAACAACATTAATGATTCATTCAGGAACATTAACAACAACACCTGAAGGGACACCATTAACATTTTGAACCAAAGCTGCCATAAAGATATCATCAATAGCATCACAGACAATATCAGTAGCACCATCCAATGCATGATCAGTATGAGGAGGGTAAGTATCCAAACCCCATCCTTAGAAACTTTATGAACCATGTAATGGTGGTTAGAAGCCCCCAACTACCAAGAAAGTGATTTCTTTGATTTTACCTTATCAGATATACACGGCGTTGCAATATGGCCAGTCTTATGGCATTTCCTAGACTTGAACGAAATATAATCTAGATTCTGGGTCCAAGAACCTTTAGAAGAAGCCAAAGTAATCTTCCCAAGGAGACCCTTAGAAACATCAACCTCCACAAGAATACAAGCATACGCCATCTTAAAAACATCAAAGGAATCCATATCTACCATTTGGAAATCCCCAATAGCATCCCCACAGATTCCAAAATAGAATCTAGCCAAAGATGAAGAGAAAGATTCAATAGTCTTACCCATAAGGGTATTTTATTAAAGGACTCATAAAGAGGATCAAACCCCTGATACCAGGGTTTGGCCATTAGGGGAAAATGCTCCTCCCAAGAGAAACAACTATCACATAGAATAGTATTCCTATCTTCAGCATATTCAAACTCTACAATAAAAAAACCCCTTGCCACAGGGTATATCTGAACAATATCATTAAAGATGGGTTCCCAATGTTTGGAAATACAAGCATGAAAATCAGGAAGAGAGGGCCCAAAACCCCTAAAATGAAAGATAGTAACATCAGAAGAGAAATCCTCCGTAGTTTTGAAGATCTCATCAACAACATCAGTATCAAGATTAACCACAATGAGGTTACTTACAGAAATAGGTAACACAAAAGGAGAGGACCGGATACCCCCTCTCCAAATAGAGGTAAAACCACATATACCCACTTCAAAAGAAGCCACATCTGCATAAGAGATCACAGATCCAGAAAACCCCTTAACCACCTGAGACCTAGGATGAAACCCACCTGTCTGAGAAAGCCTAGGTAGAGACCCATTCTAAATCCCACCTGTTTGAGAAAGCCAATGCAGAGACCTATTTCAATTTAGTGTTATTATTACATTATTTTTTATTTATTGTATTGGCGGTGTTCACTTTAGAAAACTTTATGTTTTATGGATACATATATACAAATTTTTATTATACTATTAAATTATAAAATAGTATATTGAAGTTACATATATTATATATTTCTTAGTCAATTATCTATAATTTATATAAAATAATTTGTATAGCTTCTATAATACTTTATAAGATAAATTACTTTTATGTAATAAAATAATATACTTTAAAATAATTTAATGTATTTCTTATTTGATCATATATTTATTTTGTCTATAAAATTAATGATCAAAATCATACTATTTTTTTAAAAAAAATATCAAAAAGTAATATTTTATTTGTTTATCTTTCATGTATAGTATAATACAAATTTTTTTATTACATTTTACTGATATTTTTTTAAAGTGAAATATTAATATTTATATTAATAAAAAATGGTTCAAAAAAGGCTCCCAGAGAAAAGAACCAGTAAAGAAAAACTTTGGTCATTGCCAAATACAAAAAGTAGGAGGAGTTTGCAAATATATAATGTAACAAGATACAAATAGCACCATATGATAAGGGGCGCTATTAACTAACCAGAAGACCTCCCAGACCAATAGCAAATGTTCCTATCCCATTACATAGAAGCTCCAAAAAATGGGGAGTCATTTAAAATTTTAAAACCCCATCATTATACAAATGACACTTTTGAACAACACATACATAATGTTACAAAATTAAGCATAAAGCTTATATCCATAGTCAAAATAGTTGTAACTCCATTCCTAAGAAAGCCAAAGAGAGAAAAATAGCTGAAAAACCTTCAAACCATAGTGGTGAATAATAGCTAGAAATATCCTTCTAACCACCATTCAAAAGTCAAAGTCAAGCAGATACCCTGATAAAAAAAAAAGACATCTCGATGCAACAAATGAGATCCATAATTTATAAATAATATAAGAACGATACAGACTAAGTAGATACTCTGCTAATTCCCACTAAGAGAATCAATTACAAGCCACCAATATCAATGGACATAAAGAAGACCAATATAATGTCCAATAAACTCAACATACCATATTTAAACTAGGCATGACATTAGATCTTAGAAATTGTAAAAATACAAGTATGCAAAAATAAGCCCACAAAATCTTGTCCATTCCTATCAGAAAAACCCTTCCAAAATAGTTTGCGAAAAACAATGTAGAGGAAAAAGTAGCTTAAACAAAAACCAAGCACGATATCAAAATAGAAACTGGAAATTTGAGCATATAGAGCCCAATGAACATAGGCACCCACGAGCCCAAGTTGCCAAAAACTGTACAGTGAGGGGCACTCTGAAAATAAAGGGCAAAAATTTGAAATCCTGCATTCTAGCACTAGAAGAAAATTCTTCAGATGGTGTGTAATCAGCCATGAAAAGTAAGATAAGTTTCTAGAAAATACTACAATATTTGGAAGTAACATTAACCCATCATATTTAACAACCCAATGCATTAGATCGTGAGCTGACATGCCTTATCTCATTACTTCAATTCCCATGTTTAAACACCGTGAAATGAGATAAAATACTATATGTCAAGATACAATAGAGAGATATCAGTGTCAAATGCCATTCTCAATATTGAGTTCATTTGCATTGAAATGACCTTATTAAGTACAAACAATGCCACAAGGCACTTCATAAGTAAAAATATTTATGATGAGCAAATGAAGTACACATCACAAATTATTAAAATCACCAAAAAAATTAAATCTACCTTGAATAATTGATAACAACAAAATCTAGGAGGAAACATTTTTTTGTGGCTGAAACCAAGTAATAATAACTACCGGGTAAGTACAAAAGAAAATAATAATTATTAAAAAAAAGTGAGAGAGGGCTTCCTCATGACTTTGATATCCCCAAGGTAAATAGGGAATGACTCAAAGTGGGCATGGGAAAGATATTAGGAGCTTTCTAAAGAAATAATATCCATGAGTTTGGGGGATAGGTGGGGTAAAAAGGAGATAATAAAGGATCAATAACAATATCATCTGCACCCAAATTAGCTAAAAAGTCTGCAAGTAAATTGCCTTCACAATATACATGAGATATTTAGCATTTAGGAATATTATCTACAATAGGCCAAACTTGCTGAAGTATATAATGAATTGACCAATTTGAAACATGAAATTTGATACAAGCATTAATAATGATTTCAAAATCTCCTTTAACCAGATGCTCAAGGATTTAGAAAGAACTAATCCATTAAGTAGGGCTAAAGCTTCCGCTTTATTATTAGTACTTGGCTGGATGGAGGATGACTTAGCTGTTATAACCACACCTCTATGATCCCTAATAACCATTCGAATACCATATTTACCTAGATTTCCAAGAGAGGCACCATCAAAATTAAGTTTAAATTGACTAGCTACTAGAGGAGTCCATTTAGTTTGAGATCTTATCAAAGAAACCTTAGATGGACATAAAGGAGCGGGGAGTGAGGGGAATAAGAGAGCTTTCCAATGTTGGACAATAAAATTATCCCAATAAGTGAAGATACACTGACCCTTAAACTTATACACATAGGCATTAATAAATTCAACAATTCTCATATCAAGATCCTTAAGAACCTTATCTAAACTGTATGTAACATGTCTGAAAATTCTTTTGTTCCTTTCCCACCAGATCTCCCACGTAATTGAGGCAAGAATGCACTTCCATAGGGAAGAGAACATTGACTTTGAAAAGGGGGTTGGCCAGTATTGAAATAGATACCAAAGTGTGTTTGGTAAAGGCATAGAATAGTTAAGTGTGTTAAGCACAAAATACGAACAAGCTCGAGAAAAGGAACAATTTAGCAAGATATGATCAACAAATTTTGCTTCCTCATTACAAAGGACACATTGAAAAGCATCTATGATGTTTAATCGTTGCAATTTGTCAAGTTACTAAGAATCCTTTTTTAAGATCCAACCATGCAAAACAACCTACCTTGGGAAAAACCAAATTGTTCCAACAAAACATAAATTCCTAGTGATTCCTTTGATTGGCCTGACTAGATTGAAGAGAAATACACCCTTTTTTAATTTAGTATAACCCATATTTTGATGGCACTCAAAAAATACAATCAGGTTTGTTAGAAATAAGAACCTCCCTTTTTAATAGAATATGTTTAAGAATATTTGTAGAATTAAAAGGAATTGGAAGAGAAGTTGGATCTTTCCAGATTACCTTCCTTGAATGAATAGACACAACCAATACGTAATCAAGAAAAGATGTTCCCCAATTGTCTATTATAAAATCCATGATTGGTCATAGCGACTCATGGGAAGCAAGCGGGGATAGCCATTCCATGAATCAAAATAAAAGTTTTTTGCCCACTCTTAACTTCGCATGAAACAAATGATGTAATAAGCTCCATGGATCCCATCATGAAATCCCAAAATGGCCAACCCTTTAAGGGGGTTTAAAACAATAATAATCCTAGAATGATCCATGAAATCCAAATATTTATCTTGAAGTAAACGACACCATTTGGCTAACGGTTTAACATACATTTTTTGAACCAACTTAAATCCAAAATCTTTATTCTGATTATAGAGATTGTGCAAACCTACCCATCCCACATTAAATGGTGCAGACATATTTGATAAGATACCAAAGGCAACTTATTTTCCCCATTCATATTCGTAGACCATAAAATTTTTTTTATTAGAGTTCAATATGTTTAATGATCCCTTTAGGTGCTTGTAAAATAGATAAATAGTAGTTAGGGATGGCAGATAGAATAGTTTTGATAAGAACTATCCCACCAGATAGGGATAATCATCTAGCTTTCTAGGCTTCTATTCTACTCTTTAATCGATCAATTATAGATTTCCAGTGGGAAGGTTTATTAGACCCTACAAAAAATAGGACTCCAAGGTAAACTAAAGGGAGATTATCAAGGGGGAAACCTAGCAATGAAACAATTCTTTGGGAAATTAAATCTCGTGTGAAGTGTTAAAGACATAAATATTTGACTTATGATAATTTATACTTTGTCCAAAAATTGAGGTGTAGAGGTCAAGAATTTTCTTAATCTTCTTGGCTTCTTGGATATTAGCTTGAGACCAAATAAAAAAGTATCATCGATAAAAAGGGAGTGAGTAATAGAGATCAAGGTTCCCACAATTTTCACTCCCTTCTATACACCATTCTAATTATTATAATTGATAATTCTACTAAATGCCTCTTCCATAATAATGAACAAAAAGTGGGACAATGGATCTCCTTGATGTACCCCCTGAGTGGAAGGAAAAAAGACCTATTGGTGATCCATTGACTAGAACGAAGAAATATGCGCTAGCAACACATGCTTTAATCCATTTATACCACCAATTGAAAATGCCAAATTTGCGGAAGACACTTATTAGGAAAGATGAATTAAGTTTATCATAGGCTTTCATCATGTCCAATTTAACTACAAAATCCAGAAGACTATGCTCATTAATGGAATGCAAAGTCTCATGGGAAATTAATGACCCTTTAGTAGTTTCTTGATCAGGAAAGAAACCCACCTATTCTAGGGAAATTATCTTAGGAATAAGAGTTGAAGGTGAAAGTATATTTCTTTAGTAATAATCTTATAGATAGTGTTACGAAGAGAAATAGGTCTAAAATCCGCAAAAGAATGAGGATCATTTACTTTAGGAATACGAGAAATATTAGTGATATTAATTTTTTATAGAATTGATACATTCCTCCTGGACTCTTCAAGAACTTCAAGAAGATAAAAAAAATAACCTCCCAACATTTTTGAAAAAATACTAGGTTTGTAAAGCCACCAAGACCAGGAGCTTTATCTGGTGGTATTAAAAAGACCACTTGTTGGATTTCATGCAGCGTAAAAGGAGCCATTATAACCAAATTATCTTGGTTAGTAATCAAAGAGGTTATCACATTAAGTAGATCATTCACATCCTCCATCCTGGGAGGTGGGGTGGGTGGGGGTGAGAGAAGATCCAAGAAAAATCTACCACCTTCTGATTGAATTCCTTAGGCATCAATAAACTCTTAACCGGGTTAGAATCTTTTAACGGGGATTCAAAATCTCCTAACAGGGATTTATATGTACTGAATGTATTTCATAAGACTCCTAACAAGGTCCATCCTCTAACAAGGAACTTTCATTTTAGTGCATCATTCCCATTGGGGTTTACTCTTTTCAAGAGGTTCCCTAGTCAACATATCTTGTGTTATTGTGCAATTGTGTATGGTTATCTTTCTATGGTTGATTACTACATTGATTATATTGTTTAAAGTAGTTGAATGGTTAAATTATCAGATAACTGATTCACCCCCCCCCCCCTCTCAGTTATCTTGGGGATCTTTACTTTCTAACAAGATATAGTCAATTCTAGAAGATGCTGCAATTCTGGAAGATGTTGCAATTCTGGAAGATACAAATCCTAAAAATGATTTTCAAAATATGGGCTAACCCATTTGGTCCCCTCGAAAGATGCATAAGGAATTTTAATTCTGTATTTTAATTTCTTTGAATATGATGTGTATATGTCTGTATATACACACACATATGTATGTGTGTTTATATACACAGATGCACATATGTGTATATATACACATATATATTTATATGTGTGTATATACACACATACACATGCACACATGTATATATATAAACACATGTGTGTACATGTCTATGTATACACACATATACACATATACCCATACACACATATACACACACATATATATATACACACATACATATGTGTATATATATACACATATATATGCATACATGTATATATATACACATGTTTATATACACATACGTGTATATATATACACACATATATATATACACACATGTGTATATACACACATGTGTATATACACACATGTGTATATACACACATGTGTATATACACACATGTGTATATACACACATGTGTATATATACACATGTATCTATATACATCCTTATAGTCACAGATCCCACGAAATATTAAATTTGGTTTTATAAAAATTGGAATTGGAATTCAAAATTCCAATTCCACCTATTTGAGTGGAAGATGCAAATGCCCATTTTTGGGCAAAATTGGAATTTTGAAATTCCAATTCCAATTTTTTGGATGGACACAAACATGGAAGTGACATTATCTAGGATTAGAGAATGCCAATTCTAGTCTAATTCCAGCCCCCAAACGGGCCCTAATGGAACTTGTATTTGAGCGCACAACATGAAAAATTCCCATTAAATATATTAAATATGTGGCTTGGAGACAACATATGAAGTGTCAATCTCTACAACTTAACTACAATAGGTATCTCTTTTTACCCTCTTTTCTCTCTTTAGATCCATATTTTTTGATCAAAATAATTTTCTTAGCATGAATATGTTATATCTAGTGGTTTGTTGGGCCTTGTTAACTCATTAATGGTGTACTAGGAAATCTAGGAGGGTAGACATGATTTATAATGAAAACATGGTAGGAGTTTCAAACATTATGATTTAAGTTGCTTCATGCTTCTGGTGTTTGGTTAAGGTTGTGGAAAAAAAATGCAATGATTAAATCATACCATTAAGTTATTATTAGGAAATATAGTAGAGAGTGTTGGGATTATAGGTTGGGAATATCTTTGAAGAGAATTACCTAGGAAAGTGAAAGATTGAATGTTCAATTTTGATAGAGTTAACTTAGGGTAAATACCAGAGGAGTACAAATTGAGGTTGACAAGATAATGGTACTTTATTATGGGATGTTCTAAATATATAGTCCAAAAGACTTATATTCTTTAAAGGAGATGGACTATATATGTGGTTAATGTTAAGGGAATTTGTGTGACATCAAGGCAAACTCCAAAAACTTGAAAGTCTATCAACATTTCAAAAGGAAAACACTAGAAAATAATGTGCATACTTAGAAATTATATGTATTTTTATAAACTTTGACACTTGAGGGAAATACAAAGAGAAATATAAATATGGGTTTTTTATAAACTCTGACACTTGAGGGCACACAAACCTGGAAAAATTCATGAAAAATTAATAGATAAACACCCATATAAATTTTATCACATTGTTTATAATCCATGGGAGAAATGAGGCCTAAATGCAAAGAAAGCTCAAAATTAAGAAAAATATGATACTATAAGTTTGAGTCCCAATAATACCTTCATGACCATATTCTTCACATAAGGGGCTTTCCTACATGATTTTTTCATGTCCTAAGATGCCATCACACGATACTTTTAGCTACGTACAACACTCTTTCTCATTACTGGGGACTTATCTTTACCTATACCAATATTTGTACCCATTCTAGATAGGATGTCACATCAAGTATATATGTTTCTATATAGTATCTTAAGCACTTACATGGTTTTTCCAATCCAATAAGAGCCATATTGTCAATTCTTATTTTTTTTATGTTAGAAAACTATTCCCTAATATTATCTCCAGCATACGTTCCTAACACACCTATCATTCAAGACACCAACATGTTCATGACAAGATGTATTCCCTCATAATTAGTACATAATATGATTATATGCTTAAGGATTTACTACTTCTTATATAATTTCCCTCTTTTCCAATCCCTTTTTTGGCTAGGGGTTATATCCTATAACTAACATCTTAGGTTGAGTTTTGGATATATTTAAACACTCTTAGAGAGACTTGCCTCTTATACATGTGGTAAGCCTTTTGCTTCATCATTTGTGTCACCTATTAATTGTTAAGAAAGAAAAACTAGGACTATATTATTTTAGAAAATGTATAATTTATTGTATTGTTTTTCTTTGTCTCATTATTGTTTTTTGATAGAACTACTTTTAGAATTGCATACGATCATATACATTAATCTCGTGTCCTAAAGACTAGTCATGAAATATTTTCCTTTTATCTAGTAATTTTATTCATGAATAGTAGTACCTTGTAGAGTCCATTATTTTTTATGGGTCTCATGACAATATCCTTTTCTTTATATTTCCTTTACATGCATGATTGTTAGTACTATATATTTTTAGATGCATAATCATTATAGGATTCATTTTCACCTCAAATTAAGACTAAAATACAATGATGAAATATGTATATGTATGCAATTTCTCATTTAGTTTTGGGTCCCCTTCCTTGTACTATTTATTTTCTCATTGTAACATGTGTTCTAATAGAGTTTTTTTTTCTTCTTATGTAGTTATCTTTGTGTTATCCCTATGGTTCGATATCCCTATCCATTCACCTTATCCCTATTATAATTGTATTTATTAGTGTACACATTTCTATTTACTAATTACCCATGTTTATTTAATACTTTATATGTCCTAATGTTTAATTCGTGCTTTGTATGTCCTAGATAAGAGTAGAGTCATATGGTCAAACATATGGTCTTGCACTATACGAGTTTAATTTTAAATATACAAATTTCAATTTAATGTAACTCTTGCATATTATTGTCCTTTAAGGGTCAACTAAGTGTACACTTTTGTGTGATTTGTTGTATTTTCCTTCCTTCACTTTGAAGGATCAAAGAATTGTCTCCCAATTTTGAATCAATTCACACACATACTCACACCATAATTAGTGGATTAGATATAAAATAAAATTAGATGAACATTTTTGGGAGAATTTGCATGATAAATGAGTGTTATTTTTTATAAGGTTAACCTAAGAGATCATGTATTAAGATATTTTAAATAGCTTAAATATTTTGATGCTAAAATTTTGTTAATTACTAAATCAAGTTTGTAGGTGCAAAGATATGCATAGTTTATAGATTGTATCTATTTTGATAGATGTCTCATCTTTATTCTCTTGACAATTTATAAATTACCCATCTCTTATGTATTATTTAATTGATTCAATTAAATAGAATGTGTGTTTTTGTGTGTATATGTGTATTTGACCCCAACTTCTAATAAGATGCATTAATTGTTCTATGTTTTGATACTTGACTATATTTAATTAGTCTATTTATACATGTAGACAATCCAATAACTATTTTTTTTTTAAATTACACTTAAGGTGTTTCATATATGAGAATGTTGAGAATGAGATGATTTCTCAAATCAAGGGTTCAGAACATCGAGAGGCCTGCAAGACGATTGAAATCTTGTTGGTCATCCGATTCCGGGCAATGTTTTTCTCTCTTTGCATTTATTTGTTCCCGTTGTATTGTTCTTTAATTTTTCACGTTGTATTTTCCTTGGCCGTGTATTTATTTACAGACAGACATCCTATCCTATGTGAACAGTGTTTGTCAGCGACCAATCTCCATTTAATTACTCTGAATCATAAACATTGTACTGTTTTCCTGCTATTTTCCACTCCTCCAAAATGATAGATGGATTGTTTGCCAGTGATTGTATGGAATGGAGAGATCCAACAAGAAAACAATGATGAAGAATAAATTGAATGGTTCATCATTGGTAACTATTTCCAGGAAGGCTCGGTGCTTCTTAACAAATTCCAAAACCTGTTACTCAGCTTCCTTTTCTGTCACTTTGTTTTTTTGGACCTCTTCAAAAAGTCCACTTGCATTATGGCGCTCTTGACACCATTCACCCATATTTTCCAAATATTCCTTAGGTTGACATATTATTAGAGCTGGACCCTCAACCATTTCAAAAAGTTTCCCATCACTAATGATACAAGCAATCTCCAAAATCTCGTCCTTCTCAACATCCGAATCTGTCATTTCCAAATCAATCCATTCCCGACCTCATTTGTAGTATGCATTCGATATGTTTGGAGACCATGACATCACAACCACAGAGCTGCTTCCCAATTTCCTCTACCCATTTTCATAACTTCCCAACTTCGGATGAATCCCCCAACCTACCCATCCTCCATCAATTGTAAAGGCAGCCTGGAAAGCAATATCCAATGATCCATTCTCTACAAGAAAGGTATGTGATAGAGTAGCTCCTAGATTTTGTAAATTGTTACAATTTTGGTAACGTCTGGTCTCATCTAAGTACTTCTCGTCTCCATTGAGACACAAATCCCTACAAAACCTAAAACAAAAGCAAAGATAAAATTCCTCTCAAAATTGGGTGTCCTAGATCCAAAAATCCATAAACACCTATAATATTGCTTGATTATCTAAAGTATATGTTGTAGAAAAATGTTTCTTACCACATTGACTAATAAAAAAAGACAAGGGATCTCATAGTTATAACAAAACAACAATATGGACACTTTGACCTAATAAAAACTGACAAAAATATCAAGACACCAAATGACAATTCGAAGCAAAACATTGCTACAATACATTTGAAGATGGCTATAATAGATTAGAGAACAATGCGATCATTGTTGCACTTTATCCTTTGACCTATCAAAAGTTCATCACAACACTCAAATGCCACATTCTCTTCATAAATAAATGAAACCACAAAAGCAAGTATACATTTCCACCCATTGCCTCTATAGAAACACTAGCCTCCTCCTCAGTACTAAAGTTAAGAAAGTCAAATCCTCTTGGCTTCCTAGTCTCTCGCTCATTGATTATCCTTGTTGCAAGCCATCATTACTCAATAAAAAACTTTAAATCTGCAACCAATAACCCACACCCTAAAGCACAATTTAATCATTGAATACAAGAGTATTATATTAAAAATCATTTGTACCATCTATAACTTCACTTAAAGTAGAGAAAGAATCCCTAAGAGTCTAATCATCCACCAGTAATGAAAGGCCTCCAACTTAGCCAAAATCAAGCTATCCGAAGGTTTTTTGTTTACGACCTCATAAAACCCACCTGATCAACAACCATTAAAATATCAAAAAAAAAAACATTATAACATAAATATAAAATTGAACCTTGAATTCAAATCCAGTTAACCCTTAATGCTTTGAACCTTCACCCCAATATAATCACTTGATCAAAGATGGGGCATGAACTAGATGTTATTTAGGGAATTTCATCTGAATTTGGAATGCTACATGTTGACCATTGTCTTACAAATGTTTGATTTTATGTTCCATTATAGCAGGCTTGAGAATGAAACATGAACAAGGAGTATATTTTAAAAAGCTCCTGCTTTGAGATATGATAGCTACGATTATTCAAATCTATTATACATTTTGTAGTCCCAGCCAAGCTACAATACATCTATGAATTCTTTTCTATTCTATTTTTCTTCATGTCCAACTTTGTTTCCATCTACGGGAAAGTTGGTTTCATTTTTAAGCAGAAATAACACTAAATTAGAATCATTTTTGCTCATTCTTAGACTATCTATGTGTCAATAGAGTAGTGGGTGTAGGCTACATGTGGGGAATGTAGATGTAGTTCTCATCTTTGGAAAACAACACTGCGGTATATTCAACAATATCTCTTCTTTCGATGACCCACTTAATTTCATCGGTGTGCACGCTGTACAATCTCTTTTGTTCTATTTTGAGATTATTTTGACAATTTGTATCAATTTGTGTGTGGAAATAATGAATTGATTATAGGTGTGAACATTGTTACTTTTTAGCATTGTAGCGTTCTTGTGTTTGATTCAAATTTATTACTAACACTTGCATCATTAATAGATGTAAGGTATTGCTGATAGGAAATGTAGACTATAAATATTTGATTATTAATTTTTTAGATTGTTTTGGTTCATAAGTGATGCTAATGTTCCCATTCTAAAATACTACTCATCTCTATAAAATTTTGTTAAGGTTTTAGGATCATTGCAAATGTAATAGCACTACCTCATTTTTATGTGTTTTCCAAATGCAACAATCTCTTGCATTTATATTGAGAATGAGCCAAGAAGAGACATGTCCCTTCATGGAACATGTCTATTCATTATTATGTAATTAACATAATGACAGTTATGATTTTATATATATATATATATATATATATATATATATATATATATATATATATATATATATATATATATATATATATATATATATATATATATATATATATATATATATATATATATATATATATATCTTTACTAGTATTGACTCATAGTATTTCTCTAACTAAAGCTACAAAACATCAACACTCCCTCTTAGCTAGGGAGGATAAATCAATCCAATGTCAACACTTAAGATCCCTCACCATATCTACACAAAAATTCTATAATCATTAACACTCCCTCTTAGCTAAGGAGGATAAATATATTGCCTCAATGTAATATGTGAGTATAGATAATCATTTAAAGATTATATCATTTTACTAATATTACGAGCAATGGCCTACAAGTATCAAGTCCATGATACTTACTAAGTACTTAGAGTAATGATCTCAGAATATCAAGTCCATGATATTCATGAAGTACTCAATGTGAGTATAAATAATCATTTTATATTAATATCATTTTACTGATATTATGAGTAATGGCCCTCAAGTATCAAGTCCATGATACTTACCAAGTACTCAGAGCAATAGTCTCCAAATATCAACTCACCTTGGATATCCACCTAAGTGCTCAAAATTATTATCATGAGTAATGGTCTCCAAGTATCAAATTCATGATATTCACCCAAGTACTCAGAGTAGTGGTCTCTGAATATCAAGTCCATGATATTCATCAAGTACTCAATGTGAGTATAAATAATCATTTTATATTAATATCATTTTATTGATATTATGAGTAATGGCCCTCAAGTATCAAGTCCATGATACTTACCAAGTATTCAGAGCAATAGTCTCCAAATATCAACTCACAAGATATCCACCTAATGGTCTTCAAGTATCAAATCCATGATACTCACCCAAGTTCTCAAAGTAATGGTCTATGAATATCAAGTCCATGATATTCACCAAGTACTCAAAATATCTAGTATGGTATGTGCACTAGTATCACATATTTGATACTTACCATATAGACTGATCATGGCATGTCTATAGATATTACGTCACGTAATATCCACCATGAAGATCTCTAAATCATCTATGGTTTATTTAATGATATCAACCTTATGATATCTACCATGATGTTGAAGAGATCCTAACCATCATGACATGTCCATGGATATCAAGTCACATGATATCCATCATGATGGAGATGTTGCAAAGTCATCACCTCACAACATCAATCAAATACAAGTGTTCATTGTTGAAAAGTTGTCACCTTTCTCCAATGTTCACATAAGGGCCCATAAGTCCTGGAGTTACAGACATGAAATCTACCTTGACTCATCTCAGAGGTGGATCTATCATGGCTCATCCCAAAGGGGGAAACAAGGGCTTTCACCTTAGACTTCTCTCTCAAAGAGAATAATGCAATAACATACAAGATAATAGATCACAAATGTTGAACTTCTTTTCATCTAAAGCTTCATTCTCCAACATACCAAGTTTATCTCGAAGGTACAAAACTTTCCCTCTAACAAGAAACTTGATGAGAATATCAACCATATGTTCTATAGTGATAATGTACCTTGAATAGCATACATATGCACTATATCTCTTATATAGTTTGCATCACTCTAGGTGAACCTCAAGTTATGTAGGAGCTAGCATATAAGTATTTCAGCCAATACACAAGAGACTCAATCTCATGATCATAGTCCTCTAGATGCTTCCTTTAAGGTCTTGTAACAACCTCCTCACCTCCTCGTCCAAGGTTATTTTTAGATGAACTATAATACTACCCCTAAATCTAATATCAACCTTCTACGAGCAAGTCATGTCTTTGTTATTTAGTTTACATTAAGCTTTTTTCTTGAATGCCCAACCATCTATCTAGGAATATCATGACCTAGATATATGCATAAAATCCTTCTACTCACATACATAGAACTACATCATTTGAATCACAATTCTTTTTCCTTTTATAGTTTCTTGGTCACTAGGGAAACCATCTCAATATGGTTTACTCCCTCTGAATCAATATGACCAAGATCCTTGGAAATCAAATAAGGGGAATCCTCTAGATGTTGTACTGACTCCCTCTGAAGCTTTGAGTACTAACATCAACATTTAACCTTCTCATCCAAGGTTTCCTCTGATGGTTCATCAAATTTCTTTTGAATGTGATATCAACCTTATGACCTTCTCGTCCAAGGTTGCTTCTGTAGGTTTGTCCCTCTAAATGATCTTTTATTTTTTTGAAGAAATGTTTCAGCCATCAACTCAATCCCATGACTGCAAGCATCAAGCTCTTTCTCTCTTGAATTCAATCACATATGTCTCTTGATTCAACCTGAAAATATTTCAGATAGAGATTACAAATAGTTCATAAAACTAAGTTATCCCAAAGAAATATTAATGATAAAAGCATACAAGATTTTTTATCTAAATGTTAAATTAATTACATAAAAAAATTATGAACATTAATCAACACATGGAGTACTTATCTCTTGATTAATGTAATGATCCTTTTCTTATTTGCACTATAAAAAGTGTGTGCAGCTTTTAATCAAAGAACTCTCTTTGTTGAGAAATTTTCATAGACCTGCACACATTCGGTCATAAATTTTGAATCTGATATTTTCTCTTCAATCGCTCCAGTGAGATTCTTCTAAATTAGTTTATCACCAACATATCCAAAATTCAGCAAAATCCAATGGTGCATTTGTCAGATATGGTCCTTGTACTGATACTTTTTTCTTTTTTTTTTCTAAGACAGTCACACATTCACTATCAACAAACTACTCTCTTACATTTACAACTTGGCTTTGATACCATGTTAAGGTTTTAGGATCATTGCAAATGTAATAGCACTATCTCATTTTTATGTGTTTTCCAAATGCAACAATCTCTTGCATTTATATTGAGAATGAGCCAAGAAGAGACATGTCCCTTCATGGGACATGTCTATTCATTATTATGTAATTAATATAACAACAGTTATACACACACACACACACACACACACACACACTAGTATTGATTCATAATATTTATTTGACTGAAGCTACAAAACATCAACAAATTTGTTATATAAAACTTGTCATGTAATTAATTGTTAAAACATCATTTCTTTAATGTTCAATCCAACAAAATTAAACTGAAACAAAATCTAAACATAAGTTGTTCAAATTATTTCACATAAAAGAAAACTTTATCCAAAGGTGCAGTGGTAAATGATCAAAACACCTACAAATTCTTGAAGGCACAATAGTAAATGATCAAACCACCTACAAATTCTTAGAATAAAAAACTAACTGAAATTATGGAAAGTAAATTGCATGAGGATTCTACACAACTAGACAAATTGTATTGTTGTGCCAACTTTAACAACCATTATTAAAGTCAAATTTTAATATTGAAAATAGCAAAAAAAGGAGTAAAATTACAATCCAAAATAATAATAAAAAATTACAAATCCAACTAAATTTGAAACTAACAATTGAAGTCTGACAATTTCAAAGATTTTAAAATGCTCATAAACAATTTTCTACAATCTGAAACATAATCCTTCGTGCTAAAACCATTACAACAAGTCAAACTTCATTTTACAATTGAAGGTCAAAAGCTTTAAATAAGGTCAACGTTCTGCAATTAATATTCAGTTGGAAAAGCATATCCGGCACTATTAAAATGTTGAAATGTACATACTCAATGGACTTTCTATTGTAACTAAAGATATAACATGAGCTGAACTCTCTCTTTGTAATATGTTTCCATATATTGCGGTTTTTTCCGTTAATCGCACTCGTAAACATGTCCATGAATACAATACTCTGGACTACACCATTGCACCTTATCCGGTGCAAGCGCTAGTCTTAACCAGGTTTTTGACAATAAAGAGCATTTACTACTTTAGAGGACAGACGAATGACGTTGCCCTTTCATTATTCCACGCAAAAAAATTTATTCAATAATAAAAGAAATATTAGGAATTTATCAAAATTTGTTCGTGTTTGTGTTCATGTTTACGTAAAGATATGTTCATGTTTACATTGTATTTTGAAGAAATTAATCAAAATTTGTTACGTGGTTATGGATGTAACGTGATTTAAAAAAATTAAATGTACACAATGTAATTTACAAATTTTAAGTGAATGATGTATATTTTAATTTCTTTTATAATTATATTTATTATTAAATATTTTAAATATAAGATAACAAAATATATAAATATATTTGTTATTCAATATATTTGAAGTTGTTTATATATATTATTATATTACAATATAATAAATTGTAAAATATAATAAAATATATTAAATTGTAAAATGTAACAAAATATTCTTAATATTATATACATTAATACAAGAAAATTTAAGAATTTTTTTTTAAAAAAAAATAAAAATATTTTATCTTTTGTCATCAAATAAAATCTTAGAATTCTCATTTGAACATAATGGAATCTTCAAGAAATTCAAATTTAAAGTAATAAGAAAAATACTAAATCTAATTTAAAAAATTAATTAAAATTAAACAAAAAGTGAGTTAATTTTAGGAGTAAAAATATACAAAAGAATACAATCTACAACATCCAAATGAGACTCAAGTTCTTCTACTCCACTTCTTGCACCCTATTTGCATCCATTTTAAAACATATAGATGGAGGAGACATCTCTCTCTTGAATGATCTAGAGATGAATAAATGAATGGTTTTAATGATGTCCAAGAGATTAAACAGTTTATAGAATGAAAAACATTAGAGAAATTGGAAGATGTAAAGAAAGCATATGATGAAATATGCCAGGACATGGAAGAAATCAGCAAATGGAGACAACTCAAAGTATTTAAAAAAACAAAAAAAATGTTGACATGTCTACAATAGTACACCATGTTTCCTCTTTTGAACTCTCTAATATTTTTCTATTAATTGTTATGGGTGTGCATGATTGTAAAAGTTTCAAATATTCTTTCAACAAACACATTAAACATTAAGTAGAAAATATTATATGAACTTATGAAACAAGACATTTTACAAATCTTAGAACTCAAATACCAGGTTTATTTTAGATTCATAATGTTCCTTTGTTAACTTTCTTACCCCTCTTCATATCGATCATTTATCGCTACCCATTGCACACGAAGATGCCATTGGTAAATTATTAATTCACTTTTGTAGTGTGAAGCAACCCGCCGGAATTCAACGTCTGATGCCGGCAACTTTTTTTTTCATTTGGCCGTCGTCTGCCTTCTACTCACAGCCATCTTCCACCAGTAACTTACAACTGCCATGGAAACCCAATAAAATGTTACCTCTTCATCATATTTCTCGTCTGACACTGCAAACGCGACCGCTTGAAACCCAGTATGGCGTCTACTTCCAACGACGATATTTTCTCACCTGGTGAAAGATTAAACAGAGCATAAAAACATCGAAGAAACCTGAAGATTTCTAGGGTTATTCCCTTAACCCTAGTGATACAGAGAGTATTTTGTATTTTTTTTTTTTTTTGGCTCTGAATCAGCGAAGAGAGGGGCTTGTAGATTCCATGAATAGAAATGCTTGGGAGACTTGGAAAGGCTTGAGCAAGGAATAGTTGAGACCGAGGTGCTGGGCATAGATGAATTATTTAGCTCGTCTCAGGGCGTATAGAGGGTCAACTTAAGGCCGTGTTCTACTGGGAACATTTATCGGTATTTTTTATCATTTTAATTGTCTGTGCAGATTTTGCGTTTAGATAGTAATGCAATACTAAAATTGCACATCTGCAACAAGCTTACAACATGTATCGTGCAGATGATTATTCACTAGGGTTTACTTCAGGGAATATAAATCGCTTGTATCTTTTTTGGCAACTCTCCACCAATCTTTTTCCTAACATTTCTCTTTACCTGCAAGTTCGAGATTTCTTCTCATCGACTCTCCTTTGTTTCTCCTAAAAATCACAAATTAAAACACACACGAAAATATTTGGTATTTGCCCTGCAGTTTTCAATGATTCTCGTGTACCCCTGCACCAGTTGTATGTTTGGATTTTTGCTAATCGGTTCATTTCAAATATAATTTACTGATTAATCAAATCTTTGTTTCTTACCTCAAAGCCAAGGCGAATAAGTTGGTAGTACTGAACAATCACTTGACTTGCACCTGCATTAAATTGGGCGAAAATAGAAGATTGACGATTCGTATTCCCTGGGGAAGTCATTAAAGAGATCTGATATAGCTTCTCTGGTTGAGGGCTCTGTTAAATCTGGAGCTCTGCCTCTGCCAGAGAAGGACAATGCGGCGTATTTGGTGCTTACTGCAGAGGATGTTCTTGTTGAGGGTTTTTATATGAATTCTTGTGGTTACCATGCCAATCTTTTACCGTCCTCTGTAAATGGACAGAACCTTCTGTCATACGCTTGGGTTGGGAACTCTGTTACTTAGTGCCCTGGTCAATGTGCTTGGCCTTTCCATCAACCTCTGTATGGTCCTCAATCTCCTCCCTTGATTGCACCCAATGGAGATGTGGGTATCGATGGGATGGTCATCAAGGTTGCAACTGTTTTGGCTGGAACTGTGACCAATCCATTCAATTTTGGTTATTTTCAAGGCAATGCTGCTGCTCCTTTGGAGGCTGTTTCAGCTTGCCCTGGTATATATGGAAAGGGTGCTTACCCTGGTCTTCCTGGGGAGCTTGTGGTGGATTGTATATCGGGAGCGAGCTACAATGCCCATGTTTTCAATGGCTGCCAGTTTCTGCTTCCTGTCATGTGGGATCCTGCAACTAAATCGTGCAAGACGTTGATATGAATAATTTTGTAGTAAGATAAGCCAAAGAGATAAGACCTGTAGAAAGAAGATGGAATCTGCAAGTATTAATTCTTTATTCTTTATACAATGATGAAGTAAGCTCCGCCCATTGCAGCTTTTTATTAGCATTTTGAGGGTCCATAACATAATATCCCTCCCTCAGCTTCAGCTCGCAAACTTCTCCCAAAGACATGCAAAATAATGCCACAAACAACATCAATTACCATTACCGAAAAATTGCAGAGACCAGCTAATTATTTTAAGATTTCAGGAAAATAGAGATAACAGAATTAATTATAAATTGAAACCTGGACATTGGCACCAGTCACAGTACTGGGCTTGTCATAAGGCTTCCCTTGAGCTTTTCTCTTGTTTTGCCACTTGCGTTTGAATTCAAGGCCAGCTAGCATTATAGCCTCTAAGGATCCCAGAGTCCCAACACCAATAGCTTGCGCTTTATCAGAAATTTGTGCATGGAACATTCCAGCTATTATGTTCATACACCGATTTTGAAATTGTAGTTCACAAATCAAGTTAAACACCATCCCATCTCCACATCAATTTATCATGCATAAGCAGGAAGAGCTTAAACAGTTGATGGATTATGTTCAACCCAACAACTGTTTGGAACTTTATGTAGAGATCAGGATTTCTACTTAAATAGCCAATGCACTGACCACAACAACAACAGCCTCATTAAGCACATTGTTACTAGAAATACATACAATGAAATAGAGCACTTGTTTTCTCAAAATATAAAGACAAGGTATAGAAGAGATCCATCGAGATATAATTTCTAATGACCTCCAAACCATTCATGAACCACTTGTCTAGGCTTCCATCGTACCTACAAATTCTGCCATTCATTCTCCTGTCTTGTGTGGGACGTTTTTGCCAATGCTTTCACATTAGAATTGCTTCCTCTTTATTTCAAAAGTATAAAGATTAAGCCTACAAATAAAGCGGATAGAGACTATAGGAGACGACTGTGTTTCTATTTTGCAATTGTTTTTAAGAAATAATTTTGTCACAACATTTATATTTGTACTTCTACCAACATTTTAAATACTTAATTCTTTGTGATCTTTAAGGAATTAATTTTTTTAGGTATGTCCAGCCAAAATTAGTATTTTCCTACAAACTAAAGTTTGTGTTTGTGGCACGTAAATTGTTCTATTTAGAATCTATTAATTTGTAGAATAGTAAAGTGAAATCAATTTACACAAACATTTTGATGATTTTTATTAAATTCGAATGTGTTCATAAGATACAAATTTTTCCAAGAATTGTCTAACATAGCTTCAAACCTTTGTATATGTTGAAATTGAAAAATAAGAAGTGGCTATGTTTAGCCCAATACTTAAATTTGGAAAAATAGTGTAAGATTGATGTGCACAGATTTTACCATTGCAATATTTTTTTCAAACAATATTACACAAAGTATATTTTGCTATCAGGGTAACTATTGCACCTTATTGATGCTAGTGCTAATTTTAGTTTTAAAGATTAAAGAAAAAAAAGTTGAAACAATCGTCAATTTTTAAAATACCTTCTAACAATGATAAGAAAATATTGAAAAATTGTTTTTTATAGAATAAAAAAAAAATTCCATACATGAATTATAAATTAAAGAAAAAAATAAATCTAACAAAGATTAAAGAGTTTTTCCAAATAAATCAAAGTAAATCAGACGTTACAATCCTTTTGATTTTATGCATACAATCGGTCGACAATTCTTTGCATTAAAGTTAAAACTTTGCCGCCTTGTCCTTTCTTGACCACTGTAATCATCCGTTCACCTCCACCTGAGGTGTATATATATGATGATTTAATTTTCTTGAGATCGGGAAGAAAACCATAAGATGATACAAATAAAGCATATATAGTGATTGCATTTGATGAGCTGCTCAACTCCAGTTTATGCGGTTCTCTATCCATCTCAACAACGGTTTGGATGCCACCTCAGAAAACAAATTTACATCCAATTTAGACGGTCTATCTACTGGCATCCTTACTAAAAGGGTACGCTTTGATGGCACCCTCTGAAACATTTAATATGTCAGCATAGAACATTAAATAATTAATACAAATATTGGAAAAGTAACAACACATAAGGAAAAACCACTCTCACAATAAATAAATTTGCTTTCCACTTAAAATCAATTGTTTGCATTGTTTGAAAGAGCATTGCCTTGAGTCCATAAATGCAATTCCGTACCCATGCACATTCATTGTTACGCATTTCAATTATCAGACTTTTCAATCCTTCACTCTCTCCAAAACCTTGTACATTCTGCAGCTGATCACAACTAGCAATCCTGAATTGCTCCAGATGTCGTTGACGTGCAAAGGTTGGCAATGATTTCACCTTTTACAGTTGTTTACTTCAAACCCATGAAGCCCTGTCAGAGAAGACAGCCCAGATATTGTTTCCAATTTGGCACAATTTTCCACTGTAAGAGACTTAACGCCTGTCAAAGAAGATAACCCTGATATTATTTCCAATTTGAAACAAAATTGCACTGTAAGAGATCGAAGTCCTGTTACAGAAGATAACTCTGATATGGTTTTCAATTTATGGTAACTCCCCACTATAAGAGATTGAAGCCCTATTATAGAAGATAACCCTGACATTGTTTCCAATTTGAAACTATCCCGCACTGTAAGAGACTGAAGCCCTGTCAGAGAAGATAACCCTGATATTGTTTCCAATTTGGGACAGTAACTCAAGTAGAGAGTATTCAGTCTCTTTGGCTGCTTTAAGTCCATTTCCTTTAGACTCAGCATATTGTGAACTTCCAATGATCGAAGTCGGGGACAAATCTCTCCACTAATTAGTAACTTTGCAATATTATCTAAACTGCTAAAATCTATGGTTTCAAGGCTAGTCATACAGCTGCTTGTAAATGCTTCCAAACTAGTTGAATCTCTTCCTTTGCTTAGATTCAAATTCTCAATGAAGAAATCACTGCTTCTAGAACACAATTTTAATGATCTAAGATTACTATGTTGTTTAATTGATTCTAGGAGGGATGTTATATGAGTCTTCTCCAAGAAGTTGGCTATATTTAATTCTTCTAAATGACTGAACATTCCTATTAAATCTTGAAGCTTTTGCAAGGAAGGAGAGTGGGAAATCTCCAGCTTTTTTAACTCGAAACTGGCTTGGCATTCACAGTTACTCTCATAAAATGAATTAATTCTCACAAGTAAACAACCTTTGACCAAATAAGTATTCTCATATAAGAATGGCAAAATACCTGGGTATGGGTCTGCAACTGTTAATGAAAAGCGCTCCACATTTCTTCCACGCGGTGAACACATAAATAATGTAATTTTCGTAGAGGAATCCATGAAGGAATTTCTTCTAATTCGTAGATTTTAAGCCCTACAAGGTTAGTCTCGGCAGAATCACTTGAATTCCCTATAAAATAAGTAATGTTGGTTTGGAGGGACAAATTCTAGATCGAATGGAAATACCTGCCTTTTGTTTCTGCTAGGATTTGTTTAAATCCTTTTGCTTCCTACAAATAAGGATCAAGATTAAATTTGTGGTTGGCTAGAGCCATTTTTATAAAAACACATAGAGAAATGTTTGTTCGAAAGCTTTCTATAGTTTTAGTTTCAAAAATTCGAGGAGAAGCATGCCATGGATGTAAGAATTTGTGGTTTCCACAAACGAGGAGGCTCCAAGTCATCTGCCATTTGTCTTCCCAGATCACGGATGTGATCATGCATTTTAAATGCATTCTGATTCACTTCAACTAAGCACTTGTCTTACAGGGTTTGAACTGCATGTTCAACACTCCAACCGGATGCTTTCCAAATTGATATAGCCTTACATTTCAAATGATCTATGTGTTTCTCACTGAATAAACAAGCAATATCTATAAATATCTATTTCTCTTCTTGGTCGAGGCCATCAAAGCTAATTTTAAGTCTTTGCATTATATTCTTAGGCTGGATTTTCTTTACTTTTTCCAATTCTAACTCCTAATAGTATTCACCCCTACCATAAAGATGGGCACCCAAAACTTGGAGTGAGAGAGGGAAACCTCCACAGAATTGCACGAAGCTTTCCACCAATTTTTGATATGCAATGGGAGGCTCCTGTCCATGGAAAGCATGGCTACAGAAGAGATCTTTAGCATCATCCCTCTTCATTCTTTTCATCTTATAACAGATATCTGCAACCGTTAACATGCTCTGGTCGCAGGTTGTAATTATTACCAGGCTATCAGAGCTGAGCAAACCTTGAGGTAACAGGGCATCTAACTGGTCTAAATGATCAATATCATCTAGGACTACAATAAAATTCAATTGCCTAGCTCTTCCGGGTGATCCTTCAGCTTTCCGATTACATGGTGTAGATCGGTTATCTCTAGATCTTTAATCTCTCTAGGGAAAAGTTTTTTTAAGAGCCGACTTTGTAAGTAGTTCAATTCACCTCTGGTTATGTTTTGAAGACTCATTTTTTGAAGACTTGGACTCAGTTTTGTAGGGAAGCAATTTTTTGTTTCATACAAAAATTGTCAGATGCACTTAGTGAAAAGTTGCCAAGTAGCCCATCCCGTGTTATGTTCCTCATGGGCATGAACCAACATCTATTAATAGGGTAAGAGTTTGGAGTTGGGGGACAATTCCACGAAAGTCTTTTAGAAATGAGAGATGTCGCTTGAAACGGGCACCTGTTTTCAAAAAACAGGTGCTTGTTTTAGGTCCGGACACCCAATCCTAAATTCAAAAAATGAGTGCCCGTTTTTTAATTCAAAACGGGTGCCCATTTTTGAATTCAAAAAACGGGTGCTCGTTTCTAATTTTTTTTTTTTTTTTTAAAGATTTTAAAATACATTTAAGACTTTGAATTTTTTTTTTTTAAAACGGGCGCCCGTTTCTTAAGACATGAGCGGGAAGCACACATCCGCCTCGAATTTCATTTCAAATTCGGTTTGGTTTAGGCTTGGTAGAACCAAGCTTGTGCTTGACCCTACAAAAAAATGGCTAAGGCATTACAGAGTAAAATTTTCGCCTTGCCATAATTTTTAGGACAACTTCCTGAATGAATTTTTTGATAAAATGAAAACCCATTTTAGCTCTTATTGTGTAGATTGTAAAAATATAAATTTTATAGTGATATGATGAATTTTAATATTTATACAATATTTATTAAGCCAACATGGTACCTAAACTTGAAATACCAAGGTTAACTAAAACTTTAATAACTTTTTAAATTTTTTGTTTTTTGAAAAATGAGTTATATGTCATCAAACTACATATAATTCTTTTCAATTTTTAAAAAAAAAAAGTGAAAAAAAGTGAAGTTATCATCAAATTATGGTGTCCGTACACCAGAGGTTTCAAAAATGTACTTTATAGTCAATTAAAAATTAATTAAAAAAAAATATTCAGTAAAAAAATAAGATAAAATATTCTCATCAATTTTCAGTGTTTTAGGTACCTTCTCCCAAAAGGATTCTAAAAAATGCATTCATTTACTTCAAAAAAGGGTGTCCGTACACGCGTGAGGTGTGGTCCTGAAGCAGGCATTTTGAAAAAGTGGTTTTTAGACATGCATACTAAAATTCAATTTATACCATGTGGGTATTGAAATAAATTACATATTTGAAAACTAGATTCCAAGCACTAAATTTTATATTACTGAAGTTTTTCAAGATTCTTGATCTTTAAGTGCTTCAAATTTGGACATCAATTGATATAAATTTTGAAAAATAGAGAAAACACTTCCACTTTTTGGCCAAAAGTGGGACCCAACTTCTTGCAGCCACCCATTACATCTATTCGAGTGGCTTTACCCTACACATGGTCCCAATTTTCCTCTCAACATGCCACAATGCTCTGTGGCATACCCTATCGATGATGTCACTTGTGTGCCCTATGTGCATAAAACAATCAAACTTTGATGGATTGTTTCTTGCAAATCATGGCACCTGTGCATGATTTGTTTGAACCTATTAGGCTATGTTAGGCCCCTCTACAATAACCTATCCTAGTTCTTGAAGACTCAGGGTCATTTTATTAAGGAAGTAACTTTTTTGTCCATGCAAAAATTGTCAAATACACTTAATGCAAAGTTACCAAGTAGCCTATATCATGTTCTATTCCTTGTGGATATGAACCAACATCATGATCACATTTTCTTGGATGGGTTTATGCTAGGCATGGTCCCATTTTTCATCTCAACATGCTAGAATGCTCAATGACATAACCTACTAGCAATGTCTCTTGCATGCCCCAACTATGTAAAATCGTAAGAAGTAAGATTTATGTGTGAGCCTATGTCAAATGATGATGATGAATACTCTCCATCTAATAGTAGGTTGAGTAGTGATAGAAGCTCTTTAGTGCACATGTACACTAACACATAAATTTTAGACGTATAAGTAAAAAGTGGTGTGGAATTATCCACGGAGCAATGTGAAATGAAGCCTCAAATTGGTTCATTAACAAACAAAGAATCTGGTTATGCACTTCATTCTAGCACCATAAATATTTCAATTAAAAATAATTATTCATCAATTTCCTTGCATTTATTGGACTTGGGAAGCCAGGTTACTTATGTTGGGCATGATCCCTCAAAATGCTTATCAAATTATGTCTCCCTTGGGCTCAAGGACAGTGCTAGCCAGAGATTGGAACAACAAATATAGTATGAGGTCCTATTGATAGAAGACTCTTTAAACCATTGAGACAAAATAAGTGGGAACCCTTGTACATCTAATAAGGGTTTAATAGAAAGTGCAATTCTTGGACTGGACATAGGAGAAGAATGTCATTTCCTTGCAGTCTCACTCCTCATTTTATAAAAAGGGCATCCATCTGTAGTCCAAGGTTTTAATTCAGATGACAAGTGGAGAGCTTCTCAAGGTAATGATCACTTCCATAGAGAATTTCCTATTTTATCTGAAGATTCTGATTTAGGTGACCAACTCCTTAGAGGTCCATAGATAGATCCATTGATTTTCCAAATTGGAAAAGGGTAGAATCAATTTGAGAGAGTATCCCAATTGAAGAAAAAAATTATCTCCAAATTATCTAAATATACCCATAAAGTATCTCCTCCAGCAAGCTTGATCCCTTAAAGGAACAACCTCCTGCTTTATGCATTTCATGTTCCATGTAACTACCCAATGGATTTCTTAAACTATTAACTAAATATGAAGGTAGATGACAATTTCTTTTATAGGTTGATTGCACATGTCAAATGAGAAAATGAATGAGTTTTTAGTAGTAAGAAAGCATGAAACCAAGTCATAAATGACAACAACCTTTTAATTTTGATCATCACCATAGGGGGTCAATGGGCTTACTGAAAGTCTATAGTCAATAATATATATGAATTGTAAAAGACAAACCTTGACAACTGGGTTAGTGAGCAATATCAAATCAAAGGTTCTTGCATGTGTTATTTAAACATATATTTGTGGTATAGAAAATGGTGTTCAATGGTAGACCCCCACTTTCTATATACATTGGAATACCTAACCCCACCCTTAGACCAAATTTGATTAGCACAACCAAAATGGATGAATGGGTACTAATGCACAATTTGGATAAGGGGGAGTTGATGGAGGTATTCCCTTTATAGATAGAAATGTATGTATATGGAATGACAAACACTTATGCAATAATAAAGAAGATGCTAACCAGTAATTTATGATATAAGATTTAATGTATCAAAGTAATTGCTAAAGGGAAATTAGAAGAATGAACTCATCTTGAGTGTTAGGAGAGGACAAGTGAACTTTAGATCTACGATTGACTGTCTAACTCCTATTAGAATTGGAAACCGTATGGGATCTAGAACTCCAAGACCTATATTACCTAATCATAGTCATACAATATAATCCACACAGGCCACATGAATACGATTGTCCATGCACATAATTTTGCAATCACAATCTTACACTCCACAATAACTGAACTATTCTTATTTATACACCACAATGAGATCTATCTGTGTGTGTGAATTTTGTACCTGATCTGCGGACACAACACTTCAGTAAAACATTAGAGGTTAGCGAAAATTGAAATCTTGCAATGAATTGAATCTAAACCAACCAGGCGATTTACTGCCTTCTAGTAGGTACGAGTATGATAATCTCAGATTGAACCGAGATCAGTGACCTTGACGACACCTAAACGAAGGATTTGAATGCAAATTCTAGATATGAATCCGATGTAATTAATCTATATTTTTAGTTTTTCTATGCAATTATGAATGAAACTTGATATGAAATTGATATGCAATTAATCTAACAATGATATGAAATATGAATGAATTGAATGTAAAAACAAGATTGATCTCACAATAGCCTTGATTCGCAATAGGCTTTGATTCTCCAATTCCAATTCTCCAGCATGATTGTGCAACTCTTGAATTGATCTTGGAAGCGTAAGTATGTGAATTTCTGAGATATGAGAGATGAATTGTGAAGAGCTGAGCCTTGATTTTATAGAAATCTAGGGCTTTGGAGGTGCATGGGAAAAGCCATAAATCACTCATGATAAACTCAGGTTAATTTTTGAGTTATCAAGAAATAACAGATAATTAATTCACAAAATCATCCAAAAGCAAAGTTCAACTCAAATTAGAAGTTTAAATCAACTTTTGAACTCAAAAAGGATGTTGAGTTCCAAAAAGCTAACAACTTGCATTGATTTTCTAATTTGAAGTTTAACTGCTCTTTAAATGTGCACATGGATAATTATGAATTAATAAATAAATAAAGTGATTTATCCTCAACTTAACTGATTTTTTAAATTAAATAATTAATTTATGTGTTAATTAACCATTTAATCAAACTTATATTAAAAAATTATATCATTAATTTTGACATGTGCTATTAATCAATTAAATAAGAATTTAATTAATTAATGATAGGAATTTTGATTTATTGTCAAATTTAAATTATATAATTTAGAAATAAATATAATTAAATTCAATTAAATGATTAAGTGGCAGAATTAAATCTAATCAATTAAATATGAAAATACTTAATTAATCAAACTTTAGGATAAATTGGATTTATCGCCAAATAATCATTAAATTAAAAATAATTAAGATAATTAGAAATATTACTAGGAATATTCCCTGATGCAGAATTTAAGATAATCAATTAGGATTCGATGATGTTTAGATGTGCCTTAGGTTAGGACTTCGATGCCGATTTCATTCGATTTGAAGATGTAGGAGGTTAACAAACCTATAGCCCATTTTTGGGGTATTAGACTATCAAGTTGGCCAACATATTTGAAATATGTTGCATCTGAACATTTCCATGGTGGGAATGAATGAAATGAGGACCGCCTCGACCAATACAACATGTCATCCTTCAGACCAAAACTTAACACCATCACCAAAGTAGTTGGTTCCACCAGATATGTGAAGCATTGCACAACTCAAGCTAGGATCGATACACATCAGATAGGATTGAACCAAAAAATCTAATATAATGTAGATTCATGCATTACGAACCATCAGTGAATGTACCAACCGACCATCATGATATGCACCAACCGATACACAAACTACCAGTTACACATCTACCGATATGCCAACCTATCAGATAAACATCAACCGATACAAACTGAGGCTGAAGGAAAGATATGTTGACATCAATGACAACCATTAATGACAACAACATTTAATATTATCAACCTCACATTCTAAGAATCATGTCAACTACATTACAAAAGATATTATAATAATAATTTAACATGCTACCACCAATTCTTCTCAATCCTAACTCCATTATTCATGATGTGATCTATTCTATTTGTTGTCCTATGCTTGAGAGTAGTGATATGGAAAAATCTTGTGTTAGATTATCTCAAGAAGAGAGCCATAGGGATTTGGATCTTTGTTTCCAAAATAATTCTTCTCTCAAAATGATATTATGATATTAAGCTAGAATTTCATTCTCTCGAGGAAGGTAATCCCATGTATATAACCTTAGATTGCTGAATTTTATCCTGGATTTCTTTCAGCTCACTTTGAAGTGAAGACTTCATTACAAATATGTCCCCAAAAGACTCTTTATTCCATTTCCTGACATTCATCTTGACTTCTCTTAACTTCTTGGTAACCCTGAACATCACAGAACCATCGATCTTAATGTTCCACTACTCTTTTATGCAATCATAAAGTTTTGGATGTGAGAGCTACATTTTTTCAAATCTAAATGGGAAGTTTTGTCTACCATTCATAGAGTCTTCCATGAAGTTGATGAGATAGTGATCAGACCCAATTCGAGTTAAGGCGTACAAAGAGAAGTAACCAAGAAACCATTTATTAGACACTAGGGCACAATCCAATCTTACCTAGATTAGATCTTGTCCATTTCTCCTATTCATCCAAGTTCAAAAGCAACTCCCCTAATATCCACATCATGCAATCCCTACTCTTTAATAAAACCCAATAGATCCAATTGGTATCCAACTAAATCTGTGAGCCTCCAAACTTTTCCTTATCTTGTAGAGGGGTAATAAAATCCCTCGTAATGATCCAAATATCATTTGGATATTTTTCCCAGAGGAAGCAAGATTACAACCAAAATTTTCTTCTGGCACTTTTGTTATTAAATGCATAAATATTGGAGAAAATCCAACAAAAGTCATCCCTAATATGCTTAAACCTAGTGGCCACACAATTCCCATTTGATGCAGGAGCATCTCGGGTCCTTGGCAATCCTGTATTACCAAAAAAAAGTTTGAGTTGTTAAGTGTCCTTAGTAGTTGCTTGGTTCCTTCGTTTGTCAAGTTATTTCTTGGTGTTTGGTAGTCTTTCTCACCAAGTGATTTATTTTGATTTCTTATTGAGGCTGACTTGTGCATTGAATTCTAGTCACAGAGTTAATGTTGGTATTGATCATTGGGAAGCGTGTGGACCTAGATCTAGTCATTTTTTTCTCTAATGATGGATCTAAAGGCCGACTTGTTTTGGTAGCCTCTTGTATAAATATAGTTGTTGTTCATAGTTTTAGGTAGCAATTTTAGATGGTAGATGAGTAGCAGATCACTTGGTAGAAGATAGTTTCTAAAGGATGAATCCTCACATGTTGGAGGACTGTTTTAATTGAATGTGATTGTAATTGGCTGTAATCAAGAAGGCCTTATAGCTCATCATGTATGAGGTGATTTGATAATTAATATAGAATTTTTTATGCATTCTCTCTCTCTCTCTCTCTCTCTCTCTCTCTGTGCGTGTGTGTGTATTGTTTCTTCCGTTTGTTGTATCTGGAAGGAGGATTGTGATTAGGGTGTGCCTTTGGCCCCTCTTCCTATCCTACCTTGTTTCAGGTGGTATCAGAGCGAAGGTTGAGATCTGGATCTAGACTTGTGAGTTTAGGTCGAGGGTTCCTTCTTGCAAACCCTAGTTGATATTTTTTGTGGGGTAGCAGATTGCAATTTGACCTACAATTGCAGAGGCTTTCAAGATGGTTCATGGGAGGCAAGATGCAGATCTAGGATTGGTAGACATGCTAAGACAAATTGTTGCTAGGTTAGAAGTTGTTGAAACAACCCAACGTCGAGGAAGACATCTTGAAGATGTTAGTGATGAAGAAATTGAAGATGAGCAAGGTGAAGCCAAACCTGCACCTGTGATGGATCAGGGTGAGGAAAGATTGTTGAAGGCTTTGACAAACTTGAAGTCTACACCACGTTTCAATCCTCCTGAGTATAGTGTAAAACTAGATTCAGATGAATTGATGGATTGGATTACTGAGATGGAAAAGTATTTTGAGTATGAAAATGTTCCTCAAGAGAAGGTGAAAATTCCAAGCACAAAATTGAAAGGTCATGCATCCTTATGGTGGGAGCACTTGCAGTTGGATAGAAAAAGGAAAGGCAAAGACAAAATCAAGGTATGGAATAAGATGGTGAATAAATTGAAAGATGAGTTTTTACCATGTGATTATCAAATTAACCTAGTTAGGCGAATGCAAAGTTTGAGACAGAAAGATAGCTCGGGAAAAGATTATATTGAGGAATTCTATAGATTAGATATCAGATTTGGACATGATGAAGATGAAATGGAAAGAATTTCCAAGTACCTGAATGGGTTAAGAGTTTCTATTAAAGAAGAAATCAGTTTGGTTAAGTTGGAGAGCATTGAAGAAGCCTATCAGTTTGTCCTGAAAGCTGAGGAGAAATTGAACAAAAGACATGAGCAAAGACAAAGAGGAAGAGTAGACTCCCTAGGGGAAGAGGTAGATCTTATGGCAAAAACAATAGATCTGATCAAGTCAAAACAAATTTGGATAAAGGTAAGACCGAGTGGAAAGGTGAAATTTCTTCTAGAGGAAGAGGCCGTAATTACAAAGGTGGTTATAATAGAGGTGGATTCCAAGGAACTTGTTACAATTATGGAGGACATAGATCATTTGAGTGTACACATGCAAGTAAGAAGGTTGGTATTAGTAGAAATGCTTTGGTGCAAGAAGACTCGCTAAATGATCCTGAGAAGGAAAAGAACTTGATGGTTAGGAGAGCACTTTGGAGTGAAAGTAATAAGGAAGATCCGATAAGGAAAAATCTGTTTAAGACTAGATGCAGAGTTGTTAATGAAGTGTGGAAGGTAATTGTTGATAGTGGAAGCTTGGAGAATTTGGCATTTGAGGAAATGGTTGCAAAGTTGCAGTTGGAAAGATTGAAACACCTGAAGCCCTATCAAATTTCATGGATCAAGGATGAGCATGCATTATTGGTAAGTGAACAATGTTATGCGAATTTGAAAATTGGAAAGTACTATGCTTAGGTGTTAAGTGATATCATGCCTATGGATTGTTGTCATATTTTGTTGGGTAGACCTTGAGAATATGATAGACATGCTATATATGATGGGAGATTGCATAAATATAATATTTGGGTTGATGGGAGAAAGAAAATCTTGTTGCCTTTGATTGAAGAACCTATTAGTAGTGTTTGTACATCTGTGAAAGTTTGTTTTATGGAAGCAAGAAAGTTTGTTAAGGATTTGAAGAAGAATGATGTATCTTTTGTTGTGATTCCTAACCAATCTAGTGGAAAATTAGTGGATAGCATACCTGAAGAGATTGTTAAGATACTCACCGAGTATAGAGAGATCATTTCTGATAATGTACCTGATGGTTTTCCACCAAAGAGAAGCATTGATCATTGTATGGATATTATCTCTAGAGCTAGTTTACCGAATAAGGCATCACATCGGTTAACACCTACCGAGAATCAGGAATTGAACCAACAAATCCAGGAATTGTTGCAGAAAGGTTTGATCCGAGAAAGTTTGAGTCCTTGTGCAGTACTAGCTGTATTGGCACCTAAGAAGAATGGAGAATGGTGAATGTGTACTGATTCCAGAGAATTCGACAAGATAGTTTAGTGAAATATAGGTTTCCTATACCAAGAATTGATGACATAATGGATAGTTTGACTAGAGCAAAGTATTTTACCAAGACTGATTTGAAAACTGGATATCATTAGATAAGAATTAGAGAAGGTGATGAATGGAAGACTTCTTTTAAGACAAAAGAAGGTTTGTATGAGTGGTTGGTTATGTCTTTTGGTTTAAGTAATGCACCGAGTACTTTTATGAGATTGATGAATGAAGTTTTGAAGAAATTTTTGGTTAAATTTGTGATTGTATACCTGGATGATATTTTGATATTCAGTAAGACTAGAGAAGAACATTTGTTGCACATTAAATAGGTATTGCCAATATTGAAAGAAGAAAAGTTGTTGATTAATTTGAATAAGTGTTCCTTCATGAAAGAAGAGATTGTGTATTTGGGATTTGTGATTTCAGCTGATGGTTTGAAGATGGATCATGAAAAGGTTGAAGTAATTTTGAATTGGCCTACCCTTGAAAATGCTAGTGAGGTAAGATCATTTCATGGTTTAACAAGTTTTTATTGAAAGTTCATCAGAAATTTTAGTTCAATTTGTAATGCTATGACTGAGACTATGATAAAAGAGAATTCAAGTGGACACATGGAGTTGATAAAAGTTTTGAGACTCTGAAGTAGAAGGTTGTTGAATTGCCTATGTTAGCTTTACCTAATTTCAATAAGGTATTTCAAATTGAATGTGATGCAAGTGGTAATGCAATAGGAGTTATTTTGAGTCAAGAAGGTAAACCTGTTGCTTTCTTTAGTGAGAAGTTGAATGATGCAAAAAGGAAATATTCTATGTATGATCAAGAGTTCTATGCTATTGTTCAAGCCCTAAAGAAATGGAGACATTATTTGATACCGAGTGAATTTGTGTTGTATACTGATCATAAGGCTTTACAATATTTGGGTAGTCAGAATAAGTTGAATCAGAGACATATGAAATGGGTTGAATATTTGCAGAGTTATACATTTGTGATAAAGCATAAGAGTGGAGTCACTAACTGAGTTGCTGATGCATTGAGTAGAAAAAGTTCTTTGATGACTAAAATGAAAATTGAAGTTCTTGGTTTTGATGACATGAAAGATTTGTATGAAACTAACCTTGATTCTTCTAAGTCGTGGAGGAAGTACAAAGCACCTATTCAAGATCAACCGAGTACTAAATGAGAAGACTATTTTATTCAAGAAGGTATGTTGTTTAAAGGTATTCAGTTGTGTATACCGATAGGATCAATGAGAACTAATTTTATAAAGGAGAAACATAATAGTGGTTTGGCTGGACATTTTGGCATTGACAAAACATTGAATTTGCTTAAGGAGAAATACTTTTGGCCATAGTTGTATAAGGATGTTCAAAAATTTGTGAGAAGTTGTGGAAATTGTCAAGTTGCAAAGGGAGTAAGTCAGAATACTGGAATGTATATACCGATTTCTGTTCCTGAGAAACCTTGGATTGACATCAGTATGGATTTTGTTTTTGGCTTACCAAGGACAGTAAGAGGTAATGATTCTATATTTGTTGTTGTGGATAGATTTTCTAAGATGACACATTTCATACCCTATAGAAAGACATCAGATGTAATGCATATAGCAGATCTTTTCTTTAAGGAAATTGTCAGATTACATGGATTACTGAGGAGTATCATCTCTGACTGAGACAGTAAATTTTTTGGATACTTTTAGACCTCTTTGGAAAAAGCTGGGTACCGAGTTAAGGTATAGTTCTACATTTCACCCACAGACTGATGGACAGATTGAGATCGTAAACAGAAGTTTGGGCAATCTTTTGAGATGTTTAGTTGGAGATAAACCAAGTAATTAGGATTCTATGTTGGCACAAGCAGAGTTTGCATACAATAATTTAGTGAATAGGAGTACTGGAAAATCACCTTTTGATATTGTTAATGGCATACAACCGAGAGGTATATTAGATTTGAAGGATATTGTTGGTGAAGAAAAGGGAAGTGCTGAAGGAGAAAAAATTGCTTAGTTCATGAAGACATTGCATGAGGAAGTGAAACATAAATTGGAAGATAGTAATCAGAAATACAAAGACATAGTAGATAGATCAAGAAGACATAAGACTTTTGCAGTTGGGGATGAAGTATTGGTACACTTGAAGAAAGACAGATTTCCTGTTGGAACATATGGGAAACTGAAAATGAAGAAATTTGGTCCTTCCAAGATATTAAGGAGATTTGATAGTGGAAATTCTTATAAGATTGAGTTACCTGATGACATGGATATATCACCTATATTCAGCATTGCAGATTTGTATGAGTATCATGAACTTGATGAAGATATGACAATACCCAATGATTATCCTAAGAAACAGATAGAAGAAGTTGAGTAGATTTTAGAACAAAGAGTTGGCAGAAGCATAAGAGGAAAATAATACATGGAGTATCTGGTAAAGTGGAAGAACAGACCGATTGAAGACAGTTCATGGATTTCACAATCTGAGTTGGATTTAGCTTGGGTTGGACCTCCTGCATGATTTGGAGAATCATTTCAAACAACCCCAGGTGTCTGATGCAGGAGCATCTCGGGTTCTTGGCAATCTTGTATCACCAAAAACAAGTTTGAGTTGTTTAGTGTGCTCAGTTCCTTCATTTAACCGAGTTGGCTCAGTTGCTACTTGGTTCCTTTGTTTGTTGAGTTATTTCTTTGGCGCTCAGTAGTCTTTCTCACCGAGTGATTTATTTTGATTTCATGTTGAGGCCAACTTGTGCATTGAATTCTAATCGCGGAGTTAATATTGGTATTGATCATTGGGAAGCGTGTGAACCTAGATTTGGTTATTTCTTTCTCCAATGATGGATCTGAAGGCTGACTTATTTCGGTAGCCTCTTGTATAAATATAGTTGTTGTTCATAGTTTTAGGTAGCAATTTTAGATGGTAGATGAGTAGCAAATCAGTTGGTAGAAGATATTTTTTGAAGGATGAATCCTCACATGTTGGAGGACTGTTGTAATTGAATGTGATTGTAATTGCCCATAACCGGGAAGGCCTTATAGCCCGACATGTATGAGGTGATTTGATGAATAATATAGAATCTATTCTGCATTCTCTCTCTCTCTATGTATTGTTGCTTCCATGTGTTGTATCTGCAAGGAGGATTGTGATTAGGCTATGCCTTTGGCCCCACTTCCTATCCTACCTTGTGTCACTGTCCTCCCATATTGGAGTGCCATTGATATAACTTTAGTTCCAAAAGTGGAAATACCACCAGAAGCACCATCCGAACTAGTACCATGACCACTATAATTCTTAAAACCTTTAGTTTTTCCTCTTTCTCTTTAAGCATCTTAGTTTCTTGGACTAGGAAAAATATATGGTTTATGATCCCTTGCAACATTATGCAAAATATCTTGTTTGTGGGAGCTATTAAGCCCCCTAATATTACAAGACAAGAATTTCATTTCTTACCTAGGGAGTTGTATAGACAAATCTTTGAGATAGTTATCTGAATCCCATCAACAATATTTTGTAGACATTCCTACTCCCTATGCCACTTAGAAGGTTTTCCCCTTGAGCTCTTGGTCACACCAAAATCTAATTTAGCTTTATTTCATGTAGACACTTCTGGAGCAGTATCTTTTGTACTCTTCCTTTTTTCTTATTGGTATGGGTAATATAAGCATCACATTCCAGGTCTATATCCTCAAAAATCATATTTTCCTTTCTTGTTATTTCAAAATCACACAAATTCCTTTAGGAAGATGGGATAGTAGCTTCTACATTCTAATCAAGCTCAGCAAAAATACTACAAATACCTATTTCTCCACCAACTCCTCTAGAAAGGTAGATTTAACCACCTGAAGGCCAGAGGGAAAATTTGAAGACACTATCTACAGTGATCTTTGAGAGGGAGGAGGCTGAGGGCACATTGAAACCTCAGTTTCTCCACATGGGGAGAAGATACTTGATTTTCTTGGACTTCGCCAGGATCCACTTCTTCCATATTCTTTAGATCCTCGAAGGTACCTCCCCCCTCCACCCAATCATCCTTAGCTGGCTGAAGGACACTTTTTCAATTTTCCTCTTTTCTACATACATTTGCCAAAGAAGCATTATTTGGAATCAACGAACCCTCATTTTCCTATTTATCATCTTCTACTACATTTGTAGAAGGAGCATTATCTAGAATCAAAGATCCCTCATTTTATTGTTTATCATATTCTCCTAGAATATGGGCCTCGCCAGTCACATGCCCAACCACTTCCTCCTTACTTTCCACTTTCTATTTGGGCTTCAAGACCATGACCCTCTTCATCTTAGGTTTCAAAGCTTTGTTGGCTTTTAGAGGATAGTTCTTGGCTCAATGCCTCAATTTATTACATGCAAAGCACACAAGGGGAAAAATTTCATACTCAATAACTTGGACCCATTTGCCTAGTTTAGAAACTAACTCGATAGAAGTGGGAAGGTCAGTGGAACAAACAAAATCAACACATCCTTTTATACACCATTTGTTTCCTTGCAGCCATCATGGCATCAATAGAAAGTAGCTCACTAAATAAGCTTGCTATCCCTTGTGCCAGTATTCAAGAGGAAGCCTTGAGAGCCAAACCTAGAAAAGAACAACATTGAAGAAAGCATCTGATAAATCCCACTTAGGAAACCATTTTTTGAGGGCTAAGGAAGATTTACCGATGACCCATGACCCCCCACACAAAACTTCTGTAAGGTCCTCAACACAAGAGAAAGTAAAAGAAAAGAACCCTTTGGGCATAGCAAAGACCTCAACTTGCCACTTAAGCTTCCATCGTTTTCACACAAAATCCTCACAATCTCAATATTGGGTCTAGGACCCAAGAACTTTCCCACCAAAGAAAGAGCCATGACTGAGATATTATGGTCAATAACTTGGTTAGGTACAGAGATGACAAACTTTCCTTTCCCTGGATCTAAAATATTACAAGTAGGGGGGAAGCTAGATTTCTCTATAGGTTTAACCCCAAAGAGAGAAGCCCACTATTTAACCTTATCCCCATCCACCTACCTTACCCTAGAGGGTCCTGAGGAGAGAATCTCCTTCTTGGGGAAAATAACTAAGCTATTGAGGGGAGTGGGAATAGCATTCTAACACCCAAGAGAATAGTTTGAGGGCTTAGCTACACCAAGAGAAAGATCTATAGCCAACTTACCTTTTGGTTCCACCTGGGCCCCAACTATGGAGAGAAAGTCACTAGGTCTCCCTCCTATGAATCTACACACACCTGCCCTTCACTTGATCCCTTTTCTCGATGATCTGCATTTTGAATCACACCAACCACGTTAATCAAAGATCCAATAGCAGATTGCCTGACATTCTGCTACCCTTTCACAGCCTGAAACCCTCACTCGTCTCCTCTATGCTCCATCATTCCTTGGCACTATTTGCAAATTCTTAAAAATATTTCTTTAATTTTATTATTACTATTTTATTGTTGCTTTAACCACACAAATCCACATGATGGTCATATACAAGGATGTGACATTTTGTTAGTTACTAGATTACGTTTGTAGGTGCAAAGATATATTTGTGGTTGTGAATGTGACCCCAGCCTCCAAACTTGATTCTACATAGTCAAAATAAAATAGTTTGATTATAAAATAAATAATAGTCAAGAATACTTTATTTTGAATCTTAAGACATATCATATTTGCAACGTGACGAGAAACGTGATATCTGAAGGTTGCGCATAAGAAACGGAAATAAATATGTATAAAGTTATTTAATTTTTTTTTATAAAATAGTTTATATTAATAATAATATATAATAAAAATTAAAACATTTTTTTAAATATTTAAATTTTGTTCATTTCTTTTAAAATAATTTAATAAGATATCAAATATGAAAAGATCATTATCAAATATTTCTATTTGAAAACATTAAATTAATTTTATAGTAAACTATTTATAAAAAATCTATAATAATCTATAACTTAAATTACTATCAAGTTAACTACTAGTTAAAAAAGTCTAATTAAATTACTGTTAAACTAACTAGAGTTCATAGTAATCCTTAAATTAAAGAGATTATTAATTACTTAAAGAGATCCATAAAAATATATAACTTAATCTTAACTACAGTTAGCATTTATAATCATGCAGTCCTAAATTGGGAAAAAACTGAAAAATTCTGATGTACTAAATCTAAATCTTAATCTTAGCAATCACTGCCGTGAAGACAACAAGGGAAACGAAAATGTCACTCAGAAACAGCCGTTCGCAACGGGAAACCCGTTTCGGCCGTCGAAACGTGAAACGGAGGTCATCCGTTGCGTTTCTGGCAACAGAGCCACCAAGTCCATAGATCCCTGCTATCGTGACCTTGTCCACAGTTTTGGCTCTTTTCTCCCTCGTCTCTAAAAATAACTTTCAAAATCTTCAACGAGTTCAGCAAGTCCAACTGGATATTTCGCAACATCTAGTAGTATATTATTTTTTCTTTCTTGCAGTTCTTGTAGCACACGGGATACAATATTTTCACACAAATTGCTGAAATCCAAAACCAAAAAGTCTTTATAGTGAGTCGTCCCACTAAAGTAAAATTTATGTCGTGAACTTAAAAAAAAGGGAAAACAAGACAAATGACAGTAATCTTACCCTTGGTTTGAGGAACGGACAAGTTGATAACCAGATATGTCTGCAGCAGATTGGAGAGCCGGTTGTTCTTGTAACATAAGAACAGACTAGTCTAAACACCAAGGGGACTCTGCATATCCTCTGGAGAAAATGGCAATTTGCACGAGAGATGAGCAAATGGCATTTGCTAATGGCAAAAGTTATGTAATGCCCCACTTGTATCTCTGAACGGTCTAGGAATGCCCTGCACCCTCTTTCCTGCAGAAGCTCATACAAGTGTTTAGCAAGGGTTTCTTTGACATCAGGGCCTCGGTGGCTGATGATAGCATCATATAATTTGGGAGGTGTAATCGAAGAAGAGGAGGAAGCCATGAATGCAAGACAGCAATTGCAAATCGCGGGAAACTTTCTAAAGTAGTGTTACCAGCGCTGGATTTGAGATAAGAACTCCTATTCCAATTCTATATGGAGGATAAATGCCCCTGCAACCACAAATCCCATCAAATCAGAAATGCTCTATCAAGTCCCGAGTTCGAATCCTATAAACAATAACATAACCACTAAATCAGAAATGCTCTATCAGGTCCCGAGTTCGAACCCTATAAACAATAACATAACCACTAAATAAGAAATGTTCTATCAGGTCCCGACTTCGAATCCTATAAATAATAACATAACCACTAAATCAGAAATGCTCTATCAGGTCGCGAGTTCAAATCCTGCAAACAGTAACATACCTGCAATACTGGTTCCAAGGAACGAACAGAGCAACCGTAACATTAGCTGTGCCATGCTAATGCTGAGCCTCATCTTGGCCTCGCTCTTCCGATCGAACGCCATTAGTTCTTGCTAGGCATCACTTAAATACACTCTCCTGTCAGGCCAATTTTCTTCTGGATCGAATAGGACAGTTATAGCGACTTTAAAAAACCATTTGGGGAAGACCGTGTGACCTCTATAATGCAGGCTTTTAGATTGGGTTTTAGGTACCTTTCTTTTTCTATCGCTGTAAATTTTTGGTAGACTAATTAATTTTTAATGGAAAGGATGATTTTAATAATAATATGGTATCTGTAGATTAAGTTTACAGGCTTCACGCGGTTTTGGACGAGAGAGCAGGAAACTTTGTAAAGACTGGTAAGTAAATGCTAAGGATTACCAGGGAAGTAAGAAATATTGCGCGGCCGAAAGCAAAAGAATATTGAGGTGGATACAACAACAGCAAAAGAATTGTGTCCATTATGGGAGACAATAATGGAGAACATCTTGAAATTTCAGAAAGGACGCCCTTAAGATTAATGCTGTCTCCAATAATTGACGCCCTTAAAATTGGCATTCTCAAAAGCATAGCAAAACCTTCTATATTCATTCAACTTTTGAATTTAGGACAAAAATTTATTAAGCCGGACAGGTTCTTTTGGAATAGTTAAATTAATTATTGAATGTGTCAGCATGACAAATCATGGTTGGCACATACCATTCTAGAACCATCTCAATCATGATAAACATGCCAGTCTCAACTACTTTGATAAATGCTCCAGTTAACTCTGTGCTACAGTAAAGATAGTATTCAATATGTATCTACTTATAAATCGAATAGATTGGGTCTGTGGTTTGCAGAGCCCATATTTGGGTTTCTCCTTTGTGTCTGGTTTTTTAAACAGGGTATCAGAGCCCAAGGACAAGATCAGAGTGTTCGAAATGAATGTGTTCTGCTAAGTTTATCTCTATATTGTGTCTACTGTTTTTATCAGCTGTGCAAGATTGTTGCAACCAAAGGGTACGATCGTTGGTGTACTCCAGATTGCAAGTAGAATCTCATTGTTTCATTGCGAGCTGTGTAAGGAGGTGTAGCGGTTAAAGGAAAAACTTTCACAAGAGGAGAATTGCTGCAAAAGTGCCGACTACTGAAGCAAGTGAAGAGGCTGTGTAAGAAGTGGAATTCCATTGAGTCTGTCGGTAATGGCTGCTTTAGGTTTTCAATTATTTGTGTGCCCTGTTTTTCAACTTCTTGGTATTTTGGTTTGGAAATGAATCATGGTGTGTCTTAGTGCTATAGATACTAGCTGTAAGAGTTAGCTGTAATTGTTTCAAGTGCGGAAAGTTTGAATAGAAGGTGAGAAGGTATGCTAAAGCTTGTTGTCATTGTGCAATGAGGTCTGTCTGAGATGTGTTTTGGTTGGGGGTGCAAAGTGTTTGTGTTAGAGGTGAGAGAATTTGGTTGTTTATTTGTGTCTGGCCTATGTCATTGTGCTACCTGAATTGAAGAGATATCCCTCAAGAAATTGATGTTTTAATTTTGTGAAGCTGTTGGTAGTATTTGAGAGGCTTTTAATATGTATTTTCTTATAAATTGAATAGATTGAGCATGTGGTTTGCAGAGCCCATATTTGAGTTTCTCTTCGGTGCCTGGTTTTTTAAACAGTCAACAATTCCAACGATCAACAATTGGCATCCTATGCAAGACAAAAGAATGATTATCTATCTTCGGTTTTCACTATTTTTAATTTGTGATTTTTATATCGCTCACGTTTTTCTGATTCGCCTTTCATTTTCTTGGCTTTTAACTTTGAATCGACTCCCCTATTTCCTATTTCTTAGGTGAGAATACTCTGATTAAGCATATCTCAAACACAAATATGAAGAAAAATGTATTTTTGTGACTTCAACTTGAAAATCAGTTGAAATACAAATTGAAACGGCTTTTTCCTCAGCACTTTGTCTTTCAAAATTATATTTGATAGTTTTAAAATTTCTTATTTTTTAAGTATCTAAAAGTTATCATGATGCAATTCACTTGAGAGTACAAATTACTACTCAATGAAGAGAAGTTATTATTGAAAGTTAAACTAGCATACTTAAATGATGCTTGTGTTTATGAAATGCAAATTAATCAAAGCATATGTTTTTAGGAGCCATGAAATTCAATTCAACCACAATAAAGTGATTACTTTTATCCTATATTATTCATGTAATTCTATCTAATGACATGAACACAAAGTCCCCTTTATGATTTATTATTTATTATTTTATTTTGATTCCATCATTTATCTTTCTATGATTGCGTAGATTTTTAATTTTCATTTAATTGAAGCATTTGGAGCAAAAAATTGATAAATGAAAAATGATAATTAATTTTAAATAAAATTCATTTTGATTTTTTATTAATTTAAATAAGAGAAAAAAACAATAGCCATTCACAATAAAAAATATAACTACTTAATTTTCAATATTAATCAAATTAACTATTATGAATATTAATCTTGTAATTGAATTGTTGAGCTTGTATAATGTTATACAACTCAAAACCATCAAAGATACGGGTCAAAATGTTTGATAGAATTTCATGGCAAAATTTGAAGATTGTTATGGTTTGGGGTAAGAAAATGCAGAGTAGGGGTTTGAATAAAGTTTAATTAAAGAGTTCAAGTCGATATTCATTTGAATAATTGTTGTGCCTTGTATCATTGTATGGTTTTTTTTTTGGTTTTTTTGTTTTTGTTTCTGATGGCTATCAATGATTCTGTAACCATTTTCTTGTTGGAGATAACAACTCAACTAAAACATCCTTCAATTGGGCACATGTTTGGAACTTGATAGATGAGCCCAGTACTATAGAACTTTGAAGTTCACATTGTGGAATTTATACCCAGATGTGTGGCTTTAACTATTTCTGGGATCTTTTAAGTTCTAAAGAATTTTTCTTTGTGGAGAATGAAAGTTGAAAGTAGAAACCATGGAAATCAGTAACATGGATAAAACTTTGTGGAAGAGCTTAGGATCAAAATACCATGAAGCTCAAGGTACGACATTTCCATCTAAGTTAGTGGCATCTATTTTTTATTATCACCAAAGTCATCAAATTTTTGTAACCTATTTGATGCACTTTTTGTTATATTTACGTATGCAAATTTCTCCTCTTTAGCTATGCCTTTAGTCCCATCACAATATGTACGGGTGTGTTCAATGCAATTCTTGTCTCTTGTTGAGGTAAAAAATAAAATGTGCATTAAAAATATAGGAGACATAAAAGTAGATGAAGGTCTTTTAAGGATTAATATATCTGTGTTCTTATTAGGTATAGATTATATGTAATAAAGGGAGATTTGGATTCAATTCAGATTGAGGTAATTCATAATTTTATGTAGTCAAAAGGCTCTTCATTTGGAGGTGAGCTTGAATGGGTAGAACATATATCTCTCAGTTCTTGGTTCCCTCAATTCTTGGTTTTCACTTGAAGAGATTTTAGCTTAAAATTCATGCTCTTATTTTGAATAGCAAAATGATTACTAAATGATTTAAAATCATCCATAATTTTTTTAAATGAAAATTCACACATGATTCTACCAATTTAACAACTAATAGTTCATACAATTTTTTTATACTTCATTATCATATAAATGGTATGTTATATTTTGTTAAAAAGTTTTCCATTGATTGTTAGTCAGCTTGACATTTTCCTAGAAGTTTAGACTGAAATCAAAAAATTTATGTATTAAATGCATGAAAACAAAGACTTTTTCCACAACTCATATCTGTATTTAAGGGATGAAAACCATTTTTATGAAATTTTACAAAATCATATGTAGCAAGCAACTATTTTTCTAAAATTCATGCTCTTCTATTGAACAAAAAAATGATTTCCAAAATGGTTTAAAATCATCTATAATTTTTTTTTTTAATGAAAATTCACACATGATTCTACTAATTTAACAAATAAATAGTTCATGGTAATTTTTATACTCAACAAGTTTGACGGATCTCAACTTCAATTGCAAAGGTCAATGTTAGAAACCATTCCCAGATTGATTTCACAAGAGGACAATCAGATGTTGATGTCAAAATTTACAGAGGAAGATTTATACATAGAGCACTTGGCCAAATGTCCCCGAACATAGCCCAAGTCCAAATGGATTCCCACCCAATTTTTTTCAATTTTGTTGGCGCATAGTAGGAATGGAATTAACAAAAGTTCTTGAGGCAACTAGATCCTTTGGCAGATTCCTCAAAGAAATCAATAACATGTTTATTGTACTTATCTCTAAGAAGGTCAACACAACTGGACTAGATGAATTTAGACCAATCTTATTTTGCAACACCATTTATAACTTCTCACTAAATCTTTAGCCAAAAGATTGAAGAAGATTCTAGGGAAGATCATTGGTGAAGAGAAAACAGGGTTTGTCCTGAGTAGATCTATACTAGACAGAGTCATCATATCCCAAGACACCATCCACTCAATCCAAAAAAGTAAACAACCTAGTATGATTATGAAACTACACATTAAGAAAGCATATGACAAGGTGGACTGGCGATTTTGGGCAAAATGCATGGAGAAGTTTGGCTTCTCTAGGGGTTGGATAAATTAAATCTTTCACTGCATCTCTACTCCCATATTCTCAATCCTCATAAATGGGACCCCTCATGGTTACTTTGAAAGCTCTAGGAGAATTCGTTAAGGGGACCCATTGTCTCCCTTCCTCTTTATCATCATGGCCAAAGCATTACGTAGGAAGCTTGAGAGCCTCCAAAATCAAGGTATTTCAAAAGGTGTTCAAATTGAAATTTCAGTTAGCCCAGTGACACACCGATAATTTGTAGATGACACAACACTTTTTGGGAAAGAAACCAAAGGGGAAGCCATTTACCTCAAAAGATTACTAAATAAATACGCTAGGGCCTCAGGTCAAGTTGTTAACAGAAAAAGTCTCAAATATTCGTTAACTTTGTAAAAAAAGGCCTCGACAACAAATCCTTAATATTCTAGGATTCAATGAAGGGAAAATTCCATGCACATACTTGGGGATCATAGTGGACAAATCCTTGCGGTCTACTAAGGCTTGGAAACCTATTGGCAAAAAAATGGATAGGAGGATGACCTCATGGAAATCTAAATGGCTCTCATGGGTTGGGAGAATCACAATGATAAAAACCACTCCGCAAGGTATTCTTATTTATCTCATGTCCTATCTTTCATTACCAATAGGTATTTACATGGACTTAGTTAAGAAACTAAGTAATTTCTTTTAGCAAGGGACAGACACAAAAAAACAAGTTTTCTTTGGTGGCTTGGGAAAAAAATTGTAATCCTGTAGAATATACAGGTATGGGTATCAAGAACCAACTTCACCAAAACCAAGCCTTAGGGGAAAAATTATTCTGGAAGATACATAATGAACAACATCTAAAATGGGTTAGGATATTAAGAGGAAAATATCTATCCAATTTAAACGAGTTTGATGCTCTTAGAATCAAGGAATTCCCAAATGGATCAAGAATTTGGAACTTCATATCTAAATCAAGTAACATCATACAAGATCACATCACTTGGAACATAAAGGATGGAAACAATTCTCTACTTTGGGATGACTCTTGGGGGGCTACCCAATCATTAGTAATGTGATGGATACTCATAGAATAAAAAACATGTATTCAGTAAACTAGGGAATCTATATAAAATATTATATCATAGTCACTAGGCCCAATCTATAAGGGGTGTAGAAATGGAAATAATGGGAATATTTAGGCTTACCCCAAGAGGATATTGCAAATTTGAAGTTAATATTGAAGGAGAAGTTCTTTTCACTTAAACATGGTCAAGATACAATCATTTGGAACAATGCAAAATTAGGTGAATATAGTGTGAAGGAAGGCTACAAGATAGCTTCTCGCCGACAAAACCAACTCAAAAATTCTCTGCCTACCCATCTCTGTTGGAACAAAATGTGTCTTCCAAAGGAAGGTATTTTTTCATGGGCAGCCTTGCACGCTGAATTTTGACTGTAGACAAGTTTGAGAAATTTGGATTTCAGGGTCCTTCTATTTTCCCCCTATGTCTCAATGATAAGGAGGATGTCGATCACTTACTACTCACATGTCCCTTCTCATCAATATGATGGCAATGTTTGTGTGCTAAAGTGAGCTAGATTCCAGCATTTCCAAATGACATCATCTCCCCTTTAAAATCATGGCCTACACTTTTCAAAGAAAGTTTGTGTGGAAACCTATGGATCATAACTCCCTCAATCTTGATTTGGAAACTCTAGAAGGAGAGGAATAGGAGATTATTCCAAGACAAGAAGATGGACAAAGCCTCTCTTTTAAATAAAATTCAGGCAGTGATTGTTGAAACAATGAATTCTAGGATTCATTCACAGAGTGTATTATCAAAATACTACACTGGTTGGGATGATTCCATGCTAAAAATATAGTTTGGGCTTAAGGCCCACCAAGTTTTAGAGAAAGGTGGTCAAGCCAGTATTAAAGACATAGCAAACTACACTTGGTCTCCACCTAACTTAGGATGACACAAACAAAACTTTGATGGCTCCTCCTGCGGTAACCCTGGCCCTTATGGGGTTAGATGTGTGATACATTGTAGTCAAGGTAAAACTATTGCTAGATTGGCTAAGTCATTGGAAATTGACATGAACAACATGGAAATATTTAAGGCCTTACTATCAGGACTTATCCTATGTCTAGAACTAAACTAGAAAAAGCTACAAACTAAAGGGGACTCCACAATACTGATAAATGTTGTGAGATCCAAGCATACACTGAATTGGAGGCTTCATTCACTACTCAAAGTAATTTGAAAAATGTTAGATAGTTTTGAGAAAGTTTTGATCAATCACATATTCAGGGAAGGCAACTACATGATAGAAGAACTGGCTAAATAGGGGGCAGATGTAATCTTTATCAAACAAATTTGTTAGCTCAATTCGTTTGGTCTGAAAGCACTCAACTCCAAATAAATGAGTAAACACACATCACTCTCCAAAGGTCAAATTATTTATCAAAATCAATTTGAATTTGATATGGTGGTGGGTGAAGAGGTCATTCACAAAATTCAAGCTAGAAACTCATGGGAACAAATATACCATAAGTATGGGGGTTCTCACAAGTGATTCTAAAAGCAATGTGTTAGATCTAGAAGATCTAAGCAATGACAAGTCAAAAGGTTGCACTTGGACATTTACTTTTGCATGTACATTTAAGCCTTAATGTTCATCCAAGAAGAAAGCCACTGAAACATCACATACATCCATGATAAACATTTTTATTTCTAACATGTGTGTTTCATGTGCAGTGCAAGTGGGGTTAAATGTGGCTCCCATAAGGGTTGATCCCATATGTCTAACTAGAGACAATGAATCAGAGAAATAGCTAAAAGAAACATGATATAACAATCACATGAGGCATCAAGGGGACATTTAATTCAAATGCATGTTACCTTTTATCTCATCCAATCAACAAAAAAAGTCAAATATGTTTCAGGATGGAAAATTCAGCTCTAGGAACGAAGAATACAGAGCAAGGGCATTCAAAAAGACACATCATACAACATTTCAAGGACATGGTGGTGAGAAAAAGCATGATGAGATGTGGAGTTTCCTTCATTATAAAATGCATTGGCCTACTAGATTGGAGGTCCCATATGGTCATGATGTGGATGAAGATGCATAATGGATTTTCAAATATAAGTAAGATGAAAAAATGGTTGGTCTTGGCAGCAAGAATTCCTTAGAGGATGAAAATGAAGAGGATGTGGTAGGGATTGCAAAATCAGAGGATGAAGAAGAATCCAAGCCAGAGAGTGATGAGGAGGAAGAAGCAAATGAAGAAGAGGAGGTAGAAGAAGAAGCTGAGGAGGATGAAGAGGAAGTAGAGCTAAATAATGATGTAGAGGTAGATGTTGAGGAAGAAGTGACAATTGAGGAAGAACTAGATCAAGAAGATACACATGAATCTTCTTCCTCATAAATCGGGAGTTAACATATATTCCCTTTACTGGCTCTTTTTTAAGTTTCCTACATTTCATAGTCCCAGTCGAGGCTTTTCTTAGATAGCCTAAGCATAGATAGTCTTTAGAGGTGTAGTTGGGAGAATTTGGCCTCCATTTTGGATGTATTTAGACCTCTTGGCAGATAGTAGTCTGCGGTTCTTGGACTTTTTCTTTTTTGTATCTTATTATATTTTAATAATATCAACTATCGGGCTTGGCCCCTTGTTTATAAAAAAAACAATTATACTTCATTGGCAGATAAATGGTTTGTTATATTTTGTTAAAAAGTCTACCATTGATTGTTAGTCAGCTTGGTATTTTGCAGTAAATCGGAGAACTTTAGACTGAAATTAGAAAATTTATGTATTTTATGCATGAAAACAAAGACTTTTTCCACAACTCATATCTGTATTTAAGGGATGAAAACCATTTTTGTGAAATTTTACATAATCATATGTAGCAAGTAACTATCTTTTTGAGACAAAAATGATGATGTGTTATATTCAAGTCGAGGATATGGGAAAGGCCGATATTGGCTATAGGCTAGGCAATAGATCTAGATCTGAGTTTTCAAACATAAGATTTTTATGGGGACTCTCTTGTAGAATTTCCAAACACCCCTTCACCGTCACAAGCCCAAACATTCACTTACTCTTATTCCAACATCATGACTAAACCAATTTTTTTGAAAAAATTTAGCACCACTCACTATAAGAAAAAGATCCATTATTGGTGTTCTATCCACAAGTACTCATAATGGGTCTCTTCTCTTCTCTTGCTCTTTCCCATACAAAATATATTATTGAACCAACTTGTAATGGGGTAGAAATGTAAGAAATAATAGCTACAAAGGTTTCTTTCATCCCAAAAGATCAAAAGTATCCCAGTCAACATATTAAATTGTATTTTTGAAAATTGAATATGAGAGCATCAAAAATTATTTTTATGTTTTTAAGAATATGAAATAATCATTTTTTTATTTTTTTAAAAATTGAGCAATTGTATTCATTTTATATGTAAATTTAATAATTTGGCAATCATCATATATTGATCAAAATATATCTAGGACCATTTACAATTATCAGCTTAGAAATTTGGTATTATTTTTACAAGATTACATTTTTGTTTGAGATTATTTTTTTAAGTCAAGCTCTCTATCATTTTCTTCTATACAAACTTTTTCATCGTCTATAAGAGCATTGCAAGTTCAAGCTTGGGAAGAAGATTCATACTTGTTTGGAGATTTTTCAATATTTGTGATAGCATTTGTTCATTTAATGTCTAAAATTTTGAATAATATAGTAATGGAAGGTGTGACTTAAAATTGTTGTTTTAGATCATTAGTACTCATAATTGACTCAATCTATTCTATTAATCTAATAGGCGAAAAATTATTTGATGCTACATTGGTGCAAAAATAAAATACTATTTAATAGAGAGCTATAAATCTATCATGTTTGGGAGGAAAATCATATTGATGTAACCCCTTGAAGAGGCCTTTTAAAATAAGTACTCCCTAAAATTGAAAGTGATTTGAAATTACTATGTATGATTTTGAGAGCCACAAAACTATGGTGTTGAACTATTAAGTGCTCTCTCCTCAAGTGAAGGTTGTCTTTTTATCAAATCATAATAATGATGCCCTATATAGTTTAAAATGGTACTTATTGTTAAATTTGAATTTAAAATATTCTTTAGATCAAATAATAATTTTAAAATTTTATATTAATATTTTATTTGATCATGTAAGAAATTACTTAAAATTTAATATTAATATTTTATATATGTAACAAATAATTCATAGTCATGGTACTCAATAACATTGACACATATCATAAATTTATCTTGAGCTCAAAAGTCAAACAAGATAGAGAAACCATCATATCAATATCTCTACAAAACTTACATAGAAGTTCGTTTAAAGTTTATATGGATCAATTGGTGGGCCTTATTTAATACTAAAAATTATTAATTTATTATTATTAGTACTTGCCATAGCTAAGCAAGTACTATTGCATCATTTTATGGATTTCTTCTTTTAACTAGTGATTAAAACTAATTCTTTCCACCAATTACAATTTAGCCTATTTTTATTTTGTTAAAAATATTACATTTTCTATAGTCTACATATATTTCTTTTAAGTTTATAAATTGTAAAAAATATTTTTTGTTGAAATGATTGGCTAATACATTTAAGGTCTTATAGATCTATTTTTTAAGGATGAATAGTTTTTGTTGGTGATATTTTTCCCCAAAGGTCAGCTTGGCATTAGGATTGACAGGGATAGTTTCACATTCACTCAACACTCCAAATCTAACAGGAAAAAGGGCCAACAGAGAAGGATCAAAGAGAGATCCTTCTACACTTTGAGCTCCACATCACTCAAGTGGGTATACCTCATCTGCACACACATATTACCTTGTGTCACACTACAGGCCTGCAGGTAATTGACTATGGAATGATTTTCAAACTCTTCTAAGTATCCTGTACCTCAATGAAGCCAATATCTCATGCAATAGCCCAACTTGCATGGAGTGAGTATGAAAACCAGAGACCTACACTAACAACTTGAAAGGGAAAGGGTGGGACAGAAAGGAAATGACTTTAAAATGAATTAAAAGGTCCCCTGAGATGCCCTAAGTCCCTGATAGACCAGTGCCTTATCCAATCGGCCATAGAGTCAAATACCTTACTGCAAGAGACAGCTATGAAACAAGAACACAACACACTCACCCTGACCAGATCATACATTACCAAACTACCTGTGCACCCAAATATGTTATCACTTATCCAAAAAAAGACCTAGGAACAAGTAATACATTAACCAGCATCCACTAGAAGACGAGCATGATGCATCTTTGATACCCCAGCCCATACATATCTAAACACCAGTCCTAGACTCAGCTGCTTCTGCGAAAGCAACTCTATTGCAGACACTCACTGGAAATGAAAATAGAAAGAGTACGCACCCTTGATGCTATAATCTATAAGTCTAAAACCCATATGGAGACAATCTGATACAAGAACAAGTATGTTGCAATCTCATACATAAGACATCTGTTACAATATGCACTGTATTCTCTGAACCAGCAAGAGAAAGAAAAACACCCTATATGCAGAGAGAAGGAGAAAATCTACAGGAAAAAGACCCTTCACATGGAACCAATTCTCCTTAAAAATTTACAGAAGAAGGAACCCTTACAAAGTCAAAAACTCGACTACATATACCCCTAGCTGCCTTGGAATTCTTAGAGAGAATCCAACAAGCTATAGATAGCTAGGGCTAGGGTTTCACCCACCCAACCTGCTGGAAATGGTCACAAAATTCACTGCAAAAATACCTTGAGCCAAGACTATCCTTCACCAGGTACCGAATCAACTTCTGCAATTAACTGCATAGACCCTGGACCACATCGCAACACCAAACAAATCCAATCAAGCTGCTAAAACATTTAAAACCAGTCATTTCTGGTTGCTGGAAACCCTCAGAAAATTTTAATTCGAAATCAAATGGCTACATCTTTGGCGCCTAGCTCATCAACGGTCACAATTCGAACGGAGATCAACTTTATATCCCTACTATTAGATCTTTCTCTTTCCCGGGCTTCGCAACTCTAACTCATCCAGGCACCTCAGGCTAACTCCGCAACTGTGATGCCTGATGCCACCTGTCATCAAGCCACTCGCTAAATATTACCCAGTCACCAACACTGGACCCACGCCCTACAAGCCCAAGATCGAACGGCGGTCGCATGATCGCAAGGGAGAGGAATATTCCTTGCGATCATGCGGCAACCGTAGATCTCCTGCAAAGTTATTCTGCTTAAGAAAAACTTAGCCCACCATCTAGTGACATCGCGACTGTGGAAAACTTAACTTCCCGCCAGGTCGCCAGATGGTGGGGACTTAATTGCCAGGATTCAGCGACCAGAGAAAACTGCAAGTCACCAGGTCGCTAGAAGAAAACTAACCGCTAGGCAACTGATCACAATGAAAAGCTGGGACCACGTGGACAGGTGGCAGGCAGTCGCATGATCGCATGTTAGAAAAGTCTGACATGCGGCCATGCGATGGCCAATCAGAACACATCTCCGCCTCCCCTCAGACACCAAGACCACCGCGCTCTGCAAACAGAATCAACGATAGGTGCATGATCGCAAGGGGAAAGAATATTCCTCACGATCACATGCCGACCGTCGATCTCCCTCCTCTGTCGCTTGAAGAATCGAGCCCACTAACCGCCAGGCATTCAGCAACTACGCGACAAACCGCTCGCTAAGTCGTGAGATGCTAGCCGCTAACCACCAAAAGAGAAGAGATCACGCGACTACACAGTCGTCAGGTCGCCAGAAGAAGACATAACCGCCAAGCAGCTAAGAAGAACATCACTAAGAACTAGGACCATGCGGACAGGTGGCAGGCAGTCGCATGATCGCATGTCAGAAAAGTCTAACATGCGGCCATGCGACAGCCAATCAGGAAGAGCTTTTGAAGGCCTAGGCCCACCTATCATCGCACTTGCGCACTTAAGGAAAGCCAGCAGACAGGGAACTAGGAGGTCGAAAACACACAGGGTTTTCGACATAGCGAAAGACTGAAAACACAGATTTTTCAACGCTAAAGGATAAGCGCACAAAAGCAAGAAGCACAGGGTCAAAAATAATGAAGGCCAAAAACACACAGACCAAAACATCATGGACTTTCAGAAACACCTTGGGTTTTTGACACTGTGGCAAATTTTGACAATACTTCCAGCAGACTTTAAAACTCGAATAACTTTCTGGGCTTTATGATTTAGGAGATGCAATTTGGATTGAAGCAAGGTGACAACATTAAAGAGCACGAGGCAAGACACTTCAAGAAAATTGCAGGGAACAGGCCAATTTCACAAGATTTTGCTATGACAAAAAATTGGCCTAACAGTGGCTCTGTCTGGGGATGATAGGTGACTTGTGCCCATGCGAGAATTCAAGATTTCTGGGAGAGCAGAGCACCAACTGGACAAAAAGGAAGGGACCTCAAAACACGCAGGGAACAAGCCAGGAAAGAAATACACAGTAGGAAAGGGAAAGAATATTTACAAAATTTACAAGATTTACAACTTTACTTGATGGCCCCAGGCCACCAAAATGAAATCAATGACCCCCCTAAATCAAAGGTCTGATTTTCATCCACATATGCAACCAGCCTCATGAAAATTTTATGACCACCTTGCTGCAAGCATATGTGAATAACCATGGGCTGAAGAATGAAAATACAGTGATCATTACCCATGCTTTTCCAGTCATGACTGTTGCATTTATGTTCAAACTCTAAGAAGTGGGGAACATCATCTATTTCTTGATGACTGGAAAAAGTAAAAAGCTCACCTTGCAATGCATCAGAAAACAAAACACATTGAGCATCATGCATTACATAAAAAATACCTGGCTGAGAAAGACTAGGATCCTTAAATTCACCTTCATGCATTGCTTCAGCTACTAAGCAACCTGGTTCATCCATGGTGTCTTCGCTAATTGCATCATGAACCAAGTGAAGGTCTTCTTCACTATCATATCTGGCAAAATAAGGAAAAGAACTTGAACAAAAGACTTGTTCATCATTGTAATCTTGATGATAGGAAAACACACTATCATGTCCTTCTACCTCTTCTTCTGCAGGGTCATTACATGAGGGGATCTCTGATGAAAAAGGAGCATAAAAAATAGGAGCATCTTGGATGCTATCTAGTAATGTGGGGGCAGCAAAAGAATCAAAAGCACACATGTCAAAGTCAAAACCTTTTGACTCATGCTCTCAGTCAAAATCAATGTGTGCTGGATGTAGGAACTCAGAGCCATCACCCCCTGAATATCTGAGATACTCACAAGATAATAATCTAAAATTTATTCACTGTGAAGTGAATAGCTGTCCACAAGAACACCCTCCTCTGTCATATAATCATCAGCAACATATTCATCAATCCCATCCTCTTCTTCATCTGATTGACTGCATAAACTCTCTGCCCCATATTGAGAAAAGGCATCACTCTCATGACTGCAAGAAAGAGTGTCAACACCTGACACATCTCCTTCATAAATTTCAGCACTCTCAATATCAGCATTTAAGGACATGACCCTGAGTGCATCCTCAAGCTCAAGGCTGTCATCACTAAGTATCTAATCCCTGACACATATGTAATGCTCTTCCCACAAAGCATCTGACCAACTGGTTGACTCAGGAAAACAAAGCTCCAGGAATAAACCAATGAACTCAGATTCAGGAAACTCAACATCCTTAGGAAGCTCATCATACACCTCACAAAATCTATCATAGAACAGAGATATGGATAGATCTTTTCTACTTCCCACTTTTAATCTTACTAATCTCATGTAATCCCTAAGGATGCCCTATTCTAATAATGCAATCTCATTATTCATCCTATCCATTACAACCAATGCAATACTTCCATGAAATTCTACCAAACTGCAGCTGAGAACTTGAAGTATGCTAACCTCTAATCACACCTTGCTCCTTTCTTTGTTCTTGACCACTTAATAAGGAGACATTTAAAACTTGAAAAATACCTGGGAATTCTGCAGCAAGAACCTTGCTTGTTGATTGGAAGGCAAGGTAGATCTAGAGCTCACCATGCAGCTCCATCAAGTTTTTTTTTGTAGAGTCACCACCTCCTTGAAGAGGAAAGTATATTCTTTGTTTCTGCTCCCAACCAACACAAAACTCACCAGGATAACATGCACTGCTTATCAAGAAACACACTGATCAAACAGAGAACTCAGAATCGCCACTCAACACTTAGTGAGAAGATATAGTCAATACCTTTTGTTTATCTGACTTTGTTCTAGACTCTCCCCAACGAAATCGCCATCTTGTTGGTGACTCGGATGGGCCATACCAATCTGGTCAAAAGATTTTGACTACTTCAATATAACAACAACCAGAGCTCCTTAATAGGTTTTCCTTATGTTCTTCCCCAGCGGAGTCACCATCTTGTTGGCGATCTTTTTCCCCAAAGGTCAGCTTGGCATTAGGATTGAGAGGGCTAGTGTCACATTCACTCAACACTCCAAATCTAACAGGAAAAAGGGCCAACCAACAAGGATCAAAGAGAGATCCTTCTACACTTTGAGCTCCACATCACTCAAGCAGGTATACCTCATCTACACACACATATTACCTTGTGTCACACTACAGACCTGCAGGTAACTGACTGTGGAATATTTTCAAACTCTTTTAGGTATCTTGTACCTCAATGAAGTCAATATCTCATGCAATAGCCCAACTTGCATGGAGTGAGTATGAAAATCCGAGACCTACACTAACAACTTGAAAGGGAAAGGGTGAGACAGAAAGAAAATGACTTTAAAATGAATTGAAAGGTCCCCTGAGATGCCCTAAGTCCCTAATAGACCAGTGCCTTATCCAATGGGCCATAGAGTCAAATACCTTACTGCAAGAGATAGCTATGAAACAAGAACACAACACACTCACCCTGACCAGATCATACATTACCAAACCACCTGTGCACCCAAATATGTTATCACTTATCCAATGGAAGACCTAGGAACAAGTAATACATTAACCAGCATCCACTAGAAGACAAGCATGATGCATCTTTGATACCCCAGCCCATACATATCTAAACACCAGTCCTAGACTCAGCTACTTCTGCGAAAGCAACTCTATTGCAGACACTCACTGGAAATGAAAATAGAAAGAGTACGCACCCTTGATGCTATAATCTATAAGTCTAAAACCCAAATGGAGAAAATCTGATACAAGAACAAGTATGCTGCAATCTCATACATAAGACATCTGTTACAATATGCATTGTATTCTCTGAACCAGCAAGAGAAAGAAAAACACCCTATGTACAGAGAGAAAGAGAAAATCTATAGGAAAAAGACCCTTCACATGGAACCAATTCTCCTCAAAAATTTGCAGAAGAAGGAACCTTACAAAGTAAAAAACTCAACTACATATACCCCTAACTGCCTTGGAATTCTTAGAGAGAATGCAACAAGCTACAGACAGCTAGGACTAGGGTTTCACCCACCTAACCTGCTGGAAACGGTCACAAAATTCACTGCAAAAACACCTCGAGCCAAGACTGTCCTTCACTAGGTACCAAATCAACTTCTGCAATTAACCGCATAGACCCTGGACCACATTGCAACACCAAACAAATCCAATCATGCTGCTAAAACATTTAAAACTAGTCCTTTCTGGTTGCTGGAAACCCTTAGAAAATTTGAATTTGAAATCAAACGGCTACATCTTTGGCACCCAGCTCATCAGCGGTCATGATTCGAATGGAGATCAACTTTATATCCCTACCATTAGATCTTTCTCTTTCCCGGGCTTCGCAACTCTAACTCATCCAGGCACCTCGGGCTAACTCCGCAACTGCAACACCTGATGCCACCTATCATCACGCCACTCGCTGAATACCGCCTAGTCACCAACACTGTACCCATGCCCTGCAAGCCCAAGATCGAACGACGGTTGCATGATCGCAAGGGAGAGGAATATTCCTTGCGATCATGCGGCAACCGTAGATCTCCCGCAAAGTTATTCCACTAAAGAAAAACTGGGCCCGCCATCTAGCGACATTGCGACTGTGGAAAACTTAACCACCCGCCAAGTCGCCAGATGGTGGGGACTTAACTACCAGGATTCAGCGACCAGAGAAAATCGCAAGTCGCCAGGTCGCTAGAAGAAAACTAACCGCTAGGCAACTGATCACAATGAAAAGCTGGGACCACGTGGACAGGTGGCAGGCGGTCGCATGATCGCATGTCAGAAAAGTTTGACATGCGGCCTTGCGACGGCCAATCAGAACACATCTCCGCCTCCCCTCGAACACCGGGACCACCGCGCTCTGCAAACATAATCAAGGGCAAGCGCATGATCACAAGGGGAAAGAATATTCCTCATGATCACATGCCGATCATCGATCTCCCTCCTCTACCACTTGAAGAATCGAGCCCACTAACCGCCAGGCATTCAGCAACTACGCGACAAGCCACTTGCCAAGTCGTGAGATGCTAGCCGCTAACCACTGGAAGAGAAGAGATCACGTGACTACACAGTCGCCAGGTCGCCAGAAGAAGACATAACCGCCAAGTAGCTGAGAAGAACATCACTAAGAACTGGGACCACGCAGATAGGTGGCAAGTGGTCGCATGATTGCATGTCAAAAAATTCTGACATGCGGCCATGCGAAAGCCAATCAGGAAGAGCTTTTGAAGGCCCAGGCCCACCTGTCATCGTACTTGCGCACTTAAGGAAAGTCGGCAGACAGGGAACTGGGAGGTCGAAAACACACAGGGTTTTCGACACAGCGGAAGATCGAAAACACACAGAGTTTTCAACGCCAAAGGATAAGCGCACAAAATCAAGAAGCACAGGGTTGAAAACAACGAAGGCCGAAAACACACAGACCAAAAACATCATGGACTTTCAGAAACACTATGGGTTTTCGACACTATGGCAAATTTTGACAATACTTCCAGCAGACTTTGAAACTCGAATAACTTTCTGGGCTTTATGATTTAGGAGATGCAATTTGGATTGAAGTAAGGCGACAACATTAAAGAGCACGAGGCAGGACACGTCAAGAAAATTGCAGGGAACAGGCCATTTCACAAGATTTTGCTATGACAGAAAATTTGCCTAACAGTTTTTATAGGAGTTTTTAGGATTAATAGTAGTTTTTTTTTAGGATTTTTTTCTTTTAAATTATTTTGTTAAGTTCTCATGAACATTTTTTATTTTATATTAATATAATTTTAAATTTATTTATAATAGTTTTATTTTTAAAAATTTATTTAAATATAAATTTTTGATTAAAAATAGTTCTACATTTTTTTTATTCTTATGTTTCACTTCAAGTAATTTAAAATGACAAGTAAAATTAGTTATAATAATTAATTATAATTATATTAATTTATATTAAATAGAATTATACTTAATAAAATATAATAAATAATAAAAATTCTAATTTATTTTCAATATAAATATATTAAGTTGTAAATTATATTTTATAAAATAATTTATTTAAATTTATTATCAATTAATTTTTTTTATAACCTTCTCCATGTTACTTTATGTAAAATGACAAGATATGATTTTTTAAAGGTTTGTATTAAGAGATTTGAGTTCAACATCTAACAAGTGCCACCTAGTGGCTAGTACTTGTCTTTTAGTTTAGTAATGAATTGTAACAATATAATTACAATTGATTACTAAACTAAAAGGTAAGTACTAGCCACTGCGTGGCATTTGTTTTTTATGTCCTCTATACCTTTTCATAAACTAAAATATTCAGTTATTAAGGAAATCATGAAAACTAATTTGATATTTGTTTTAATTAAATGCATTATATTTTTAATTTAAAAAATATTGTCTTCTAGAAAATGATATCTCTTATTTATTTTACTTCTATTTTTCATAATATATGCTAATTTTTAAAGTATCTGAAAGTTATCATGACATAATTCACTTGAGGGTACAAATTACTACTTAGTGAAGAGAAGTTATTATTGAAAGTTAAACTATAATACTTAAACGATGCTTGTGTTTAATTTGAATTTATCAAAAGTTAACATATTTATTGAGCTATCATCTCCAATATCATAGAATAATAATAATAATAATAATAATAATAATGTTACCTTTCTAAACTTTTAAATTTTCACATGCTCAACTATTATTATTACTTCTAAGCAAGTACTATTGCATCATTTTATGACTTGTTAGCCTTAACTAGTGACTAAATGAGTTTTTTTGACCAATCTCCACAAATTAAATTTAAATATATTTCTCATTGTGTGATTTTTTTAATATTTTCTATAGTTGACATGCACATTTTTTAAGGTAATAAATTGTAAAAATTATTTATTGATGATATGATTGGTTAAAATAATAAAATTCCTGGAATATAAAAGACCGATTTTAATGCAACCCTTTTGGCTATATTGCATAAATTTAACCATTTATTTTGTTTTTTCAGACATGAATAAAATTTAAAATTAATAAGATAGGACATTTATAAAATTTGAATGGTATTATATTTTAAAAAATGGAAATATTTTTAAAATAATATTATAATTATAGTTATGTATATTGCAATTCTATTTTTAGATATTTTTGGATTATTTAGATTTAAAGAGAAGACAATAGGTGTATATCATAACTTAAATGCGTTTTATATTTATTAATAAAAATAATTCTATAAATATAACTATTATAAAATACCAATATTGATAAATTATCAATCTACATTATATTTATTATTAATAATTAAATATTCAATATATAACAAATAAATTATCATTATTATATTTTTTATTTTCAAATATATATTAAAAGAGAATATTATAGTGCTCAAAAAACTATATTATATTTTATATTTTCAAATATATATTAAAAGAGAATATTTTCGTGCTCAAAAAGTTATTTCATAATTCAATACATCTACTAATATATTTTTTTAAATATAGTACTTTTATTTAAAAATAATTGTTGCTTTAATAGTCACCATTATTACTCAACTTTAAAATGAAAATAACCATCTATATGGTGAAAGATCGATTTGGTGGAATCTTCACCTCTCAGGTAAACCTCTTTCCCTCTCCCAAGGTTGCTCTGCTAAATTTTGGAATAACTTGGGCATCTCTCAATTTATCTGTCTTTTTGAACAGGACAACCTTGTTGGTTGGGAGGATCTCAAGACCAAATTTAACATCCCCCTGTCTCAAAAAAAGACTTACAATATGATTGTCAAGGCCTATAAGGATCTCCCCACTACTTGTCATGTTGATTATCATAGGTTTCTGGATCTTAAATGGCTAGATAGTACTACTGTGACTAAAATTAAAGCCAAATATATATATATATATATATATATATATATATATATATATATATATATATATAGATATAGATATAGATATAGATATAGATATAGATATAGATATAGATATAGATATAGATATATATATATATATATATATATATATATATATATATATATATATATATATATATATATATATATATATATATATATATATATATATATATATATATATATATATATATATATATATATATATATATATATATATATATATATATATATATATAATCATGGATTTTAATGATGCCATCATTAATCATGTCAATAGAGTATGGTATACTGACTTGGATACTAGTATATGGAAAAATTACTTTGATAAACTTTGGAAAACTACTATTGACCCTAAAATCAAATGTTTCAAGTGACTTATGTTACTTGACAGACTCCCTTTAAGGAAAGACCCTTCTTTTGTTGAATTCTATAGCATTTGTAGACTTCCTCATTCCTATAAACATATCTTATTTGGTTGTACTTTTGCAAAAGATATATGGCTTATGTTTGGTATCACTTATCCTAAATATGTTAATATTTTTTAAATTATCACTGGTCACATCCATGGTTTAAATAAGGAGGGTAGATGCACAATCAAGTGTCACCTTTTTGGCTAACCCGAGTGACTCGGTCGATTTACACTTGGTCCAATGGGACTCAGCTGAGTTCCAATTGGCCAAGTATACGTAGGTGCCATGTGGCACCAAATGGCACCTATGTGGTGAGTAAGACTCAGCCGAGTAAGACTCGACTGAGTCTAATAAGGATTTTAAATACCCCAAAAAACACCCAAAGCCCCTCATTTGCACATTGAGGGGCTAAGGATTGGCGATCGATGAACAATAGTACCCACTCGACCGAGTTCCAGGTAGGGGACATTTTTAAAAAAAAATTAAATTTGTTTATATTTTTTAATTGTTTTTTTTAATTTATATGTAAGAAAATGTCATTTTTTTTACTTAGCATTATAATTTAAATATTATTGTTTTTCCATTTTTTGAAATCTATATTATTGATGAACTAAATATAAATGTAAAATTAAAACCTATTTACCTAAAAATGTACAAAATCAAAACATAAACTCAAAAGTTTGAAACTTAAACGTACAAACCTCAATCCTAGAAAAACATGTATAATTTACCCAAAATGTAAACTGAAACCTAAAAACATGTAAATAGTACACAATACATAGTTAATTTAAACAATTTTTCAATAAAATTTATTTAAAATGATTACTTGAGATATAAATTATATACATCCCACTAAGTTATTTTCCAAAATAAATATATATCAAGAACATATAGATCTAAAATCCTTTACATATTTTTTTGACAGACAAAATTATACTTAAGACCTAATAATACCTAATCTTAAGACATAATAGGACACTTAAGACATAATAATACCTAATACTCTCAACATATAATACCTACCCTTAAGACATTTAATAGGACCCTTAAGACCTAATATGATGTCCAATTATAAGAACCTTAAGACCCAATTATAATCCTAGACTCTTACTAACCTAATAGGACCACTTAAGACTTAATTGGACCACTTAAGACTTAATTTATTCCACCTAATAGGACTTGTTAGGACTCTTAAGACCTAATACGACCACTTGAGACCTAATAGAACTTAATAGGACCGAATAGTCCACCCTTAAGACCCAATAGGACCTAATTAAGACCCTTAAGACCCAATAGGACCCTTAAGACTCAATATGACCCAACAAGACCCTTAAGACCTAATAGGACCCTTAAGATCTAAAAGGACCTAATTAAGACCCTTAAGACCCATGAGACTAGGTTAAGACCTAATTAAGACCCTTAGATATCCCCTCTAGCTAAAAAGAATGAAACCTTGGAGGTGATCCTAACTTAACTAATAATATATTTATCTTCTCCCCAAAATGGGTTAAGTATTTAAACTCTAGATCATTTTCCCCCTCCTAAACTTCATAAGGAGAAATCTATATGTTTCATCTTATGTTTTGCATGGAAGTGTTTTGTCCATGGAAAAAGTGCAAAAAACTATTTCTAGAAAATCTATTTTTTCATGGACTTGAAAATGATTTCATCTAGTACCTGATTATTTTCAAATGAACGCCATTCCAAATTATTATATTTTCACCATTTCTTTTATTATAATTTATATAATGTTTTTCCCTCCCTAGTTATGGAAATTTACATTCAAACTCTAGTAAACTGATTTAAAATTTATTGAGCAAAATTATTTTCACTTGAATCTAGATAGATTTTGGAAATTTGTATTAAATTCATTTTTCTCATGTGTGCTTTTAAATATGTACATAAATATGCATTCAAATTAGTAAATATGCGTGCATGAATTAATTCTAGTATCGTGATTGAATACATGTGTAAATGCATGAATTTAAATTATGTTTAAATATTTAGAAAATATTACATGTCCATATGTAAATGCATGAATTTAAATGTTTAAAAATATTTAATTTATATATGTAAATGCGTTTGAAAATTAGTTCATGTGTGTTTGAAGTTTTAAATGTTTTCATGTTTATTTGAAGTATGTACATGTAAATCAAGTTATCTTTTATATATATATATATATATATATATATATATATATATATATATATATATATATATATATATATATATATATATATATATATTGATAGAGTTGATGAAAAACAACCCACAGATCCCAAGAACACTTGTTCGTAAACACCTATTACAGAAAGAGAGAGAAGCAAATAGCTATGGAGACCTGAACGTATGGATCCACGAGAGAGGAGAGATCCTTGATGTGCAAAAACAAAGATGCAATCAATAATAAAATGTTAGAAAAGGTTAAAAAGTGTTATGAGATCAATCCTTATAAAAGGAGATTAGAAAACCTAAAAAGGTGAAACCCTAGGTTGCATAATAATAATTAATAAATATAATTAATTATTATATGTCTAAAGTTTAGCTTAAGTCGAAAGAGGTAATAAGTGACTTAATAATTAAATTAATATGATTCAATTAATAAGCAAACACTTTATTACTCTAACACCCCCCTTAAGATAAACTTTGGGAGAAGCTAAAAACCTAGAAAGAATAATTGAAAACAAATGGGTCCCGGCAACAAAAGGCCTAATCAGGTACCCAAGTACAAAAGAGAGTCTCTGAAAAGTAGAGAAATAGAGAAAACCACATGGGAAAAGTTCTACTCCAAAAAGAGACAAAGACTAGTCTGAAGGACTGAAGAAGCCTCCAAAATTAGGAATGTTCCAAAAAATAGGAACAAAGATGAACATGTACAACATCATTGAAGCATGAAATTGCAAATTCTATCAAGAAGAAACTGATGATCTGAAGATCCTCCACAGAAATATGACTAGGTAGAGAAGACTATAATCTGCATGAGTGCCCTCAAATGACACTACTCGATTCAGGAGGCAAACATCTGAACTTGAAAATACAGATGGCATAAACACCAAAATTTTGAAGATTTGATCAATCAAAGCTGGAAGAGTGCATCCAAAAATAGGAAAGAAAAGAGTGTCCATATGGTAAATGATCCATCTCATCGGAATGCATAGGTACCCAGCCACTGCAACCGCCTCGTACATAGGATCAACTACTAAGTACATAGCTCACACTATCGAACCAAGGAAGCAGTAGAAACCCCCCCATACTGCTGACAAGGGAGTAATGACAGGTACACTGAATAGATCATCCAATATGAACTGCATGATGAAGAAGAATATGAAACATCGAATGTGCAAAGAGAGTACAAATACATATAGAGATACCTGATGCTAATGTCATTGGAGAATGCTCACTTAACAAAAGAAGATGGCAAACAAAGGCAAACATCAAACCCCCCTGGCACTTTATAATGGAGTGCGAGTAAAAATAGCATGAACATGTGCAAGATCCCATCAAAGCAATAGAATGGAACTTTATCTCAGTGCGTGTGCATAAAAGAATGCTACAAAAGTGAAGTATACACTACTCAAAGAAGAGCAAAGGCTACTGAAACAAAAGAACAGCCTAAGATGGGCCATCCCTCAAAGGGAAGAGATCCCAGGACCTGTAACAACCAAGATTATCTACCAGACTACAAAAATGCAAGAATCTAAATAAAATGACCCTAGGGCATAATCTAGAAAATGACTCACAACACTAAAAATCTCTCTAAACAAGCTTTCCAATGATATATCATTTTCTGAAATGGAGTTCAGATGCACAAGATAGAGCTCCTAGAGTGTAAAATGGAAGATTTGGCTTTGACAGAGAAAAACACCATCAGAAAAATAAAACCTCTAGATCTGGAAAGATCTTGGAATCAGCTTTTTGATGATATCTCATTTGCCAAATTTTAACATCGTATGCTCAAGATATGAGCAAAAAACCAATAGCTGCGCTATAGGGCCCAAAGAAGGTGTTTGGAAGGATCTAAGGATGGGTGACATCAGAAAAAAAAAAAAAAAAAAAATCACACACGAAACCATCATATTTGATAAAATCTTAGAAAGAGCTTTTTGACAATATCTCATTTGTTGAAAACGGAGCCCAGATGCAAGAGAAATGGATCCTGGAATGCAGGAGGTTTGAAATGCCAAGATCACAGAGAACATCTAACTTTGACAAAAAAAAATAGCATCAAAATGGAAAATCACAAAACCATACCAAAAAATTTGGATCGGGCTCAGAAATAGATTTCCGACGGTATATCACTTTAAGAAAACGGAGCCCAGATGAGAAAGGTAGAAGCTGATAACCAACAAGCAGTGCCGGAGGGAAGGCAAAACATAAGCCCTAACTTTTAAGGACTAGTGCGAAAATTAGAGGAAAAAAATCCAAAATCTAAAATTCTAGAAAGATGCACCTCTGAAGTAGCTTTCCAACACTATCTCGTTTGCCAAAAAAATGATATCGTATGCCCGAGATATGCTCAAAACAACGCAAGAGGGCTGAGATGCAAGAGCACAGAAAAACCTCTACCTTTGATTGCAACAAATGCAGCAAAAATGGAAAAATTAGGTAACCACTCTAGCAAAAAACAAATCTACCTCAGAATTACCTTTCCTTTGATATCTCATTCACCCAATTTCGATCTTGTATGCCTGAGATATGTGCGAAAAACCCCAGTCTGTTTGAAAAAACATGCAATTGGAATTTTTTTTTTTTTTAAAAACCTCTAGTGGTTAGGGAAACCCGCCGGTCACATGGGTGGTTACCACTGGCAGTGATCGCGGTGGTTATCATGGGTTGTTAGCAATAACACTGGGTAGTGACTGCGGTGGTGGCCGAGGCCCATCGGCGATGGCACCCGGGAGGAGCCTGGGTGTTGCTCGGGTGGTGCCTGGGTGGCCGCACGGCAGCAGAGCCCACAATATTTTTTTAATTTTTTTTAAAAATCATACCTTCAGCCTCAGAGTGTGTGCCAAAGCCGTACAACCCTGGTATGCAATTTTTTTTTGCATTAGAGGCCAACTTGTCAAAAATCGACAAGTCTTATATGAATTTTGACTATCTCTTGGGCCTTTCGAATGCAACCGTGAGGTCCGTTTGGGCCAGAAGTGCTCAATTTTTTTTCTTTTTTGTAGGAAAAAAAGAAATAAAAAATAATGTCCTATAAAGAATACCAGATCTAAAAACTATAACCAAAACCTCTCAAATCAGCCAAAAAATCCCTAAGTTGAATCCTTCAAATGCAAACAAGTTGTAGCAAATTAGGCTCTGATACCATGATGGAGTTGATGAAAAAAAACCCACAGCTCCCAAGTACACATGTATGCAAACACCTGTCACAGAAAGAGAGAGAAGCAAACAGCTATGGAGACCTGAACGTATGGATCCACAAGAGGGGAGAAATCCTTGATGTGCAAAAATAAAAGTTGCAATCAATAATAAAATGTCAGAAAAGGTTACAAAGTGTTATGAGATCAATCCTTATAAAAGGAGATCAAAAAACCTAAAAAGGTAAAACCCTAGGTTGCATAATAATAATTAATAAAGATAATTAATTATTATATGCCTAAAGTTTAGCTTAAGTGGAAAGAGGTAATAAGTGACTTAATAATTAAATCAATATGATTCAATTAATAAGCAAACACTTTATTACTCTAACACACACACACATATCAATTGATTTTCTAATTAATGTATGTATATGTGTTATGTGCTTACTTGCAATGAGCATTTTTTATCTATCTATCTATCTATCTATCTATATGTCTATATATATGACCTTTGTGTGCACATCATTCATGGCTTCTAGTGGTTCAGATCATAGTGTCCATAATAGTTAGGGATCACGAGCTCCCTCACACCAGCATGCTACCCAGGCCCCACAGAGTAGAGATAGTCATAGAGATGAGACTATCTCTAGGATGCAGGCCACTCTAACTATGTTAGAGCGGACACTGCAGAATAGTACTACTCTCCCTAATAGGAAGAAATTGATATCTATACACACTGAGCTCATGCATATGATTCATAAGGCTAAATTATACAATCCATATGATGATGTATCGATTGATACTTTTTATTATAGCTTCTCTAGCACTGTCATAAGGATAGTGGGTTGGAGGACAGTTGATTCAGATGTTTCAATCACTCAGGTTAAGAACATGTTTGGCACCCATTAAATAGATAAGAGGGTGGTTAGAGCATATAGGGTCACAAAATGTACAGATGACTTAGTGGCCCCTTTTATATATCCTAGATGGTTGGCAACCCATCATATGTGGCCCCAAAAGGATGAGGTGCCACTATATTTCTGCAAATAATTGTTTGCAGAGTTTCATTTGGGCTACGATGTTGACTACACAGATTTACCTCCACATGCTAGTCAGGGTCGGGGGAGATATCAGGATAAGGGTAGATGATCCAATATATCACAGACCCCTAGTAAGAGGGCATTGGTGGGTCAAAACCTTTTGGTTCTTCCAAAAGGTTTGGAGACCTACACTGGAGATGGGTAGGTTGCAGCTGAGGACACATGTTTAGATACGTATTCTAGCATTGTGACCATCGTGACTCAGGTCGAGGAGTTGTCATTTGATCATGTGGGTAGGTACTACATGCTTCAATCATAGACGAGTGTAGGTGTATCACCTTCTAGTCTATTTTATGAACAGTACATCAGATTTGATCTTCCTACTCTAGATGAGATAGGACAACTGCCCAAGGATCGCATGCGTGAGATTAGCTCTATATTAGTGAGTGATCTCCTAGCTTCTTACTAGAGGATTTCTACATTGCATGGGATTGAGCTATGTGATATGCCTACTTTCATTGGAGGAGGACAATGTCATAGATCCTCCACAGGTAGCAATCGAGGACATGGCTCAGATGTAGAGGCAGGTACCTCTAGACAGAGTGTGGATGATCTTACACTACTTCCACAACATACACAGGCTCCTGTACAATAGACATAGACTACGACCTCACAATTTCACAATGGATTCTCAGATTTTCTTATGGATGAGGCCAATTGTCCTGATGCAGTGTCCTTTCACTCTTCTGAGTTATCCAACCTTGGACGTGCATTATAGCAGGCAAGAAACTAGATTTAATTTCAATTTATATAGATATATGTACATATAGTTCTATATTTAAATTTATTTAAACCTGGTACAAGACATTGTGACAGGTGTTGCATATGGAGATTTAGAGGAGCCTGCTAACCCGATTCATCAGGATACAGAGGTACAAAATAATTTAAAAATTAAATTTTATAATTTATTTGTTGAGTTCTTAAATCTGTACATTTTAATTTAAGCTCAAGACATTATGTGTGTGTGTGTGTGTGTGTGTGTATAAATTGTTATATGTATTTACATGTACAGAATCAGGTCCGGCATGACGAGGATCCACACAGGCTTAGACATCTAGCATGTGATGGTGATCATTGATGTACTTGATGTGTTCATAGATTTAGATCTCTGGCATTGATTTTGATCTAGAGTACACATGTACTAGAGAGTGTGTATATATATATATATATATATATATATACACACACATACATATATATATATATATATATATATATATATATATATATATATATATATATATATATATATATATATATATATATATATATATATATATATATATATATATATATATATATGTATGTATGTATGTATGTATGTATGTATGTATGTATGTATGTATGTATGTATGTATATATATATATATATATATATATATATTTATATATATATATTTATATATATATATATGTATATATATATATATATCTATATATATATATATATACATATATATATATATAGATATATACATATATATATATATATATACATATATACATATATATATATATATATATATATAGATAGACATTTACATTGATATATGTTACATTGATCTAGATATGTTTTACATTGATCTAGATATAAGTTTTACATTGATGTATAGACATTTTTACGTTGATAGATATAGACATTTGTACTTTGATCTATTTACATTGATACATGTTTGGATTTTGTGATATAAATATTTACATTGATAGATACATGTTTGGATTTTGTGATATAGACATTTACATTGATCTACATGTTTGATTTTTGTGATATATAGACATTTACATTGATATGTACATGCATGTTTTGTACGTTGATCTATTTGTACTTGATACATGTTTGGATTTTGTGATATGGACATTTACATTGATCTACATGTTTTATTTTTTATACATGTTGAAAATATGAATTGATCTATATCCATTTACATTGATGTGTACATGTTTGATTTTTGTGTATCTATGTATATCTAATTGAAGCCTAAAATTAATTGATCTAACTGATGTTCAATCTAATCTTGATCTAAATTAATCTTGAGCTAAATTAAAATATGACCCCTTAAGCCTTATTATGCACACTTAAGCCATATCTCGATCAATTAATTGAAAACTAATTAATCAATCTAACTAAAAAATCTTTATCAATTAAAAGTTAAAATTAATCAAGCTAGATAATCTATCATTAAAATTTTAACTAAGCAATCTTTAAAACCTAACTTTAAAATTAATCTTTAATTGATGTTCAATCTAATCAATCTTAAGACCTAACATGACCTAATAGGACCCCTTAAGACCTAACATGACTAATATGACCTAATAGGACCCCTTAAGACCTAACATGACTAACATGACCTAATAGTACCCCTTAAGATGTAACATTACCTAATAGGACCCTTTAAGACTTAACATGACGAATAAGACCTAATAGGACCCTTTAAGACCCTTAAGACCTAACATGACCTAATAGGACCCCTTAAGACCTAACATGACTAATAAGACCTAATAGGACCCCTTAAGACCTAACATGACCTAATAGGACCTAATTATACCCTTAGGACCCAATTAGACCTAATTAAGACTCTTAAGACCTAATTAAGCCCCTTAAGACCTAATAAGTTCTAAATAAGACCTAATAAGACCCTTAAGACCTAAATAAGACCTAATAGGACCCTTAAGACCCTTAAAACTTAATTCTCTTTATAATAAGACCTAAATAAGACCTAATAAGACCCTTAAGACCTAATTAAGACCCTTAAGACCTAATATTATTGTAACATCAATATTATCAAATTGTAAGGGAAATTTTTGTAAATTTCCACAATTATTGCATTCATTTTTTATATATTGGACATTGAATTCATCCAAATCTTTTGATTTATCACATAAAATAGACTTTACAAATTTTGTTGTACTTCCAGTAACCATATCTAGAATAAGTATTGCCATAACCTTTTTATATGATTGCAAGTATAAGTGAAACTCAACATGATTTTGACAACAACATGTTTCACGAACCTTATTTATGCATACAAAGCAAGGGTGCAACATCTCAAACATTCTCTGACCTATTTTCACATCTGAAAATTCATGCTTGAATGCTTCAAACAATTCACTTTGTGTAGTATCGACAAAATGTTTTGGATGTGAAATCTTCATATCGGTCTCTTCATCGTTCATTTGTATAGTGTTCGTTCTATTGGAAGAAACATGAGAGTGGTTTGTCCAAAAATCAATGACCTGTCTTCTTACATCTCAGAAATTATGTCTTTACGAGGAACTCTACAAATCTATACCTAATTATTTTCAATGTCCATATCCAACATATTTCTCTTTCTAATATATCTCTAAATAGTTCTTCATGATACCTTGATTAAATCAAAAATTGGTCGAACTTGGTTTCTATGTGTCAATTTCTTACTCGCAATCATAGTCATCAACACTCTTCTAACCACAGCTGAATCTGATCCTTTATGATCTGCCCTGTTAACAACGTTCAATGCATCTTGTAAATTTTGAATTATTATCTCTTTTACTTTACCTCCTATAATTTTTATATTATCAATACCCAACAACTCCAAAACTAGAGTCATTTCTTTTTTCTTGAATAACTTTGCAAACAATTGTGCTTATCCCACCAAAGATTTACTCTAAAAATATTCCATCCACATGTTTTTGAGATGCAATTTAATAGTGCTTTCAGGTACCAGGTGTTCCGGTGCAATTTGACTAATAATTGATTCCTCATTCATGTCCATCAAATTCTACATTGTCGGATAAATATGTATACTTCGACTACTACCAATATCCTCCCCTAGTGGAGTTGCACCTTCTACATCAATAGGTTCTTCTTCAACATCAATCGGTTGCTCTTCGACAAGTTTTGTATGAGCTTTCATTTGGTCATCCCTTTTATGATCATATTTCCTTGTTCTAGTCTTTTTATTTCCCATTGCTCACATATCTAAGCAATAAAAGAATTCTTGCTTAGAAAAATCCTTATATCCTTAAAATAAGAATTAAAATTTGCAATTGACATATATTTTTTTATAAAAATAACTTTTATATATAGCCTTCAAATTGAAAGGATGGGTCATCCACGCGACCGCTCGCAAGGGGCCAACCCCTTAGGGTACTCAGCCGAGTCATCCTAGGTGGCATGCCAAGTTGGCAACCAAACCTTCAAAAACACCAAAAATACAAAATTTTGCACTTCTGGTGTTCTTTTCTCTTCTGCAAATAAAAAATTTCACAAAACTAAAACTACCCTTTTCTAGATCTCGGAACTAAAATTTTGGACATATAAATTTTATATTGTTTCAAATAGAAAATGTTAAACAAATTTGCAAAGACACTAGAGAAGAGAATCTTCTTTAAGAATATATAATTTATTTGATTTTTGGTATATTTTTGATAGGGGAAAAGTGGCAGGAGACAAAAACTATTGATTTCGGATAAGTTTGACTTTGAATACTTATAACGGGCAAATTATAGATAAAAAACACTTGTTTCTTTTTTCGTGCACTAGATATACATGTCATTTAAAACATATTATGAAATTGGAGGAAAAAATAATGTTTTACTTATAATGATTTGACAGGAAGTAAACCCCCTGATTTGCAGTATTTTTCATGAAATAAAAAATAGACCTAAAAAATTTAAAAAAAACATTTTAATTTTTGTCCAAAATAATTTTTAACAATTATAGGCATAAAATTCATCCTATTTCACACATCTTATCAGTTTACATCATCTTCAAATTCTAAATAGAAATGTGACTTTTATGCCCTTGAAGTTTTTCAGTTTTGGTGTTGAAGTTGTCTTTCCTTTGTAAAAGGGTGACAACTTATTGTGCTTTTACCCAGGACATTAATATGTTTTGGAGCATTTTGTCTTCTAACATTCTTTGGCAAGTTTGGAAATGCATAAATGAAGAGAGGTATCAAGACACTCCCAAAACCCTTACCAAGTCTTTTAAAAAACTCACATATTTTAAAATCTCCTCACAGGTTATAATCAACATACTGGTTGAAAGAGAAAAACTGAAGGGGTTCTTTCAAATGGGGCAATCCACCATGTTCGTGTTTGAGATGAAAGATGGATATGAATGGAGAAGACACATGGATAACCTTGATATCTTTGAGGAGACTTTGAAGAAGCTCAACCAGGAGGTTAAAAAGAACAAGAACCCTACAGATGACCAAAAATTACTTATTATTACAAATAATTATAATAATTCAATAATTATCTATATAAAAAAAATATAGTTAAATTATTTTAATTATAAGTTATAGATTATAATTAATTATAATACTAAAGACAAGTACTGACCACTACATTATTATTATTATTATTATTTGTACTTCTCTTACACAAATCTAAGAGCATAATTTAACTCCATGCTTCTATCACCTTCTAGTATGCTATTTTGATTTGTATCAACTGTCATGATTTGGATGATCTCCAATAATTAGAGTTATTTCACATGATTCAATTTTTTCTTTTCTCATTCCTAAGTAAATGGGCTTTCACTCTTAATGAAGGTTGGGTAAGGATTAATAGATAGAAAAAATGGTCTATCTAATTTATTCAAATATCAATTTCAATGTGTTATGTTTATTCATAATTTTAATTTTCATCTAATGATTAATAGGTAAAAAAATCTATCTAATTTATCTAAATATCAATTTTAATCTGTCATATTTATCCATAAATGCAATTTTCAACTTTTGTGACTTTGAAAAATATTTCAATTATTTGAAAGGTTGATTAGTATAATATTAAACATAACATAATATTTTATTGCTTTTGAATGGTTTAGTATGTGATCTTATTCACATTACCTAGAATCATTCATCTCTAAAATTCAACCATCATGTCCAATATCTCAGTGTTTCAATTATTATTATTACTATTTTTTTACCTTTCTAAACTTTCACAACTACAACATCAATCATAAAATAGTTGCTCATTCTTAAATTTATTAGTGTCATCTATCATTAAATTTTTAATGCATTACCTTTTTATAAATCCAATTTTATATTTTTGTTATTTTAATATTTTAAAATTATTTTGTAAAGTTTAAACATCTCTGCCACTATTCTGGCAGCTCTACAATCTTGTTATTTAGCCGACTTTTAATTAGAATATGAATAGAAATTAAGTTCCCCTTCCCCTAACAACCCTTTTTCAAATAATAAAATATTAAAGATAGAATTGTATCATGTACTAATAAGAATTATTAAATAAATTCAGTAAATATACTTAAATACAAGCATATAAATTTATAAATTTTCAAGGTTAATTTGTTTTTTTTTCTAAATGTTTTCAAATGTTAACGTGTAAAGACTAAGGAACAAATAGTCTATGACTCTACAGTATCTCAGAAGGCTGAGAAGCTTCGTTGTGATGTTCATTATTGTTGTTGTTTAGTTGCGCTAGTCCAAGCACTTTTTAGGTTGACCTGTGCTAAGTTAAGAATTTTATTCTAAGCATTATAATTTCAATCAGAGATTTAATAGTCTAAAATATTTTTTTAACATATATATTCTTTGTCAAAAAAAAATTATCTAAAAATTTTAACTCTACTTTTAACAAGTTCATTTAATTACATGCCAGACATGGTCAATAAATTGAAATTTCCTTGAATTTTAAAATGTCAAATTTTTTACATATATATTTTAAGGATCAGACAAGTTCCCGAGTGTAATTGTACATAGTTTATCCATATTCATCCCTTTGCACACTAAGCCCAAATTGATAAAAATTGTGTGACAAATATTGTTGATGTATGTAGCATCGATCAAATAAATAAAACTGACTATATAATTATTATAAGAAATGATTTATTACATATATATATACATATACATATACATATACATATACATATATATATTGATATATATAATAATTGATATTATTTTATATATTAGTATGCATATATATATAAAGTTAATCTATATTTATTCTTATAATAACTATATAGTTAAATTAATAAATTAGATTAATGAATTGACATGTCCCATGAAGGGACATGTCTCTTCTTGTCTTTGCCATGTATATATACAAGAGATCGATGCATTTAGAAAACACATACAATCAGATAGTGCTATTACATTTACAATGATCCTAAAACATTAACATGGTATTAGAGCCAAGTTGCAAATGTAAGAGAGTAGTTTGTTGATGGTGAATGTGTGTCTATCTCAAACAATATAGTCTCATTATGAGGACCATATCTCACAAATGAACCGTTGGAGTTTGCTAGATTTTGGATATGTTGGTGATAAACAAATTTAGAAGAATATCAGTAGAGAGATTGCAGAGAAAGTGTCAGGTTAAAAAGTTATGACCAACTGTCTACAGGTCTATGCAAAAAATCTGTAAAAGAGTGAGGTTCCTTCTTTAAAATCCTAACCTCTTGAAGGAAGATCCGATCATATTGAAGGTTGTCATAGTGTATAGAACCTTTGGATATTCAAGATAGGTCATGTGAAGAATTATGGTAATGTTCAAGAGCGGTGACATCATTTTGTGAATTTGCATGATATTTTCTATATAGGCTCACCCTATAGAATGAAATACTTGATTATAGATTAGAGGGATTGTTAATGATGAGGCAATATATTGTAGTATAAATTTTAATTATATATCATTAATATGTGAGTATAGATAATCATTTAAAATTTGTATTGATTGCACCACTGTAATATGTGAGGCAATATATTTGTAATCTCAATATATGCCTCATGATTATATATCTATACTACTATATTGTTAATGATTATAGTAGTTTTGTGTAGGCTCTATAGTAGTAATCTAGGCACCACCTATCACAAAGACAAGATCAAGCGGGATAATATGCTCAACCTAAAAAATTTGTATTGATTGCACCATGAAATTGAGATTACAAATGAAATGTACATTGCATAGATGAAGAGTTTTTATAAAAATCAAAAGAAAAGATACAAAGTGCTTTTATTGAAGTGACCCTAGCCTCCAAACTTGATTCCACATAGTCAAAATAAAATATCTTGATTATAAAATAAATAATAGTCAAGGATACTTTATTTTGAATCTCAAAACATATCATATTTATCAAATTTAGATCAATAGTTGAACAATTAATGAGTATAAGACTTAGCATCCCTCCTATTTACTTTCCTAAATAACATGCATTAATTGTTTATTTTTTAAAAATCAAATATATTTAATTTGTCTATACACATAAACATATAATTAAAATGACTTAAATTATCATATCTAATTTTTAATTATTTTAATGAAGGATTAGATACAAAAGAAATGTAAACCGTCATCAATTTTTAAAATTTTTGTGAGAAAATATTGAAAGATTATTTTTATATTGAATGAAGTCCATACATTGAATATTATAAATTAAAGATTTAAAAATAGAATAACAATGAAATTTTTTTTTCAAAAAGTACGTAACGAAATAAACAAGGACGCAAAGCATCAAAGTTCTTGCCTTAGTGAAATGTTAAATTTTGAAAGTAATTTTTGAGAAATATTTCTAAATGAAATGTTAATTAATATTAAATATCCATGAAGCATGTACAAAAAATTCCCCAAGATGTATTCGGTATAATATATATTTAGCATTAAAGTTGTTACCAAAGTTTAGTGTATTTTGTTACAAACTTATGAGTGAGAAATTGAAGTTAAAGTTTTAGTTTTGGACAAAAGATAAGTTACATACTAGCAAATGGTAGAATTTAGCATTAATAATGATATATTGTATTCAATAAGATTAGATATCAATGAAGCATGTAGAAACATATGTTACATATATAATTCAATATTATCTAAATCGTAGACTATAGGAGGAGCTAGTAACTATAGAGTAGCACATAGTACATAGTATTGTTCACACAATGAGTCTGGATGTCCACTTCTTGTCTAATTGACACATGTATCTGTTACAACTGGCATAAGTTGGAGCATGATGTACAATGTAAAAGTTTTCAGAATGATAGATTTCCATGATTTTTTTTATGTACCTGCAAATTTGTCATCTTGGATGTTAGTGAATAGATATTGTGTTTGAGGAGATATCAATTGAAAATCTATGAATAACAAAACACTTTGTAACTTGTTATATCTACCTTTTTGAGAGAGCCATTTTTCAATCAAAGAGGAATTTAGGAGAAAATTTGCACAGAATCCTATCCAGCCCTGAAGTAAAAATAAGTACATAATAAGTTCAGTGTACCTGTTGCGCTAATGAGAAAATATATACATGTATATGTACATATAATCCCCTGTTTATATGCATTTAGATATCAAACTTAAAGTGAATTTTAGTAGACAAAATAGTTTGGACTAACCTAAAGATCCAATGTTTGTGTGCAAACATGTGGATACAGTTTAGATTTTATACCAAATGGGGATTCAGAAAGTAGACAAAGTGTCCTATCAAATCTACTAAACCATGGGTACTAAAGGGGATTGTTTTCCACTTACATAGCATATTGTTCAACAAGATTTATCACCCCCTCTGCCTTCGAACATGCACCTCTTTTATGAAATACCATGAAAATTGACTGTAAGGAATCATACTTGCATATAATCCTATCATGCCCTGATGCAAAGAGGATATACATAGAATTCAATGTGTATACAGATTGTATATATGTAGAAATGTACATGATGTGTTTATTTATATCAATACTCAGAAAGTAGAAGCAAGACCAACAAGGATTCACTCAAAGATGCTATGTGTACTCTAATTACAAGTCCCATTGTGTATAAACACTATTCATACACACAGAAAATTTGGACATATTAGTGAAATGGCTTTTTTTAGAAATAAGACTACAAGAAATTCTATCCAGTACTGAATATAATATAAAGTAGACTGACCAGGACTCCAATAAAAGCCTTGAACCATACCAAATGTAATCTAATCATAAGACCCAATTTTTATACATACAAGTAGATATAGACATAGATACACATGCTTATACATATACAAAGAAATTGATATTCAACAATAAGACTCAATGAAAATTTCAAAACTGAAGAAAACAATAAAATAGACTTTAAAAGGATTCTATCAAAGCTTTGAATATGTTGTTCATGCTAATCACAAGGTCCATTGTATACACATATTATACACATGCAAACACACAAACATAGACTCAAAGACTCGTGCCCATAGACTGAAATTTGCTCAAATTTTTAGCAATAAAATTAGCATAGCAAGCTAGATAATAGACCTATAGCTCCATACCACTAAAAACATTTGAAAAGTTTAGAAAATTAGATAAAATCAATTTTAGTTCATGGAAATCATATATCCTGCATGTAAGAGAAGAAATATTAGAAAAACAAGATGCATTTGCAATGAAGAAATCTGAAGAATCCTATGACAAAAATATACATCAATATATATCAGGATATACAAATATGAAGATGCTCAATGAATAGAAGGAGAAAAGGAATACATATGTCAAAGATTTTTAGCAACATAACTTAAACAGACTGATATACTTGCTCTTGAATGCCATCAGTATATGGACTCTGAAATCAAATGAAAACCTCATTTGCATGCAACTTCTATCACAATGACCCAAATTATATAAACAAAACTATGAATGTTCCAGAAAGTCAAATGCTCATAAATTAAATTTTCTAACTTTTTAGTGGCATTTACAAAAGTCAGATTTTTTTAGACACATCATTAAATAAACAAATTGACCAATGCCCCTTCACAATTAAAATATCCCCCATAATCCGTTGTGAAGAGACAAATTGATGAAACCTAAAAAATGCAGAAAATATTTTCTTCCATATTATTCAATGCACTTTTGACAATAGCCCTATTATTAGATTTATTAGCAATATGTCAAATTTCACATTAAAATATTGAAAAAGCCTAGTCTCTTCACACAAAAAGAAAAATAATATTTAAAAACTTTTAAACATACATGCTAGTATAAATTCCCAAAAATAATTAGATTAAAAAAAGTGAACCTAAAAAATGCAGAAAATATTTTCTTTCATATTATTCAATGCACTTTTGACAATAGCCCTATTATTATATTTATTAGCAATATGTCAGATTTCACATTAAAACATTGAAAAGCCCTGTCTCTTCACACAAAAAGAAAATTAATATTTAAAAACTTTTAAACATACATGCTAGTATAAATTCGCAAAAATAATTAGATTAAAAAAAGTGAAGATAAAGTTTTTCTTAAAGAGAACATTAAATATACAAATGGACCAATGCTCTCCACAATTAAAATATCCCACATAATCTGCTATGAAGAGACAAATTGATGAAACCCAAAATCAAAAACAAAATCAGTTACATGGAGAATAGTATTTATTTAATTGAAAAACTTAATAATATGTGACATTTGATGTGATAAACCAAATAGACACATTAAAAAAAAAATTGAAAAATAAATAAATTATTTTCAGCACTGACTGTTAACTCTATTAACCAATAACATTTGTAGAAAATGATATTTCTATAAATATTTAAAATCAAAGCTAAAAATAGACTTTACAATTTTTGAGCAAAATTTTAAATTCAATGTGCTAATTGGTGGAATTAATAGCATAAAATTTTTGCATGAATGCATAAGTATTCCTGCTAGGAACTAATAATTAAATTAAATTTTTCACTTTTACCATTTTTTATTTTATAAAAATAATATAGGCTAATGCTCCACATTACTTAAAAACTTTACAAAGAGCCTAAAGTTTAAGAAAAAATATTTCACTTTTAAATATGTAATAGTTGAAAATCTTTTTAGGTTATCATTCACTATCTAATATAATGAGGAATAACAAAAATCTCTAGATTTTTCTACATTTGTATGCACTATCAAAATCTGTATTAATTTGAAAATGATTTATGAACCAAAATGTCAAAATATGCATTATGTAGAAGATGACAACTTGACAAAGAATAAACAAAGTTTTATGTCATGAAACTTTGGTTGTAGGAAAATTATTATTTTTTGAATTAAAATGCATTTTTTGCATTAAGTGTTTAGAATATAAGCCAATAGAAAAAGAGAAAAAAGGTGTTTTTCAAATTATAAAGAAAATGTGTAAAAATGACAATTATAGACTTTTGTTCAAATTTATTAAATTCGGCACTATGATTGGTAAATAAAAAAATGCATGAATGCATTAGTATTCCTTCCATAGACAGGAACTAATAAGAGATTTCAATCTTTTGATTTATTGATACAATCAGTCTACAATTCTTTGCATTAAAGTTAAAGCTTTGCCTTCTTCCCTTTTATTGACTACGGCCATAAACCCCTTGTTTAATTTGATGGAATGTATGCTAATATCCTCACCATTATTATGGTGGGGTAGTAAAACTGTAATCATCCATTCACTTCTAGCTCTGATGTATAAAGTTATAATATATGGTAAAAAACTTGCAAAAGATGTTGCAAGGAAAGCATATATAGTGATTGCATTTGATGAGCTCCTCATGTGCAGTGTTTCATGCACTCCTCTTTGCATCTCAACAACTGCTTCGATGCCACTCACCTTAGAAAATAAATTTGCATCCAATCTAGACAATGCTGTATCGACTACCTTTCCTGCTAAAATGGTCTTTCCTGATGGCAGCATCTGAAACATTTAATATGTCAAGATAAAACATTAAATAATTAATACAAATAAATAAATAAACAAACATGCTTTCAACTCTATTGGTGTTCGAAAACTCTTATGCTCTAACAAGCTACCAATATACCCTCAGAGGATTTTAGGAATGGTTAGCTCCAAAATTGCTATGAGGTCTTAGGGTAATTGGACCAACTATAGGGACAAGACTGCCCTCTTCTGCTTCTAGCTCTGCAAAACCAAGGCGGGTACACCTAATCCAGACAAAATTCAAACTCACTACACACCCTATACTTCTGGATTCATAAAGCAGATCATAGTAAAGGACTGCTAAATGCTAACCAGGCATTCATTGAATCAACTCTACTATGCAAGATAAAATGGACTTGTGAAGGGTATTACTTGAAATGGTATTGATATATAGAGATGCAGGAAATAACCAAAACCCATCAAACATTGGACTCAACTGAATGTACTAATCCTTGATCAGTGCCATTATCCATTGGGCAAATCATCAAATGCAAATATAGAAGCATAAACCAACTACTGTTAAAGATTCAAAGCCATAAATATAACTATCCCAGCCCATCCACTGCTTATAAGATCCTTTTGTAGACAGCCAAAATGAATCTATGCCCTATTTGAAGTATATTTCACTTGATCCTAGATCAAGAACTAAAGACTAGAACACATGCAAAGGCAACCCAATGCAATGGATCAGAAAATCCAAAACTCACAAGACTGACACCAAGGAGAGACATGAAAGCATGAGAGTAATTGTATTAAGTTTGATGAATCGTGTACATGTCTATACCAAAAATGAGACAACCACTTCAATAACCTGCAAAAGATATCAGAAAGTTCTATTCAGCCTCCTACAATGCAACAAAATTCATTACTTCCCATAGGAACCAAATAGAGTGGAACCTTGAACCAGTCAAAATTTTGACCCTTTATACCACTAGCATGCCTTGGAAACCCAAAATGGGTTGCAACAAGCTACGGACAGCTAGGGAAAGGGTTTCACCCACCAAACCAATCAAAATTACATTAAAAATTACTGCAAAGGGTAGGAAACCAAGCAACCTGGAGAAAGAAATCTCAGACAGATTCTACAATTATGAGCACATTGAGATTAGGACAGAAAATCAGGAACTGCCATGAAACCAGTACAAACGGCCACCTGCAAACACACCTCAAGAAAAGATTGCAATCACCCCTCCCGGTATAAATCCCTCTGCAAACAACTGCCAAGCACTCAGGACCACACTGCAAATCATTTCTCACCAAACAGGGTCTAATCTGGCAGTCAATTCCATAAAAATATGGCACCCTCTGTCGCTGGAAATTCACAGACATTCAAATTTGAAACTGCAATGGTCACTTTGCATCTGGCAGGCTTTATGCTCCTTAACATTTTACTCTTAGCCACGCAACTGCGTTGTCATCAATTCTCACTGCCACAAGGAACGAGCCTCAAATCATGCTTGGTCGCATGATCGCATGGCCAAAAGATAGCCCTTGCGATCATGCGACGGCAGCTTCCTAACCGTGCAAAGCTGACCACAAACCTTCCTGAGAAATCCTCGGCTCCACCACTGGCCAATCAAACATCAACACCTTAGCACCCGAAAGATGCCCCACCAGACTTAGCGAATTGGTGACAAAGGACCTTCGCCAATTCGCTAAACATTTTGTGCCTTCGCTAAACACTTAGCGACTTCTCGACTGCCGCTTGCGCAATCGCCAGACAAACTAGTGAATCCTCCAATCTTTCCATGAATGCGCGACCACATTAAAATTGTCGGCACCGCTAACCTCTTTTTGTCCGGGCCACCAAAACCAAGACCCCACCTGGGCCTACCTGATGCCACGTGTCACACCACCACTCACCGCAACCACCGAGAAATCCAAACCTGGGCCCGCATTCAAACTCACCTTCCCGCCAGCACGGTCCAACCAGAAACCACCACAATAGCACCCTCCACCGAGCCCACCAAACAGCCACAGACGAGCCCACAGGGACACGTGGTGCCTTATCGCATGATCGCATAACTCAGGAACAGGTTATGCGGACATGTGACAGCCTGCAAACACTAACCGCCACCGTTACCGCCAGCCAAAAGAAAACTGCCACCACAACCGCCACGAAAATCATCACCGGAACCTGCCACGACACAACTCCGCAACCGTGAACAAGGACACGTGTCGGCCGATCGCATGATCACATAGCCAAAGAATGGGCTATGCGATCATGCGACAACCAACCAAAGGCTGCCACATCACCACATCCGTCAGTGGGCCCAAAGCGAACAAACCGTCGGCACCAAATGAGACGGTGGGCGCATGATCACATGGGTAAGAAATATTCCATGTGATCATACATCGACCGTAGATCTTTGATCTCTGGCCCCACAACATCGCACCTGCGCTATTAGAAAAGTAAACCGTCAAGCAGCCGCACAGGACTGGGACCCACACGACCATGTGGCAAGCGGTCGCATGATCGCATGTCAGAAAGATCTGACATGCGGCCATGCGACAGCCAATAGGGAAGAAGCCGAACCCACCACACGGTCGAACATGCGCAGCTAAGACACTAATGAACAAGGAGAGCCAGCAGAAAAGAAATAATGCAGGGTCGAAAATGACGCAGGTTTTCGGTGAGATATCGAAAACACACAAAGTTTTCAACATGACACAAAGGTAAACCAGGAAGCCGAAAACATCACGGGTTTATATGCAAGCCAAAGAGGTTGAAAACAACATGGATTTTCAAAAATACTGTGGGTTTTCGACACTGTGGTAAATTTTAAAGTTTGCTTCCCGCAGACCTTGAAACTCGAAAATCTTTTTGGGTTTGCACATTAAGAGATGCAGATTGGACCAGAGCTTGGTGACAACACAAGGAACACAGGGCAGGGCACAAACCAAGAAAACTTGCAAGGCAATAGGCCATTTGAAAGGATTTTTTGCATGACATAAAAATGGCCTAACAGTGGCTCTAGTTGGGGACGATGGGTAACTTGTGCCCATGCGAGAATTCAGAATCACTGGGAGAGCAGACCACCAACTGGGCAAAACAAGGAACCTCAAAAAATGCAGGGAACGGGAAGGAAAAGCACACAGTAGAAAAGGCAGAATATTTACAGAATATACATTTTTTACAAAAACCTGTAGCAACAAACATGAGTTAATTTATGCCTCTGTCAAAAATCTGATTTTCATTTCTTCCTTCATGAGGCACATCAGACATTTTGTTTTCATTTGTCACCACAGGGCTGTCAACATATTCAACCAGCAAATCAGGAAGAACAAAGAAGCTTTCTTCACAGTGCATGTAATTAAAACTTTTGGCACTCTCTTCTCCTTTCTCACTATGAAGAAACAAATCAGTATACCCATGAACAGCACCATCAGATAAGAACCTACTCTTCTTCATTGGTTCATGTATGCCATCAATTTGAAACATAAAGCACTCATATTCTGCTTGTTGAAAGGCCTCATCTAGACCCTGTCTTTGCATTTCCCCAGATGCAACCAGCTGGACCTCAAATGAAAAGTCAGATTGATACCCACAGCTGGAGAATGGGCACCCTGATTCAACTAAATCTGAGACCTCCACATGCTTTTCAAATAAAGGATTGACAACACCATGTAATGCACCATGCTGAACATCATGACATAAAATGGGCTGATAATCAAATTCTTCATCATATAAAGTATTAGAAAACACTTTAAAATCAACACCCATCTCAACCTCATGGAAACCTACAGCACATGAAGAAAAATTAGAACCATATGAAGACTCACTGATATCACACTCAAACACCATTTCCTTGTCTTCATACTCCTCACTGAAGGAGTGTTCACTTCCACTACTACTCTCCTCCTCCCATGCCTCATCTGATTCACATGAGGACACATCAGCATCACTGCCTTCATCATCCTCACCTGAATAGCCACTACAATCATATTCAAACATTTCTGAATAAATGGAGGATCCTATACACCTTGACCTTGATTCCTGCTCACTGTCATAATCTGAATACTCCTCTGACAGAGATTCATCAGAAGAAGTACCCTCAGCACTAGAGATGGATTGCTCTGGAATACAACTTTCATTCCCCTTTTGTTGACAGTCCCTTTGCAACCTTTTCCATTCATCATCATCAGCAAACTCCTCTAAAAACATCCGCTTGAACTCAGCCAAAGAAGAAATGCATTTTGGGGGCAGATTTAGATACCAATTAGATGCCACTCCCTTGAGGGATCTCCCAAAAAACATCATGCTCACATCCTCATCCAAAATTTGATATTCTATAATGAATCTATAGAATGCTAAGACATGTCTGACTGCTGAATCAAACTTACAATCAAAGGCAGGAATCAAAACCAAAAGTTCACTAGGAAAAGAGTGAGGGGACCCTGGAAGAACATAATCCAAAGGTCTATCCAACCTGAGAAAACCCAGCAGCCTAGACTAACTTTTTCCCTCATTTTCCATTTGATTTAATGCAAGATGAGAGCCACTCATCTTATCCCAGTCTTCCCTTTATACTAGCACTAAATACTTGATAGGGAAACATTGTAATCATAAATACCTGGAATTTGTAGCAGAAAGCTTTGCTGACTGGAAGGCAGGGCAGATTTTGAGCTCACCATGGAACTCCATCAGATTTTGCAATGTAGAGCTGCTCCCAATCAACACAAAACTCTAAGTAACTCACTATTTATCAGAAGGAACACTAATCAAATAGAGACAAATCAGAGCCGCCACTCACAACTAGGTGAGAAAATTTTGCAAATGCTAATTTTGTATCTGACTCTTTCTAGACTCTCCCCAGCAGAGTCACCATTTTGTTGGTGTTCGAAAACTCATATGCTCTAACAGGCTACCAATATACCCTCAGAGGATTTTAGGAATGGTTAGCTCCAAAATTGCTATGAGGTCTTAGGGTAATTGGACCAACTATAGGGACAAGACTGCCCTCTTTTGCTTCTGGCTTTGCAAAACCAAGGCGGGTACACTTAATCCAGACAAAATTCAAACTCACTACACACCCTATACTTATGGATTCATAAAGCAGATCATAGTAAAGGACTGCTAAATGTTAACCGGGCATTCATTGAATCAACTCTACTATGCAAGATAAAATGGACTTGTGAAGGGTATTACTTGAAATGGTATTGATATATAGAGATGCAGGAAATAACCAAAACCCATCAAACATTGGACTCAACTGAATGTACTAACCCTTGATCAGTGTCATTATCCATTGGGAAAATTATCAAATGCAAATATAGAAGCATGAACCAACTACTATTAAAGATTCAAAGCCATAAATACAACTATCCCAGCCCATCCACTGCTTATAAGATCTTTCTGTAGATAGCCAAAATGAATCTATGCCCTATCTGAAGTATATTTCACTTGATCCTAGATCAAGAACTAAAGACTAGAACACATGCAGAGGCAACCCAATGTAATAGATCAGAAAATCCAAAACTCACAAAACTGACACCAAGGAGAGACATGAAAGCATGAGAGTAATTGTATTAAGTTTGATGAATCGTGTACATGTCTATACCAGAAATGAGACAACCACTTCAATAACCTGCAAAAGATATCAGAAAGTTCTATTCAGCCTCCTACAATGCGACAAAATTCACTACTTCCCAGAGGAACCAAATAGAGTGGAACCTTGAACCAGTCAAAATTTTGACCCTTTATACCACTAGCATGCCTTGGAAACCCAAAATGGGTTGCAACAAGCTACGGACAGCTAGGGAAAGGGTTTCACCCACCAAACCAATCAAAATTACATCAGAAATTACTGCAAAGGGTAGGAAACCAAGCAACCTGGAGAAAGAAATCTCAAACAGATTCTGCAATTATGAGCACATTGAGATTAGGACAAAAAACCAAGAACTGCCATGAAACCAGTACAAACGGCCACCTACAAACACACCTCGAGAAAAGATTGCAATCACCCCTCCTGGTACAAATCCCTCTGCAAACAACCGCCACGCACTCAGGACCACACTGCAAATTGTTTCTCACCAAACAGGGTCTAATCTGGCATTCAATTCCATAAAAATATGGTACCCTCTGTCGCTGGAAATTCATAGACATTCAAATTTGAAACTGCAATGGTCACTTTACATCTAGCGGGCTTTATGCTCCTTAACATTTTACTCTTAGCCGCGCAACTGCGTTGTCATCAATTCTCACCGCCACAGGGAACGAGCCTCAAATCATGCTTGGTCGTATGATCGCATGGCCGAAAGATAGCCCTTGCGATCATGCGACGGCAGCTTCTTAACCGTGCAAAGTTGACCACAAACCTTCCTGAGAAATCTTCGGCTCCACCACCGGCCAATCAAACATCAACACCTCAGCACCCAGAAGACGCCCCACCAGACTTAGTAAATTGGCAACAAAGGACCTTCGCCAATTCGCTAAACATTTCGTGCCTTCGCTAAACACTTAGCGACTTCTCGACTGCCACTCGCACAATCGTCAAACAAACTAGCGAATCCTCCAATCTTTCCACAAATGCGCGACCACATTAAAATTTTCGGCACCGCTAACCTCTTTTTGTCCGGGCCACCAACACCAAGACCCCACCTGGGCCCGCCTGATACCACGTGTCACACCACCACTCACCGCAACTGCCAAGAAATCCAAACCCGAGCCCGCGTTCAAACTCACCTTCCGCCAGCACGGTCCAACCAGAAACTGCCACGACAGCACCCTCCACCGAGCCCACCAAACAGCCGCAAACGGGCCCACAAGGACACGTGGTGCCCTGTCGCATGATTGCATAACCCGGGAACAGGTTATGCAGACATGCGACAGCCCGCAAACACTAACCGCCACCGTTACCACCAGCCAAAAGAAAACTGCCACCGCAACCGCCATGAAAACCGTCACCAGAACCTGCCACAGCACAACTTCGCAACAGCGAACAAGGACACATGTCGGCCGGTCGCATGATCGCATAGCCAAAGAATGGGCTATGCGATCATGCGACAGCCAACCACAGGCTGCCACATCACCACATCCGTCAGTGGGCCCAAAGTGAACAAACCGTCGGCACCAAATCAGATGGTGGGCACATGATCGCATGGGTAAGGAATATTCCATGCGATCATATGTCGACCATAGATCTTCGATCTCTGGCCCCACAATGTTGCACCTGCGCTGTTAGAAAAGTAAACCGCCAAGTAGCCGCACAGGACTGGGACCCACGTGGCAAGCGGTCGCATGATCGCATGTCAGAAAGATCTGACATGCGGCCGTGCGACAGCCAATAGGGAAGAAGTCAGACCCACCACACAGTCGGACATGCGCAGCTAAGACACTGATGAACAAGGAGAGCCGGCAAAAAAAAAATAATGCAGGGTCGAAAACAACACAGGTTTTCGGTGAGATATCAAAAACACACAAAGTTTTCAACATGACACAAAGGTAAACCAAGAAGCCGAAAATATCACGAGTTTTTATGCAGGCTAAAGAGGTCGAAAACAACGTGGATTTTTGAAAATACTATGGGTTTTCGACACTGGTAAATTTTAAAGTTTGCTTCCCGCGGACCTTGAAACTCAAAAATCTTTTTGGGTTTTGCACATTAAGAGATGCAGATTGGACCAGAGCTTGGTGACAACACAAGGAACACAGGGCAGGGCACAAACCAAGAAAACTTGCAAGGCAATAGGCCATTTGAAAGGATTTTTTGCATGACATAAAAATGGCCTAACACACTCAAAATCAATTGTTTGTGTATTACCTTGAGTCCATAAATGCAATTCTGTACCCATGCATATCCATTGTCAGGGACTTCAATTGCCAGAGTTTTCAATCCTTGCCACTCTTCAAAACCTTCTACACTCTGCAGCCTACGACAACCAGGAATCGTGAATTGCTCCAGATGTCGTTGATGTTCAAGGCTTGACAATGATTTCAACCCTCGACAGTTCTTTACTTCAAACACTTTAAGCCCTGTTAGAGAAGATAGCCCTGATATTGTTCCCAATTTGCAACAACCCACCACTGTAAGAGATTGAAGTCTGGGACAAAACTCTCCACTAACTAGCAACTTTTCAATATTATCTAATCCCTTGAATTTTATGGTTTCAAGGCTAGTCAGACGGCTACTTGCAGAAGCCTTGAAACTAGTTGAATCTCTTCCTTTGCTTAGATTCAATGATCTAATAGAACCAGGTTGTTTAATAATAGTCTGCCTTATAGAACCCCTTACTTCTAACTCTTCCAAATGACTGAACATTCCTATTAAATCTGGAAGCTTTGCCAAGCATCGACAGTCTGAAATTCTTACCTTTCTCAACTCGAAACTGGCCTGCCATTCACGGTTGTTCTCAAAAATGTATTACTAATCAGAAGTAAACAACCTTGGATAAAACAAGTGTTCTTATATGACTTATTTCCAGCAAAGAATGGCGAAATACTTGGGTATTGGTCTCTAACTGTTGATGAAAAGTGCTCCACATTTCTGTCACACTATTAACTGATAAATAATGCAATTTTCGTAGAGGAACCCATGGAGGGATTTCTTTTGGGGAGCCCCAGTTTGAAAAGTGAAGTCCCAGGAGGTCAGTCTCAACAGAATCATTTGAATTCCCCATAAAATAAGTAATTTTCGTGTAGGATGAATCTTTGAACGAATGGAAACACCTGCCCTTTGTTTCTGCCAGGATTTTCTTAAATCCTATTGCTTCCTGCGTATAAGGATCGGGGTTAATTGCGCAGTTGGCTGTAAAAAAATTAAAAAACAATACATTGATTGAAATGTTTTTTCAAAAGCTTTTTATACAATTATTTTCAAAATAGTAGAGGAGGAGCACACCAAAGATCTAAGAATGTCTGGTCTCCACAGGCGAGGAGGGCCCAACTCATCTGCCATTTGTCTTCCCAAATCGCGGAGGTGATCGTGCATTTCAAATGTTCTAGACTTCACTTCAACTAAACACTTGTCTTGCAGGGTTTGAAGTGCATGTTCAGCGCTCCAACCAGACGCTCGCCAAATTGATTTAGCCATACTTATCAAATCAACAACGTATTTTTTATTTGAATAGACAAGCAATATCTGTAAAGATCTGTTTCTTCTCTCGGTCCAGACTATCAAAGCTGATTCTCAGTCTTTGCATTATATCCTTAGGTTGGATTTTCTTTAACTTTTTCCAATTCAAACTCCCAATAATGCTCATTCCTACCATACAGATGCGCGCCCAAAACTTTGAGTGAGAGAGGCAATCCTCCACAGAATTGCAGGAAGCTTTCAACCAATTTCTCATATACAATAGGAGGCTCCTGTACACAGAAAGCATGGCTACAGAAAAGATCTTTAGCTTGATCCCTTTTCAGTCCCTTAATCTTATAACGGATATCTGCATCCGTTAACATACTTTGGTCCCAGGTTGTAATAATTACCAGGCTTCTAGAGCTGAGCATACCTTGAGGTAACAGGGCATCTAACTGGTCTAAATGATCAATATCATCTAGGACTATAAGAAAATTCAATTGCCTAGCTCTTCCCAGACATTGTTTTAGCTCTCTGATTCCATGGTCCACACTGCTAATGTTTAGACCTTCAATCTTTAGAAGATCTTTCAAGAGCTGAATCTGCAAGCAGTGCAATTCACCTCCGGCATGTGATTCTCTGACATCAAAGAGAAAAGATGACGCATGGTAGGCTGAACTCTTACTGTTGAACAATTCTTTTGCCAGGGTGGTCTTGCCAGACCCCCCAAGTCCATAAATCCCTGCTATCGTGACCTTGTCCACAGTTTCGGCTCTTTTTTTCCTCCTTGTCTTTGAAAAGCTACTTTCAAAATCTTCAACGAGTTCAGCAAGCCCAACCGGATATTTTGCAACATCTAGCAGTATCTTATTTTTCCTTTCTTGAACTTCTTGTAGCACACGGGACACAATATTTTCACACAAATTGCTGAAGTCCAAAACAAAAAAATCTTTATAGTGAGTCATCCCACTAAAGTAAAATTAATGTCATGAACTGAAGGAAAAGGGAAAACAAGACAAATGACAGTAATCTTACTCTTGGTTTGAGGATTGGCTAAGTTCATGACCAGATATGTCTGCAGCGGATTCCAGGGCCTTTTTCCATTCATCTAACTTATCAAGATACCTGCCTTTACTTCGATAATCTGAAAATGCGTTAGCATACCGAGACTTGGGGTTTTCGATGTAGCAAAGCCACGAAGGTTTCACATCATAGAAGACGGGAATAAAGAGGGCATTAGGTTCTTGTTGCAACATAAGAACAAGCTCGTCCAAACACCATGAAGACTCTGCATATCCTGGGGAAAAAATGGCAATTTGCACAAGAGACGAGCAAATGGCATTGCGAATGGCAAGAGTTATGGAATCCCCCACTTGTATCTCTGGACGGTCTAGAAATGCCCTGCACCCTCTTTCCCGAAGAAGGTGATACAAGTGTTTAGCAAGGGTTTCCTTGACATCAGGGCCTCGGTGGCTGATGAAAGCATCATATAATAATAATTTGGGAGATTCAATCGAAGAAGAGGAGGAAGCCATGAATGCAAGATAGCATTTGCAAATTGCTGGAAACTTTCTAAAGCAGTGTTACCAGCGCTGGATTTGATGGGGGATAAAACAATATCTGATATTTGTAAATACTGGTAAGTAAATGCAAAGGATTACCAGGGAAGTAAGGAATATTGGGGGGTCAAAAGCAAAGGAATATTGTGGTGGATACAACAACAGCAAAGCAAAAGCAAAAGAATTGTGTCCATTATGGGAGACAATAATGGAGAGCATGTTCAAATTTCAAAAAGGAAAGATGCTGTCTCCAATAATTCACGCCCTTAAATTGGCTTTCTCAAAAGCATAGCAAAACCTTTTATTTTCATTCAACTTTTGAATTTAGGGGAGAATTTATCAAGCCGGAAGGGTTCTTTACATAGTGGACGTGAATAAATTCCAACGATCAACAAATTGGCATCCGAGGCGAGAGAAATGAATGATTCTTTGTCTTGGATTTTCACTATTTTCAATTTGTGATTTTTATACGCTCGCTTTTTAATTAGTTCCACTTTCGTTTTCGTGGCTTCAACTTGGAATCTGCTCCCCTATTTCTTAGGTGAGAATACTCTATTTTTTGTGAAGGAAAATGTATTTTTGTGAGTTCAATTTGAAAATCAGTTGGAATAGAAATTGAAATGGCTTTATCCTCAACACTTTATACCATTCAAAATTATATTTGATATATCTTCCTTTTTTAAATTGAAAAAAAATATAATTTAAAAATGCTTCTTGTTGAGTAAAATATTGAAGAGCACAAAGAAAATTTCTAGTAATTTTAATTTTATGTTTGAGGACAACTTAAATCTTATGAGACATGTTAATCATTAGTCCAAAATACTACTAGACACATTATACATTTATTAGTGTTTTTTGTCTTCAAGACCTCAAGAATAATAGCAAAATGATGTACGATCATATAGTTGAATTGAGTTTCTCCAAAATTAATAAGTTTTGATATTGAGCAAAATTATTAAGCTCTAATATTGAGCCTTCGTATCCAATCGAATGCACTGCATACTATAAAAAATTGAAAAATCTGAATATTCAACTTGAAGAAGCCTCAACCACTTGCCTACTAACTTAAGCAAATAATATTTTTTGCTACTATACACCACTTCCATTCAAAGTCCATGCCATCCCTCTAAACTTATATGAAGCAAGACCAAACATAACTCTTCCTATCCATACTATTGCATTGTCACTATCTCCATGGAAACATTCCTTTCAGCTAAATAATAAAGCCAATTTTATTTTTTATACTATACATTAGATTTTATATTGTTAAAATTTTTCCATTAAGACATGTAACAGATAAACCCAATATAACATAGCGAATTTCAAACATAATAAAGACAAAACATTTTGATTAAGAAAATGCAAAATCTATGTCAAAGAAAAATGGTTATGCATTATGAAATTAGCAAATTACAAAAGATAAAATAGGTGCAAGTTAAAATTCTCTACAATTTTTGACTGATGACATGAAACAGAGAGAAAATAGTACTCAAATATAAAATCACAGACGGGAGAGTGTCCAATTCCTTAGAGATTTATAACACACAATATGCAAAACCTTGGAACTCAGAACCAATTCAATGGCACTTTGATAGGGTACATAGGAAAACTCTCTCGAAGCCTATCAGAACTGTACTTGAATAACAATGATGTAACTGGTAATATAACTAAACATAATAAAATTGATCTAAAGCTTTTAGCCAACAAGCTAAATTCATCCTGTATAGTTCAACCTACCATAAATTAAAATTTATAAGTAAGAAGACGCATTCTATTATCATCATCTCAAATAGTTTATAAAAAATGAAATATTGCCTAATGTACCTCCAACATTTAGATAGACCTGAAAGTTGTAGTTCTAAAATTCCTCAAAACAAATCTATGGTTCCTACACTGAATAATATTCAACATACATAAGCTAATTAATTCTTGCCAAAAGCCATTCACTATAGCCCAATTAATTTAACATTAGATAATTTCTATTTAATTTTTTTATTTTGCCATGTGAAAGATTTTTGTTGTTTTGATGTTTGAAGTAGGTTCCATTACAATCATCTTCTCTTTGATGATGGACAATGGATCTCACCTTAAAAATTAAAACCACAAAGTAAAATCCAAAATATTCAACTCTTTTCAATAGTTGTAATATTAATTAAATTTTATAAGTCCTAGGCACAAAACATAAAAGGATTCTTTGTTCAATTTACCTATACACTTTCATTTATGATAAAGAATTAAATTATAGTGAAATAAGGGTGCACATAGACAAAATTAACTACTCTAAGGTTTAATTTTTGAAACATACATTGCTGCACTAATTATAAATAATTATTTAGTAGATGGATATTATCCATTCTATTAAATTTGTCTCAAATAAGATCTATTTCTTGTAAAGGTTTGTAGATGTAATTGTATATAAAATTTTACATAGAATAATCTATCATCAGAATACAAATGAGATAAAAAAATCAGAAGAAAAATCAAGAAAGAAAATGATCTTACCCTTTTTCTTTTCCTTCTAATACATTGAATCCTACAACTTCTTTTTGGCTTTGTCCTCGAGTAATTTCCTTTTTTTTTCCCTTATTTTTTCTAGTACGAAAAGAGTACCGTATAAGACCACGCTCATCTTTGCAGCATCGTGTTTGACCGACGAAACCTTCACATGACACAGACGAAAAAGGTTTTATGATTCTTTGATCCGGCTAACATGGTAAATTGGCTAGTCAATTTCCTTCTAATGCAACTGAATCAGGCCAACTACTGTTTCCATCGTTCTCGAGTAATTTCCTTGTTTTTTCCTAGTGCGAAAAGTGGGGGAAATGCACAGAGTAAGACCGCACTAATGTCTGCATCGTTGAAGACAGCAAGACAGCACTGAACATCGCATTTTGAACCCAATTAAATCATATCACTATCCTACTATTCAGGTATGGTCATCGTCTTGACTCGACCATCATTATCAATTACATCTATTCACATTGTGTAGGGATATAATTTCGCCCATCTTCAGTACCTCATCTATGTCTGTCTAAACACTTCAATGGATTCCATGCCTGCTCTCTGGTTTATGTTTCTCTATTATAGTTGGCTTGAATTTGTGCACATTAACTTGAAAATTTTTACTTTTCATTCCACATAAAAAAAAGGTTTTATGATTCTTCATTCCTGCTGCATGGTAACTCAGTTAATCAATTTGCAGAAAATTAAGCCCAGATTTCTATGCTTATAAAATTGAATTGCAACATTACCACTTCTATATGATTGAATTTTGCTCCAAGTTGAGTGATTATTCAAATAATGTATCCAAGCTAGAGGTTGGAAACAACTCATGAGGCGAGTTTAAAGAAGATGGATAGTAAGGGTTACTATTGTGGCAAAGGAAGAGAAATTGTCTAAAAGGAAAAGTTGATCTTGGGTGTTATGAGAAAATTTAGTGTATGATATGGTATAAGTACTTAAAGGGGTGGAAGCAAGAAAGTCAATATGATAATGGAGAAAAAAGTAGCAGTCGTATTAAAATTTTAGAATAAGATAAGGAATTACTCTAGAGACATAGTGGATAGTCGAAGCCATGGAAGTGATCACTATGGAGTTACGGGAAGAATGAATAAAAGAAGATGAATGTATTATAAACTACACCATTATAAGAAGAAGAATCTATAGGTGCAATGGGTACGTTGATAGGAAGATATAATCCTAAAAATGATGGCATAAACGAAGAAAATAAATGTTGTCATAGAATTCAAATTTGTTCATTTTTACAAACATAAATTTGAAAGTTCAAAATTAAAAATTTAAAATGGACCCCAAGATGTTTTATCAAGCCATAAACTTCCAATTCATTTCCCAAGATCTATTTCATTTTCACAACCATCTTCAATTGAATTTATTTTTGAAAATTAAAAATATACACAAACAAGAAATCAAATTGGATCACTGCAAAATGATTTTTTGTATTATACCACCATTTTTTAGATGTCAGTTTATCAGAGCACCGGCTTCTACACTGGGAACTCTGGGAAGTTGTGTGCCCATTAGATGTCTAAACTGTTAAACCTTGAAACCAAACATAGATATATAACTCTTTTGTGTATTGATAACCATTAAACTACATCTAAACATTTATGATTCTTGCGTCTCTTTAATGTCTTTGAGATATCACCGGCTTAGTGATTGTCATAGGTGTGTGACTGTTTATTGCGTATGGTTACCTTCTCTAATGCATCTAGGGTGAAATACTTTTGGATGTCATGAAGCGATTACTCCCTTGAGTGTGGCTACTACTAGTCACCTTGTTATGTGGATGTGTTATGATTGATGATTCATTTATAGTTGATTTATGAATTGTTTATGTTGTGTATGGGCTATCATTGAAGTTTTGAATTTTCTTGTGATTGGATTAGTCACCTAACTCTCTTTTTGATATCTATTTTGTGATAGTAGTCACACTTACTTTATTGTTGAATGGAGATCTCCTATGATTTAATGTTGGACTTATGATTCCCTCACTTTGGTTTTACCTTATTGAGTTTTATGGTGGCTACTCTGAACGTTTGTTATTGTTGGCCTTGTTCTGTGATAAGTATTGTTTCTATCATGCTCATCATGAACCCCTGATAGTATGTATAAGGGAGAACATCGCAGAGATGGTACTATATGTATTGTGTGATATTAGAATCGTTGTGTATCCTATATGTTTACATTAGTGTTACATTAAATAGATTATCATGAATTTCTCAACTCATTATTTGTTATAGATATGAACGTGTTCTTTATGTAGTCAATCCTAGATGTTTTCTATGATGATGAATGAATAAAGGTTTAGATCTTTTTCGAATTGTTAATGAATGATTGATCAACATAACTTCCAGTTCATTCTTAAACCAGAATCATATTGTTCTTAATGACTGTATATCATGTTCCTACCTTATGACTTGATTTCAAATGTTATGTTTTATTTTTAGTAAATGTTTTGTGTTTGGGGGATATGTATCCTTATCTGTTTGTAGGCTTCCAGAAGTAAGCATAATCCTAGGGGGTGGATGTAGTACCCCACCCCTAGTCCAATTTTATAAATGTTATGATTACTCTAGGATGATAGATTATATGTTAGAAAATTATTAATGCTTATGGTTTCACTGACCCCATACTGGCATGTGTATGGTTGATGTGCTTGTTTTATATTTCTATTTGACGTGTCTGATGTGGTTGAGGGACGAAGTTGTAGTTACTTGCTTGCAAGATCTACACGATCGACTGATCCCCACCATTGTCTGTTATATATTTGTATATGTATGTACATGCGAGTTTTGTATGCAGGTTCGCAAGTACCGGGCAATATTTTTCCTGAATTGTCAGGATGAGCGTGTCCTATCGCAATATCTCAAATGGTAAGAGAGGGGAGATAACACGGATCCAAAACTCTAGCCTAAGCCTTATTGTCCTAGGATTAGACAAGTGTCAGTCTTACTACCTTACCCGAATTCACTTGGTTGGCATGAATTCGGAAATTCTTTCTCCTGTGTTTGCTTGATTTATTGTGCTTGATTTTTACTGTGCATAATTCAGTTGATTTATGATTATGTGGGTGATTATTAATTTATTCATTATAGTTGAATTATGTTAATTTAGATTATTTTTATGTGATTATCAATGTTAGGTGCATAGTTGAATTTAATGATTAATTATGCTCCTAGGATTTAATTGAGGGAATTAAATTAAAGTTAATTATTTGACTATCTGGAAATTAATATTGATTATGTCCTAAGTTTATTTTGATGAAATTTAATAAAAATCAAATAATTGATTATTTTGGGATTTAATTGATTATTTTATTAATAATTAGATTTTATTATGTTTGTGATCATTATTAAATAATTAAATATTTAATTGCATATTTTTAGGGTGCATTAAGTATTTAATTTATTTAATAAATGAATTTAAATTATTAACATGTGCAAATTGAAAAGAGAGTTGTCAAAAAGTGAACAACTAGTTTTCAAAAGTTAAGTTGTGTTGTGCATTTAAAAAGATATTTTATTTATTAATTAGTAATTACTTTCAATTTTGGGAATTAGAGTCTGATTAGGAGTTGTCTTATGAGTCATTTCTGATTTGGAGTTGAACTGTGAGTTAGCTTATAAGTTGTCTTTAGGGATTGCATGAATTTGGGAATTGAATTCCTATTAGGAAAATTATTGCATTCATTTGAAGGAAGACAGGTTTTGGAGAAGATTTTTGGGGAGAGCTTGTGTGCTTGGAATTTTGGAGATTTGTGGGTTCTTGTAGTTGCTTGTTGATTTGGCTTGATTGTGCATCTGGATCTGATTCCTATTTTCAGCATAGTTTTCAGATCTGCAGGCAACGTTGGTTTTGGAGGAAATCTCATTTTCAAATCTACAACAAAGGTTTCATTACAATTTTTAGCATTGGATCCAAGGTAGGATCTGAGATTCTTGTTGTGTGTCTTCTATTATTTTATCTTGTAAAATTTTGTGTTTGAGTAGATTTAGTTTTATCTCAATAAATCTGTATGATTTCTTTGATTTTGGGTATTAGAGAAACCCAAATCTGTTATTTTATATTTTTATGATTACTTGGCATTATATTGTTATGCTGGTAAAATTTTATCAAAAGTTTGTTTATGGTTTGCTTGTAAAACGAAAAATCAATCTGGGACTATAGTTTAACTATATTGGCAAAGGAAAAATTAATCCCCTATGAAAGAAAATCAAATTGTATGAGAAACCCAATTTGGGTAGGAAATATGCATGCTGGTAATCAAATCTACTTTCTGAAAAATTAACACATAGTAATTAAACTTACACCAATGGAATAATATTTATGTTATGCTCATAAAATTACATTAGAGTAAAAAGAACAAAAAAGGAAGGAACAACAATATTGAGTGTAAAAAGTAAAAAGTCTATTTTTCCTTTTCTGGAAAAAGACACAGAGACCTTATTTTTCCATTTTCAGAAATATTCTCTTTAAAATATATATATTTACTTTGTTTTATAAATACTTGTGTTTTTATTATCAAAAGGGCAAGCTTTTGTCTTTTTTTAAAAAGAAAACACATTGTAATATCATGGTTTAAATTTAAGTTTTTATTAAAAAAATTGAATGAAGTAGGAGGGAGGCGGGGCCCACACCCCTCTCCTCCCCTCCCCTTATGCCTCCCTTGGCAGTGATCTGTCGCACGACAGACTAGGCTATCGCATGACAGTCTAGGACTGCCACCGATAGGCTAGCCTGCCGTGAACGACAAGGTGGTGGGTGGCCGCGGGGCCCCCCACATAGTTTATGTTTTTTTTAAAAAAAATTTATAAAGTTTTTTTTTTGTATTAATTTTTTAATTAATATGAAATTTGTTAATAATTTATTTAAAACTTGTTATTATGTTTAATAAATTTTATTTTAATTTAATTAATTTATGTAAATTGTATTATATTTAATTTATAATTTAATTTAATAAGCAATATTTGTTAATGGTTATTGGTAAAATATTGCTTTGGAATTGAGGGCTATAGATGAAATTAGTTTATTGTTTTATCATGGGTTTAGAGAATTATGTTCGCTAATGGTATAGTGAACTTTATGTAAAATCTTATTAGTTAAGTTTGATTGGCATATGGATTAGGTTTATATTAATTGATTGAACTTGAAATACTCATTTAAATCTAACCTAGATATGAAGCGTAAAGTGGGTTTGCAACTTATGTGTTCAAATTGGTCTTTTAATTGATTTTGAAATGTTTGTATTATCTTATACTTGTACATGCACCTTTTTTATACTGAAATTGGGTGTTTTTGCTCTACTGAATTTATGGAACGTAAATAGGGAATGCTCTTTTAATTATTGTATTGTCTTAATGTTTATGATGAGTGTCTTATAGCGATTAATGTATTCCCATTCTTGAATGCAATATTGATGAGTATGGAGTGTAAATGATTATGGTTCAGTTTCGTATCTTTATGGCGTGAGTGTTGTTTTCTTCATTCCTGTAGTGTCTTCATTTGCGTTATGGGTTACCAGGTACTAGAAGACCTAGGGGAAAATAGAGGCTTGGGTATGAGTCGGTTATGACATGGTTTCAGTATTATATTTGATGTGTGTGTGTATTCCGATCATCACCTGATTTAACCATTTGGGCTCATGTCGTTTTGAGTTTTGCTTCATATTCTATAGAGGAGAATATGGTATTGACTATTTATGTCTGATCCACGGGATCATGTGTATATTCTTTTGTGAACACTTTGAGAGTGTTTTGTGATATCATGGCTATGTGAGAACCAATGTGTTCCTATTATTTTGTGGAACAATCCTGAGGGACATTATTATCATCTTGTGATCTATGTGAGATCTATGAGCCTAGGGTAGTTTACCTAGATATGTAGTTGGAGGTGGCTTGCAATAAGTGTCGGGACCCACAAGTGGCTGCTAGGATCACTTATTGTTAAGTATCTTAATCAAGTGATAACTTAAAATAACATTAAGAGATATAAAATTGAACCTAATAAGATATGTTTCATCGCCCTGGCTTAGTGCTAGTACAGACTAAGGTGGGAATGGAGAAGATGACTAGCCCCCTTTTAAGGGATGAGTTGGCATAGTTGATGGCTTCGTCAATACGAGAAGTCATTGACACCATGTAAGGTCACTTGGGTACCGGGATCCAACAAGATTACCAGGACAAAACTCAAGGGTTAGACATACATGATGACACCTTCCTATGCATAGTCTAGTTATCCTACATGTGTCAGTTGCCTCTGGAATAGTGAGTCTTTCATGGCATTATTACTTTTCACCTTGAGATAGAGAGCTTTCAGGATCCTTTCCTTAGCTTGATCTGTATGATGTTTGTTATTCAAGTGGGATCTATTGTTATCTCCTCAGCACGATGGGAGTGGACCATTTAGGTTCATGAAGTCAGGTGGTAGTGGTTCTTTTACCATTTGAGATTTTGACGTTCGTGCACCAGTGCTAGATGATCCCTGTAGCAGTTGTTCCTTCTTGATCTTCATTGTTAGAGTTGTGTTCTTCATTCTCTTCTTCTTATGATTATGTATCTTTGTATCAGTTATTCAATGATATCATGTTGTACTTCTTTTCAGTTATTGTATTACATACCCTGTGATATGTGCAATGGATGGAGGTTATTATGGATACCTTATGGTACCAGATGTAATTATGTTATCTTCTAGGTGATGTTGTTTTTATCTTTCATTTGCTTATGTGAGTTTCGTAATTGTACCTAATCTATATTATTAATTAATGTTAAGTAATCTTTGTCAAGGAACCCTTGAAAGTTGTAACCTATGTTGGTTGTTTTTGTTATGTGAGTAAATGGTAATTGCTTCCGCATTGATGTTTATCTTGTATGTTAACTTTTTTTAAAAAAAATTATTCTACAAACTTAGATGCATGTTTAGGTTAAGTTCTCCTGGGTTCCCTAGCGGGGCATTACACAGTTTATGGTTTGATAAAACATCTTGGGGTCCATTTTAAATTTTGAGTTTTGAACTTTCAAATTTATGTTTGTAAAAATGAACGAATTTGAATTCTATAACAACATTTATTTTCCTCTTTTATGCCATAATTTTTAGGGTTATATATTCCTATCGACGTACCCATTGAACCTTGTTGAATTCAAAACTACAATTAAATATTAAAATCATTACTTGGAAATTATATCCACTATCCTTACTTTCAATCAATTTAAAAAGGAAATAATTTAAAAATGCTCCTTGTAAATTTCAAAATTATATTTGACTAGAAATTGCATCCTAATAAGGTGCAATGGTTACGTCGATAGGAAGATATACTCGCGTAATATAAAAAGGAAATAATTTTAAAATGCTCCTTTTACCTTTCAAAATTATATTTGACTAGCAATTGCACCCTAATAAGGTGCAATGGTTACACCGATAGGAAGATATACTCACGTAATATATTGAAGGGCAAGGAAAATATGCATGTCATGCTAGATATTCTTTGAAAATTAATGTTTAATCAATGTAAGAGGACAATTAACTAAATCTTTCAACATGTAAATCATTAGTCTGTTAAATCAAAAAAGAGTTTGATTATTATACCAATGATAGTTTCACCCGAAAAAAATCCACTATGTTAATGAGAGAAAATGGGCAAGGTTTGTAACAAAAACTGTATGATACCCTACAAAAGTAGAAGTTATTTAAAAAAATAAAACAAAACCTACAACATGGAGTTAATTCTTCAATCTATTCATAGTTGCTTGAATGATGATGAGAATAAAATTTTCTTTGTACTGGAAATAGAAATCAAATATATGCATTTCAAAAAGTAAAAAATATATTTATTTACAACCAATCGACCTTGGTATTAAAAGGAAGTGGATTTATATTATAAATCATAATAAATTTTAGAAGTTACAATTTTTAATAGGAAAATTATATGTTAAAATAAGTTGGATTGCAATTAAAAATAATTGAAGTTCAAAAAAAAGAAGAAAAGTATTATAGGATATAACAGTTCCAAAGGCATAATAGCAAAAGCTAACATAAAATCATCTAACAAGCCCATAATTTCTACATAGCCATACAAAGTACAACCCATAACAAAAGACACATAATGGTATTCTTATAGTGAATCCTAACACTAACTAACTATAAAGAGAGACCAATAATATTAAAACTAAATTATTAATATGTTTCTAAACTAAATTTCAACATAAAACTAAGTCTAACTTAATCGATCCCTCATGCTAACCCTAACATAACTTTTAACTTAGAATGTATGTTGTATTTTTGCCAACCCCTAGCACTAACATTAAGGTAAACTTAATCCTAGCCCCCACTACAATTAAAATATGGTACACATTTAATTTTGGACACATTTTTTAAATTTTAGTTATAGTATTCAACTTTTAATATACAATTATTTCTCTCATTTTCTCAATTTTTATTTTTTCATGAATATATTTTAAAATAAAATTTCTCCTAAATTATTTATATGATTCATCTAAATATATGTGTTAACTTTGATTATCATCATGAAAATTGTTTCCAAATTTAGATCTTTTAGTAAGTCAAAACATAATATCTCTATTTAAAATATCGAAAAAAATGTAACTAAGTATATTTAACCTTTGTTTCAATAATACAAAATACAATACCTCAATTTACAATACAAAAACTATGGTCAAATTACTCATATATTTGACTTAAATATTTATGTATCACAACTAAAAGACATAACACTTTGTATCATCGTCTTTAACAATACATGGTCTCAATCATCATGTCTTTTATCCTCCAAAATCTCCATGCATCACGAATAATTATTGTGCAATACATCATATTTGGTTTCACTCATGTGGTTCCAATTTGTGGTTGAAGTATCTTTAGTAAGTCCTATATATATTTCTATGTTCCAAAAATGTCCATATAGGGGTGACTCACTCCAATAGAAAGTTTCAAATTGTTATGAGTCAAGTCCTTTAGGACGTTGTGGAACTTTGGAGACTTGGATTTCATTTTTTGTGCTTGTTAGTCCATGAAAGATCTTTTTCTTCAAAATTCCAAGAGGTGAAAAGTCCATTATAAAATAGGGGCATTTTTTAAGCATATGATATGTTGAATTTTTTTTAATTTTTCAACTTCTCTTTGTTGTTTTCCCAATCAAGATCCATATAAACAACTATGTTTAGAAATCTATTTAAATACCACATTTAATGTTATTTAATCACATCATTTATTTATCCAATATTTCAATATTTATTAAAAACTAACATTTAAATAAATTTTTAAAACTATTTAATAACTTTGTTTTAGATGCTAATTATCCTCATTTAAGAAAGAAATCAAACTCCATTATATAAACATAATTTAGTACATATTCACCTCTTATAAAAATAACTACTTTTTTTAATGTATGAAAGTCAAATGTGTCATGAAGCTTCTTATAGTTTCTCTTTTAAGGAACATATAAATTTGAACTTGATGAAGATAATTACTTGAACATGATTTTAAATATACAAAACTTGTAGTTTATTGTAAACTTATATGGTAATATACAATTCTAATAATATAATAAAAATAGAAAATTAATAATTAATAATTATATTATAGTTATGTAATTTATATTACAACTACTATATTTTTTGATATATTTATTATATTATTAATTAGTATATGATTATATTTGTGTAAATTTACCTTTATTTAAAATGGATCCTTATGAAACCATAACCATAACTCTAAACAAACACTTTATCCCTAAACCATTGGCAAACCTTACCCTAATTTAACTACACTCGTACTCAACACTAATAAAACCATAAAACTTACAAAGCTCAAAATTGTGGTTATGAATCTAATAATATTCTTTAGAGGACTAATTCAAGTCTCAATTAGGATAGGCATTTAATATAATTTAATGCTTACTTGTGTTTAAAGTTAAGATTTAATAAAGATAAATAATATATTGATAAGAAGGAGATATATTCCACAAGTCAAATTATGTTATTTTCATTAGGATTCAATTGTGTAGCAATTTGAGTAAAACTCATTAACCCATGTTTCATGAGTAGTGGTTCACAAGAACCAATCTCTCATGTGAATAAATGGAACACTTAACACTCATTGCATCTAGGTGATGCTCAAAGATGTGAAGCATCAAGCCTTCCCGGGAGGTCACCCATCCTAGTACTACTCCAATTCAAGTGTGCTTAACTATAGAGTTTCCTCCAAGGTTAAGCCCAATATGCTTGCAACCCCATTTGAAAAACCTTCAACAAGTGTTGTTCCTTATGAACCATTCATTAGAAAGTCCCTTAAGCTCATCAATTGATAAGTAGGAGATATTTTCCACAATTCAAATTGTGATATTTCTATTAGGATTTAACTATGTAGTAATTTGAGTCAAACTCATTGACCCATGTTTCATGAGTAGTGATTCACAAGAACCAATCTCTCATGACAATAAATGGAACACTTAGCATTTATTGCATCTAGGTGATGCTCACAAAAGTTAAGCACTGGGATTTCTAAGTAGGTTTCCCATCTCAATACTACTCCAACTTGAGCACAATTAACTATGAAGTTTCCTCCATGGTTAAGCCCACTATGCTTGCAACCCCATTTACAAAACCTTCGATAAGTGTTGTGCCTTATGAACCATTCAATAGAAACCCCCTTAATCTCATCAATTGATAAGTAGGAGATTATATTTTCCACAAGTCAAATTATAATATTTCTATTAGGATTCAACTTTCTAGTAATTTGAGTCAAACTCATTGAGCCATCTTTCATGAGTAGTGGGTTCAACTATGTAGTAATTTTAGACAAACTCATTGACCCATCTTTCATGAGTAGTGGGTTCACAAGAACCCATCTCTCATGAGAGTAAATGAAACACTTAGCACTCATTACACCTAGGTGATGTTCACAAAGGTGAAGCACCAGGATTTCCTAGGTCACCCATCCATGTACTACTCCATCTCAAGAGCGCTTAACTAGGAAGTTTCTTCCATGGTTAAGTACACTCTACTTGCAACCCCATTTTGAAAACCTTGAGCAAGTGGTGTGCCTTGTGAACAATTCATTATAAATCTCCTTAAGCTCATCAATTGATAAGTAGGAGATGTTTTCCACAAGTCAAATTGTGATATTTCTATCAGAATTCAACTATGTAGTAATTGTGACATTTCTATCAAGATTCAACTATGTAATAATAATAATATATTATTATTTTATATTGTAATATTATGCGTAAATTTTGAAAGTTGGGTTCCTATTCTGCAGAAGTCCGCGGCCAAAAATTTTTGGTAGAAGAAACAAGCACTCTTTTTCTAAAAATTGGGCGGTCGTTTAGCTTCGGGTGCCCGACCTATATTTAAAAAATGGGCACCCATTTAAAAATTGGGTGCCTATTTTTCTTTGGGTGCCCGGAGTGAAATGGGCACCCATTTAAAAATTGGGTGCCCATTTTGGTTTGGGTTCCCATAGTGAAATGGGACCCATTTTTTAAAAAAATCGGGTGCCCATTTTGTAAATGTATTTTTTAAAACTATTTTCCAAGTCATTTTCATAGCTTGGTAAAAGGGATCACAATTTTTAACATAGGGGTTCTACGTTTCTACTGCTACTTCTGACCCCCTCAGCTATTTTTATCCTGATTCCAGATATGTATTATTATTATTATAATATTAAAAATTATATTTGAATGTTATTTTTAACTAGTTAAACAAGTAATTATTTAATTTCAACTTTGTTTTCTAATTTACCATATAAATAATTGTATTTTATGTTTCATTTAGTTATTTTTAGTTTTAATTTACTTTGTAAATTATCGTACCAAACTAGAAAACTAAATAAAACTATTAAAACTTAATTTAACCCTACCTAGAAAACAAAAATGTAAACCTAGACACAAGTGAAATACAAAACCCTAAGTAAAAACAAAAATATAAACCTAGACACAACTAAAATATGAAACCATGGGTAGAAAACAAAAATTTTAACCTAGACACAACATACATAAGAAAGCTTAGGTAGAAAACAAAAATGTAAACATAGACAACTAAAACAACAAATCATACCTGTAGAAAACATAAACCTATACACAACTAAAACAACTCTCTCTCTCTCTCTCTCTCTAATTATTTTTTCATTAAAAATTATCCTCTCTCTCTCTCTATCTTTATTTTTATTATTTTTTCATTAAAATTTATAGTTTAATGTTATTTTTAACTAGTTAAACAAGTAATTGTTTAGTTTCAACATTTTTTTCTATTTTAGCATATAAATAATTACATTTTATATTTCATTTAGTTATTTTTAGTTTTAATTTATTTTTTAATTATTGTACCAAATTAGAAAACTAAAAAAAACTATTAAAACTTAATTTAACCCTAGGTAGAAAACAAAAATGTAAACCTAGACACAATTGAAATAAGAAACCCTAAGTAGAAAATAGAAACATAAACCTAGACACAACTAAAATAAGAAACCATAGGTAGAAAACAAAAATATCAACCTAGACACAACTGAAATAAGAAACCCTAGGTAGAAAATAAAATGTAAATGTAGACACAACTAAAACAAGAAACTCTCTCTCTCTCTCTCTCCCTATATATATATATATATATATATATATATATATATATATATATATATATATATATATATATATATATATATATATATATATATATATATATATATATATATATATATATATATATATATATATATATATATAATTTTTAAATTATGTTGTAATTAATTATAAGTCTTTCTTTGTAAGATAAAATATAAATTATATGTTAATTGTAAATTTTCATGTTTTTATATATACACAGATTAAATCCATGAATGATTTTAACATTAATGATCTCTTGGGTTAGCAAGCACCACCACTCCCCCACAACCTCCACCCCACCTACTCCTGAGGATTTAAGAGACCATATTCAGAGAAATGTATGTACAGCCCATTATGAGAGACATAAATACTATCAGACATTATCCTCATCCACCTCCCCAGCTACTATGCCTTGAAAATAGCATACAAGGCATAGTAGATTTTGTATAGACATTAGACTTTGAGCTAGATAGTTTTCAGTCATGGAGGGAGTCCATGTGTGCTTAGTATACTGATGAACTCTCTTATAAAGAGGTCAATGATTTAAAAATTACAAAAATGATATGAAACATTATTTTTTGAACCCTAAAATGAGTGAGGAGATATTTGGAAAGAAGCCACATATTTCTATTAGATGGTGTCAAAACCCTCATATAGCTAAGCATTTTTGGAAGTGGTGGTGGATGGTATTTGACCATCTACAAGATGCTAATCATGAGGTCCCCCTATGTTTTTTGAAAACAAATATGGGCTGAATTTGAACTGGGTAGGAAACCCAATTACTTTGACATGAAAGTATTCTAGAGGGTTGGTCGGGGTATGCAGCAGGATAGAATAGGGGCCAAATTTAGTGATAAAACTAGAAATCATGTGCATAATGAGCCCCTTGTTCCTCTTTCTTCTCTAGTAGTTCCTACACCTATTTATCATCGAGCAATGTAGTCTTCTTTTGGTTCTTTGAGTGCCCTTTTAGGTAATTTGTTAGAGAAATTGACCTAGGTGAGGGTTGCCCCTAGCACAGCACATGTTTGCATGAGTTGTGGAGATATATGTAGGGGTCTCCAGAGTGATACTGATGTTGTCCATGCTGCCCATGGTGGATATGATGATGTTGATGGTGGTGCACATGGTGATGTTGGAGATGAGATCATATCATATGTTGATTTTCTCTATCCGGATGATGATCATCCAACAAAGGTAAATTTAATTATAATTTATAGTGCAATATTAAATTTCATATTTATATAAATATGAACCATAACATGTGAATTTTTTGGTGAACAAAGGAGGGTTGACACTACATCATTCATTGGCCATCATCATATGACATCCACACCTTGAGATCTCAGTGCCCGATTCATGGTATGCACTTTGATCTAGATACATTTAAGTATATTTAAACTTTAAACAATTAAAACTTTAATAATTAATAATGTGTTTGACATATTTTTTGTAATTTTGTAGGGTTCTTAATTGTTAGATAACTGAGAGGGGGGGGTGAATCAGTAAAGTCTAGTTATCCTATAGTCCCATTCTCCCAGATGTATGCAACAATACTTTTCAATCAAATAATCAACTCGGTAAGATATCAACTGTGCTTTTCTCTTCATCTATCGATTACCAATAAATTAAGTACTGTGTTCACCAATCTATCGAGTAATAGAAATATATAAAGTAAATAACAATTCAATATATCACATACACATAACAAAAAATTTTAACATGGAAACCCTATTAAGGGAAAAACCACCTGGGACCAGTAAGCCAAAATAATTCACTCTTCTGAAGTGAGCTTGGTTAGAAGCTAACCCTATTAAAGGTTACCGTTCTCCTTTGACCATGCATTCACTATGGGGTCAACAAGAAAATAGTCAATATTCATTGAATGTCAAATTGAAATACAAAATACTGTTAAGTCTCACTTGGTTAAGAGATTTATTTGTAACAATTGTTAAAATGATACAGTAATTATCTGATTCAAATACAACTCTAATTTGCAAATTTTTAGATCTATGCTAAGCTCAAAAATACCTCTGATCAATAATCAATTCAACATCAGGTTTTCCTCCAACTCTGTTCTTGCTCGGTATATGTGTTCTCTAATGCTCAATGTTGTCTGCAGTAATGCTCAGTTCTAACTTCAACCAATTTGATCAGTGGTGCATGAAATAATTTTTTTCACGTGAATTCTCCTACAACATCAAAATCCACCAAACTCAATAGTGAATCTCATGTCTCCTTAAATAGACTTCATAAACCATTTTCTTCTCATCCATAGATTTTGCCTGTTAATCTTCATCATTCATTTTTCCACCTTAACCTTCCTTGAAAGTTGTGTCATTAACACGTTTCACTTTCCTTCATTCAATCAACCTTTAATTTTTTTCAACCATTAGATCATCACAACAAACACTATCTTGTACCTTAGAATCATAAGCAATTGTCCAACTCATCAATTCAGTCAGCTGTCATAAACTATATTTATTTCTTTCACTCGGTCAATACCAAAATGTGTAGGTGAATACCTGCTTGGTTAATACTATACTCGGTATACACTACACTTACTCGGTGTATACAAAAATCTTCATTTACTGACCACATAAACTTGTTCAGTTTCAATCTTCAATACATAATAGAATCATGTAATACAATCAAGTCAACAACATGATTCCATAGACTCATCAATAAGTTACCCAATGTAATACCATAGCCATATCTTTCATATCCATCTCATCTTCATGTAGATATCTCATTCCTTTACCATTTTTATTCTTTAGATGTTTGTAACTATCATGATAAGTACAGTCAAAACTAGTTGACATCAATGACAATACATTGACTGATTTAATTGTCTTACATATACTTTACTAGCTCGGTGATCATTAATAATTGTATCTCACTTGTCCATTCATTCTTCAAAATATTCAATTAGTTGTAGGTTATCAATCTCTCCCTTTGGCATTGATGGCAACACAATGTGAAATATGCCATAGAATACCAAACAACTATTCTACAACTCTATAAGAAAATGTTGTAACTCGATAAGCTCTTCCTAGCTTGTATAATTTATATGTTTAATCACTACACAACATTCTCATTCCATGTAGACTCTCCCTACGGATTTGATCTTCTTCTTTTGTTTATTCTTCTCTCTTTATGTCTTCTTCTCCCTTTGTTTCTTCTTCTCTCCCTTTTTCTATTTCTCTCCCTTTGGATAAATAATATTTCATTGATTCTTCTCTCCCTTTGATAGAAATGCCAAAAAGAATAAACAACTCTTTAGTAGCCAAAAATTATTTTTTGGTGTTCGGTTAAGATCAAGTACCTTTCATGTACCAATATACAGTGTCAGTTTGTTCTCCATCTTCTAGCATTCACAACCTTAGGAAACCTAAAGTGTGAGCAATATGCATCCACATCATTTGATATTCTGATAAAGTATAGGTTGATGCAACCTACTGATCACCTTAGTGACCGACAGACAGAGGATGGACCCCTAGTCTAGTCCTCAAGTACTCAAATGTATCCTTAGATAAGGGTTTAGTAAATATATCTGCAAGTTGTTCTTTTGATTTCACAAACTCTAATTTCACTTTATTTTCTTGTACTTGTTCCCTCAAGTAGTGATACTTTATAGATATATGATTTTTTCTTGAATTATGCATCACTGTATTCTTATAAATATTTATAGCACTTGTGTTGTCACAATATATTATCACTGGATCAATGATCTCTTCATTTATACCTTTCAAAATTTGTTTTATCCATGCAATGTTTGAACAATTAGCAGCAATAGAAACATATTCTACTTCGACAGTGGACTGAGAAATGCATCCTTGTTTCTTGCTTATCCAAGTAACTAATCTTTCTCCCAAAAAGAATGCTCCACCACTAGTGCTCTTTTGGTCATCAATGTTTCCAGCCCAATTTGCACCAGTGTAAACTTTTAGTTCAAAATTTCCCTCTTTCTTATACCATAAACTATAGTTTTCAATGTTTTTCAAATATCTCAAAATTCTTTTTAATGTAGTCATATGTGATTCTTTAGAATTAGCAAAAAATCTTGCTACAATTCCAACTGCATGTGCAATATCAGGACTACCATGCACAACATACACCAGTTTTCAAATCATTGATCTATATAATATATGATTTACCTTGGTTGACTGATCATCCTTTGTTAATTTTCATCCTATGATCATAGGTGCACCAACCGATTTTGAATCTTCCATACCAAAGTTCTTCAACACCTCTTTTATGTACTTTGATTTAGTAATGAATATATACCTTCTTTGTTTTCTAAAATTTGCAAACCAAGAAAGAATTTAATCTCTCCAAACATTGAAATTTCAAATTCTTTTTTCATTTCATCAACAAATGATTTTCATAGATTATCATGTCCTCTAAATATGATATCATCAAAAAAAATTTAGCAATAAGAATCTTATCATCAGTTTCACCTTTCAAATATAAATTGTTGTTGTCACTTGTTCTAACAAATCCAATACTAATAAGATATAAATGTAGTCTCGCATACCATGCTCTCGGTGCTCATTTCAAACAATATAGAGCTTTGTGCAACTTACATACTATGTTTTTCTGATTCGGATCAACAAAACCTTCAAGTTATTCAATGTATACTTCTTCCTCAAGTATTCTATTCAGAAATGCAGATTTGACATCCATTTGATAAGCTTTAAATCCTTTGCAAGAAGCATATGCAAGAAAAATTCTAACTCCTTCAAGTGTAGCAACTAGTGCAAAGGTCTCACCATAATCAATACCTTCTTCTTGTGCATATCCTTTGCATACAAGTCTTTCCTTATTCTTAGGGACTTCACCATTTTTATTCAACTTGTTTCTGAATATCCATTTGGTTCCAATTACATTCTTATCATTTGGTCTCGGTACTAATATCCATGTTTTGATTTTTAGTATCTGCTCCATTTCTTCATTCATGGCTTTAATCCATTCATCATTTTCAAGTTCATCCCTAACATTTTTAGGTTCAAATTCACAAACTATACATGTTTTGTTTCTCAACTTACTTCGTGTCATCATGCTAGCTTTCTTATCTCCAATAATCTAATTCTTTGGATGGTGTCTCCTCACAAATTTTGCAAGTACATGCCCAATTCTTTGTTCTTCATTGTATTCTTCATTCGGTATAGGATCATGATTTTCCTTGGTAACAGTTTCCTAATTCTCGGTCTGTATAGGCTGATGCTCGGTATCATTATCATGTTGCTTGGTAATGCCACAATGTTGCTTGGGTAGAGTGTTAGGTTTCTCAATGTATGTAAATCTACCATAGTCTTCTGGTTCCTTTTTTATTTTTTCATCATTTTTCTCAGCAAACTCATCAAACCTCACATTTGCACTTTCAATCATTTTGTTAGTAGCCTTGTTCAAACATTTTTAATATTTTCTTTTAGTAGAATATCCTAAGAATATTCCTTCATTACCTTTTGAATCAAATTTTCCATCTCTATCATCTTTTAGAATGTAACATCTACTTCCAAATATTTTGAAATAACTTACATTCTGTGTATAACCATAATATAACTCATAAGGTGTCTTGTTGGAATATTTCTTCAGTTGTACTCAGTTAAGTGTGTATACAATAGTACTAACAACTTCTCTCCAATATACTTGTGCAAAATCTTTTTTAATCATTAGTGTTCTAGCACAATCAACAATAGATCTATTCCTCCTTTTGGAAATCTTGTTCTGTTGTGGTGTCCTCGGTGTAGAAACTTGTCTTTTAATTCCATGCCCATTAAAAAAGTTAGTGAACTATCAGAAATAAACTCATCACCTCTATCTAATCTCAAGCATTTTAACTTTTTACCACTTTCTCTGTCTACTTTAGCTTTAAGCCATTTGAACATCTTAAAAGATTCTGATTTTTCTTTCAGGAACATAACAGTCATCATCCTAGAGTAGTCATCAACAAACAAGATAAAATATATGTCTCCATAATAACTCTGAGTTCTCATAGGACAACACAAGTTGGTGTGAACCAACTCCAAAATAGCATTAGATGAATAGTTTTTTCTCTTAAAACTAGATTTTGACATTTTTCCCATTTGACATTGTTTACACATGACATGGTTAGGTTTAGACAAGCTCAGTAAGCCTCTAACTCTCCTTTTATTACTAATTTGAACCATGTTGTCAAAATTCACATGACATAACCTTTTGTGCCATAACCACACATCTTCAGTTCTAGCCAATAAATAAGAAGTGTCAGCATTATCAAGATAAAATAGATTGCCTTTTGATTGTTCACCAGTACCGACCAACTTTCCATCTCATCATAGATTTTCACCTTTCTATTCTCAAATGAAACTCGGTGAACTGTGCTATTCATTTGTGCTACACTCAATAGATTATAATTAATTCCCTTCACCCAATATGCATTCTCACATCTGATCTTATTGTTCAACATGATAGATCCTTTTCTTTTTACTAGACAAGGTGTATCATTTCCCATTTTAATAGATCCACCATTATAGTGTTCAAGGTATTCAAAATTTTCTTCATCACTAGTCATATGATGTGTACAACCACTATCAATAATCCAAGTATCATTCTTGTTAACTTTAGAAATAAGTGTTGTTTCAACATACATTTCTTCTTCTTTTGAATCTTCATTCAAAGCTACGAAAACCACCTCAAAGTCTTCATCAATGTCGGTGTTGGTGTCATCATCATCATTTTCAACAAGGTAAGGTAACATGCCTTCTTGCCTTTGTCTTTGTAATCATAGTTACTTCTCCTGTCATATTGTCGATTTCCTCTGTGTTCTTGGTTATCTCTCCTGTCAAATTTCCTTTCACCTGATCTTTCATTGTCTTTGCCATCTTCTTTCCTGTTAGGACATCTAACTACAATGTGGCCAATATCTTTGCAATTAAACCAAACCAAGGGTAATATCCCCTTATATCTTCCTTTACCTTTCTGCAATCTTCTATCCATTAATTCATCAAGTTCATCAAGTTCATCAAGTTCATCCTCATCACTATCACTATCACTCTCATTTCTTATAATGTGTTTATTACTTGATTTGCCAATTTTTAAGGATGACATAAATGCAGACTCAAAATTAGGAATAATACTATTATCAAAGTTACTCAGATCAAAAGCAGTTAGTCTATCGATTAGATTATCAAGTGTGAGATGATTACCTAGAGGTGACCTCCGTAGACACTAAAAAATGGACAAGTGCCTTTTAAATTGCAAAAATTAATAAAATGGCCTAAAATCATCAAAATGCATTAAATCAATAAAAAAGGGATCAAATCAATTAAAATGGACATTTATTAAATAAAGTTGGACAAAATCAATTAAAGCAAAGGAAAAATCAAATAATGATGTTAAATAATTAAATCAAAGCTTAAAAGGGTGAAAAACACTATATAATTGATTTTAATCAATTAATTGTATAGTTGTTTTAATCAAAAATCAAAATGAACCCATTACCCTTACATGGCTAAATTTAATTAATTAATTGAATTTAATAATTCCTAATATCTTTCAACAAAGTTGAGCAACCAATGAGATTTGAGGACAAAAAGACATAAATCACTCAAAAAGAATGAATCTCAATCACTCATTTTAAAGTTTCAATCTCAACCACTCAATTTTGTCCTTTTGTCCAAAGCTTTGAGACAAACCTTTAAATTGTCCCCCCATTTATGAACAAAGCAAAGTATTTGACTCAACCAAAGGTTAATCATGATTACTTCACTCTACCCCCTACCCTTGGACATTTACTATAAATATGAAGCATTTTGAGAGCAATTCCATATCTTAGAAATTCATTTGCAAAGCATTGTTACTATAGGCAATTGAAGAGCATTCTAAGAGCATTTAGAGCATTTAGCATTATCATTTTGTCAATTTGAGCTAGAATCATCATCATAGAAGCATTGTAGAAGCATAGAACAACACACATTCTTGTTTTAGAAGTGTCACTAGTGGAGATTGAGATAAGAGCTTCACTTACCACATCTTTCTAGAGAGCCATGAGATGTTACAGACTTAGTTTCAATTTTAAATAGATTTGCATTGTATTTACTTTAAATTGTTGCTAGTTGATCTTAATTTCATGAAGGTGATATTCATCATCACACAAATGGCGCCCATCGTGGGGCCCTAGGCCTCATTTTATCATTTTCACCATAATTTGCATGCTTGTATTGTCAATTTTTCCTGAATATTTTGTAGGAAATAGGTAAAGTCACGCTTACAGGAGATTCACTCACGCCTACAATCATTTTACTACCACTTATGATCTCTTTCTTGACACCTGTTAGTTGAACACTCATGCCTGGCATATCACTTCTATCAGGTTCTGATTTCTTTACAACCGCCTGAAAATCAGAAGCTCACGCCCGTGAGACAAATCGTTCGGACTTTTGTGCTTAAAGTCACACCTGTGACTCAGCAAGTATCGCTTTGCTGAAATTTGTTGTCACCTATCTTCACGCTTTGCTCTATAATTTTAAATAATAGTCATGCCTGTGACTCAGGAAGTATTGCTTTGCTAAAATTTACTGTCGCTTGTCTTTACGCTTTGCTTCACAATTTTAAATAACAGTCACACTCACAATCTGTCAATTCACGCTTATTGTTATTAAATTATCACTTAGCAGTAATCATTTTCTACAATTTTAACTTTTGTTCACACTCGGTAATAAATTGTTCACGCCTTTGTAATTTTTAGTATCGCCTGTTTCACTGCAAAGTGTTGCTTGTTGTCACTAAAATTACACCTGCTAACAATTTGTTCACGCCCATTAGCTGGACAATGTCACCTACTATTTGTTTCCTTTATTCACTGTCAAATTGATTAAATCATTTGTCTAACTCTCTGCTTGCATGATTTAATAGTAAATGAGTAAGCACAGGAAGGTACGGAAGCCGGAAAGTAGATTCAACCAAGAAGGAAAGGCACTAGCAAAGAAGATTAAGAAGGAAAATATAGCACACATCAAGGTTGTCCTTGAGACTACACAAGAGGAGGAGAATCAGGTATTCCAACACTATCTTACAATTGTTGAAGCATATAAATCAAAATTTGTTTCTTTAAATTGGATTTTTAGTCCTTAGATCAAGTTTTCTTTTGAAAATTTGCAAATAAGTTCCCTAAAATTCATACATAATTGTTGCTTCATCAATTTTTGATTTTAGTTTCCCCTCATAGTGTTTGTTAGTGTTGACTAACTTGCTGGCGAACAAGCACATTTGGAGGGAACTATTGCTAAGGTAAGGTGAAAAATGAAGAAAATCTTTCTAAAATGCCCCTAGCTTATGCTAGCTACAAAAGGAAAGGTATTCATCTATTCAAGCTTGCACTTGATTAAATTATGTCATTCTTTTGAACATAGCTTAAGTAAAACAAGAAACGAACCAAACACTTCAATTTTAAGAATCTCCTTGTCAAGAGATTGGGAAAGAACAAATTTTTGCTTGAGTGTTTGGAACAAAGAAAGACAATAGGGATATGCTCTTCACTTTTTAAGTGAATCAAACTCCCAAACTTGTCAGCCTAAGTTCATTTTCTTTCTTTCTATATACATGCTAGAGCAATAGTGGGTTCACCTCCTGAGTTTGCCTTAACAAGGCCAGTGAGAGGGATAGCCCAAAGTGGGATACACTCACTTTTGCCGTGGGGATCCAACCCACTATAAAATGAAATGCATGTATCCTTAATGGGGTACATGAAAAAAGGATTTTAAATTTATCGAACTTCCTCTAGTAGTCCTCACGGATTGTGCAAAATCATACCTTGGTGCATGTGGGAAGCCCCTTAACATACTTGGGGGATGAGAGATTAAAGTCCATTTTGAACGGAATCCACAATAAATCTTGGATAAAATAGCAAGGCCACCTTTTAGAGCCATGTTTACGAGCCAAATTTGACTATAGGTAGGCTTCTTGGAATTCTTTCTTGTGTTATACTTGTGAAAAATGTTCGAGAATATACACACTAGAGTGTTTTAGGGACATGATGAAAAATTGATGTATGTGTTGCGATTGTTTTCTATTTTCAAACAAGGAAATTTCAAAAGACTTGATCTTAAACATTTAAAAATTCAAAATCTTACAACCTGGTCAAAGAAGTGTCGCCTATGCACAAAACAATCCCGCCTATTAGAGGCTCGGTCACACCTGTGACTTGTATGAAAATGCGTAGCAATAGTGAAGTCACGCCCAAAAAATATTGAAACACGCTTATCAGTAGCAAAGTGTCACCTACACATCTGCAATGTGCCACCTAACAATATACCAGTTCACGCATATAGAAATTTCAGTCACACCTACACTCAGGCCAGTGACGCCAAGAAATTTAAAAGGGAAAATAGAGAGTATTTGCAGAGGGGGTCAGAAAATTTTGATCATATATTTGAATACCCTTTTCCATGTTCTTACTACTCCAACATTCAACCCATTCAAGCGTCCTGTTCTACACACTTTTTGAAAAATTCTACAAGGATTTGACCATGGGCCCAATTGAAGCTTATTTTTCGAGTGGTTTGTTCATGCTTGCTTTTACCAGATCCTATTATCTTAAGAAAATTTTACAAGCAGAAAAAACCTACCTTATGCAAGAGCTTCCCTTCTCAGATGACACCTTTACCTCTCCAAGGATACCCAAAGAGCCCGTTCAAGAGAAAGAAACCAATATGTTGTATACTGATGGCTTGGGTAATAACAATAATGGAGGTATTGACCCCAACAATCAGGGCAATACTAATAATGGAGGGATGGATCAAAACAACCAAGGGATTGACACCACTCACACTAGAACTAATCCCAAAGCAATGACAGATGATGCCACAGATGAAAAGGTTAGTGAGGCAATCCAATGTCCTTATTTCTTAAAGCTCATGGAGAAAGCAATGGATAGAGATAGAGAAAAGTGCTTTATGGACTTAGTCCAGAAAGGTCTTAAGCTTCCCCATGACTATGATGTCAACCAACTCAAACCACCCAAAGTTGAAGAGAGTCCCCTAGACATCATGAACAAGCAGTTCAAGATATTTCAAATACAATTGGATACTATCAAGCAAAGTGGGGCTCCTAAGCCTTTTTCTATAGAAATGTTATGTCCATTCTCATTTGATAAAAGCTTGGTCATGGTGCCATTCCCAATTAATGTAGTGTTTCCCAAATATGACAAGTATGAAGGAATGTCGGATCCCCAAGACCACTTACGAGAATTTTGTGCATTAAGCTTGGAGTTCATGCATGACACTACCTATTTAATGAGACTATTCCCACGAAGCTTAGAAGGTATGGCTATGGAGTGGTTTTCCAAACTACCCTCTGGCATTAAGACCTTCAAAGAGCTAGCTTCAAAATTTGTGGCCCATTACTCATATAACATCAAGCATGAGGTCACAATGATAACATTATGCAATACCAAACAAAAGGATGGAGAAGCATTCCTCACTTTTCTACAAAGATGGAGGATAGTATTTGCAAGGTATCCTAGGAGCGTGCCCAAAAAAGAGAAGATGGATATCTTTATAAACAGCTTACACAACAAGATGAACTACCGATTAAGAATGCAATGTCCCAAGACCTTCCAAGATTTGATTGAAAATGGAGTGACAATGGAGGAAGTGTTAGTCAAAAGTGGAGAAGTAAAATTATATAAAGAAACTAAGAATAACTCCAACAACAATAACTCCAATAATGGAAACAATCAGAACAAGAATTGGTTTAATAGCAATAATCGATATAAAAACAACAATAAGGGAATAGTCAATGATAGGGTTGTTGATTCTAGCAACTTGAAGGTGACCCCATTTGCTCATACAAGGACACCTAATCAGGTGAATAATGCTAATCAGGACATCTCATCGTACCTCATTGCCTTTCATTTTCTGACCAAGATGACATGTCTATTACCCATCCTCAAAATCTACCCTTGCATATAGAGGTCTTGATAGAATGTCATAGAGTCAAAAGAGCCCTCATAGATGGGGGAGCAGGCATTAACATTTGTACTTTGAGCCTTGTTAAATCCTTAGGATTGTCTAAGTCATGCATTGATCCCACAAAGAGAATCACCATAAAGGCCTACGATGAAGCTGAAAGGGCCTCCAAAGGCATGATTGTATTGCCCATTCAAGTGAGACCTGTCAAGAAGGACACCAAATGCCAAGTATTGGATATGAAATTAACTTATAAAATTTTATTGGGGAGACCATGGATCCATGAGATGCAAGCGGTGCCATCCACATACCACCAATGCATAAAATTTCCATACATGGGTGAAGAAATCACAGTTGGAGGGGACTCAAATCCATTCCAATATTGCAATGCACTTAAACCCATTCATGAGATATTCATTCCCCATAACTGAGAAGGAATTATTCAAAGAGCCACCATTGAAGATGTTAAAATGGATGAGTTGACATTAAATGATACTTCAAACCCTCCTCAAGCTAGCTCAACAACATCAACTAAGGGAAAGGAAAAAGTGAGCTACGAGGGTTCAACTCCAAATGAAGGTTCATATCAAGCACCTAAATCAGAGATAGTACTTTACAAACCTACCAAAGAAGAAAAAGAACAAGCTAAGGAAGACCATTACCAACACATGAGTGAGATGATGAATAAATTTGAAAAATAGTGCAAAATTAGTTCTAAAGGAGTAGGAGAATATTTCGTTTCTCTATTTGACTTACCCACATCTCCAAGATCACATGGCAAGCCCTCCAAAGAACATCTTCCTCATAAGTATAATTCCTATTTTGTAAGCGAAAGTGATAAGGCAGCATTTGATAAGGAAGAGGATGAAGTCCTTTAATGGTTTTATCATGATGAAAATGACACCTCAAATATTCCCATAGAACGAATTCAGCATATCAATATTCAAACAGAGCAATATGGGAAAGGATTTGAGATAATGCAGAAAATGGGATACAAGGGAAGAGGACCCTTAGGCAAATGAAATAAAGGCTTGCTAGAACCCATTGAACCTTTATGGAGGGAAAAAGAAGAGAGATCCTGGGTAGGTTACCAATAAGGAGAAAGCTCCAGCCCAATGCATGATTTCTACCCTCAAGTGAACACGGTGGAATCCAATGGGGATAGTGATGATTCTCGAGATTATGATTGGGACACTCTATCTAATGAATCATGTCATGATAAGGAGGTGGTCACAATACATACTTATGCAAAGATGCCAAGGCAAGAAACTCAAGTCAATGAAGAACCCAATATACAAGGTCTTAACATAGGGCAAGCACCTACTAATCCACCATGGATAGATACATTTTGGATGCCTTCGGAGGAGGGAGATTCAAACATTAGTTTTAATCCACTCATGGTTTTTCCCATGCTATTTCTCATAGAAGTTGACGAGGACTCAAGTGAAGGGGATTTCGACCCTTCTTCCATGGACCATCTTGAGGAAGCTCACGTCATAGATCTAAATGATACAATGTATGAACCCTCAAATGAGGTCATGTCCATAAACCCTATTGATGACACTTTACCAAATGAATCCTTACTTTTGATACATCCAGACCTCATTGATTGGGACCAAACCGAGCCAAGTGACTTACTTTATTTTCCAAATGACCAAGCAATGAGCCAATACCTTAATGCGGTTGAACCCTCTTTCACCAACAAATTTGATATGGACATGATGAGAACAACGGGGGTCCAATCTCTTAGTCAAAAGAAAAAAATGAAAAAAAAATAAAAATGAAAAGTTCTAGTGATGAAAACCACTATGTGGCAGCACTAGAACCAAAAAAAGTAAAGATAAAAGACGTTTCCTATGGTGAAAACCCAACTGTGGCACCAAAGGAAGAGAGATTGGATACCCTACCCAAGCATGAAGATGAAAGATCACCAATTCTCATAGAGCCGATAGAAAAGGTCAACATTGGTACAGAATTAGATCCAAAATTTATACACTTGGTAGCATCACTTACACCTCTAGAAAGAGAGGATTTCATCAAAGTTTTTCCAAGAGCAACAAGTGAACTTTTCATGGTCATATGCTGACATGCTTGAATTGGATCTTGACTTCATAATGCATCATTTGAATGTTAGACCTTGGGTTAAGCCCGTCAAGCAAAAGTTGAGAAAAATGCACCCACATGTGGCTCTCCTAATCAAAGCAGAGTTGGAAAAATTGTTGAAGGTTGGATTTATAAGAGCAATAGCATATGCTGAATGGATCTCTAACATTGTACTAGTCACAAAGCATGATAAATCCATTCGTGTATGCATGGATTTTAGAGACTTGAATCTTGCATGTCCTAAGGATGATTTCCCACTTCTGAGCATAGATTCCATAGTGGATTTGACAGCGGGTCACTCCATGTACTCATTAATGGATGGTTTTAGCGGCTACAATTAGATAAAAATTACACCTGAAGACCAAGAGAAGACAACCTTTACATGCCCTTGGGGTACATTTTTTTGGAATGTCATGCCCTTCAGCCTTAAAAATGTCAGAGCCACATATCAAAGGGCAATGACCACTATTTTCCATGACATGATGCACACTTTTCTAGAGGATTATGTGGATGACATATTGGCAAAGTCCCACAAAAAAGAAGAACACTTACAAATTCTAAAAAAAATATTCATTAGGTTGGAGCAATTCAAAGTGAGACTAAATCCAAAGAAATGTGTCTTTGGTGTCCAATCCAGCAAATTATTAGGCTACATAGTTTCAGCCAAAGGAATTGAAGTGGATCCGGAAAAGGTACAAGCAATAATAGACATGGAGATTCCAAAGAACATCAGCCAAATGAGATCTCTACAAGGCAAGATACAATCCATAAGATGATTCATTTGTCAATTGGCTGAAAAATGTCATTCATTCACAAGGTTGTTACATAAGGATACTATTTTCATGTGGGATGGAGAATGTGATCAAGCCTTCACTCTATTGAAGACTTATTTAATAAATCCATTGATCCTAATGCCACCAATCAAGGGAAAACCATTGCTACTGTACATATCTGCTACCAAAAGGTCCCTAGGAGTTCTCTTGGCGTAAGAAGATGAACAAGGAAAGGAAAGAGCCACTTACTATTTGAGTAGGACATTGATCAAATACGAACTTAACTACACATTCATGGAGAGAGCATGTCTAGCGGTGGTCTTTGCATCACAAAAATTGAGACATTATATGTTGATGCATAAGGTGAAACTAATTGCAAAAATTGATCCTCTCAAGTATTTGCTAAGCAAAACTGCCTTAATGGGTAGGATAGCAAAGTGGGTCATGATTTTAAGTGAGTTTGACATCAAGTATGTGGATAGGAAAGTAATAAAAGGACAAGTGATAGCAGATCACTTAGCTAAAAATCCATTGACTTCTACACAAACCATTCAAGTGGAATTTCTGGATTCTGTAATTGTCAACATAGAGGCTAAAACATGGAAGTTGTACTTCGACGGCTCATACACTCAAGGAGGTTCCAGGGCCAGCATATTGTTAGTTACTCCTCAAGGTTACACCATTCCCAAGTCCTACAAGCTATTATTCCCATGCACAAACAATATAGCAAAATATGAAGCTCTAGTCATTGGTATTAAAATGGCTTTAGAATGGAACATCATTGAGCTACAAATATATGGAGACTCTCAACTCATAATCAATCAAGTCAACAATGAATACAACACCAAAGATGAAAATCTAATGTCATATAAGACTATGATTGATGGATGGAAGAAGTACTTTTCCTTGATCACTTTTGAGTAGATTCCAAGAGAGAAAAATAGAGCAGCTGATGTAATGGCCACCTTGGCTTCCTTATTACAAAAACCAGATCAAAATGAGAAGTATGAGTTCTTGGTGGAAGAGTTGGTGAAACTGGCATTTGACTTTCCCAAAACCCAAATTATTTCCCTACTTCATGGACATGATTCACCTTGGTACGGCCCTATATATACCTATCTCAAAGACCAAGTGCTACCTTTAGACCAATCCTAAGCCCAAAAATACAATTTCATATGTCAATCAGCCCGTTACATAATCCTTTCAGACACATTGTATCATAAGGGTCTTGATGGGATGTTACTTAGATGTCTAGAGGAAGAAGAGTCTAAGTTAGCTTTACATGAGGTTCACGAAGGCATTTGCGGGTCACACTCGAGCAGTTTAAACCTAGCCAAGAAGATCCTTTGCTTAGGGTATTTTTGGAAGACATTAGAGAAAGATGCTTGTCACTTTGTCAAAATATGCAGCAAATGTCAATACCATGGTGACATGATACATGTACCGACACAAGATTTACATCCCTTTGTTACACCATGGCCATTCTGTCAATGGAGATTTGACTTGATTGGGATGATCTATCCACCTTCTTCAAATGGGCACAAATACATCATAACCGCAACAGAATATTTCACTAAGTGGGTAGAAGTGGTTCCTTTGATCATGAAAATAGGCAAACAAATTTCCATGTTCATCTTGAACCACATCATTTGCAGATATGGTATTCCTCATGCCATAATAATAGATAATGGAAAACAATTCAAAAACAAAGATGTTGATGAAGTTTGTGCAACATTTCATATCACTCATCACTCTTAATCCATTTACTACCCTCAAGGAAATGGACAAGAAGAAGCTACAAACAAGAACATGCTCAAGATTTTGAAGAGATCGGTGAATAAATCAGGAAGAGATTGGCATGTGCAAATCAATCCAGCATTATGGGCCTATAGAACTAGCATAAGAACACCTACAGGAGCTATGCCATTTTCTCTAGTTTATGGAGCTGAAGTAGTTCTACCTTTAGAGGCTGAAATCCCATCTTTACAAGTTTCATTGCAAGGCCTAATAATAGATGAGGATTATTGAGTTGCCCGACTTCAACAATTGGAATTGTTGGAGGAGCACCAAACACAAGCCTATGAACACTTGAAAGTGTATCAAAATATAATCTCAAAGAATTACAATAAGCATATCAAACCAAGAACCTTTCAAGTAGGAGACTTAGTGTTAAGAGAAAACCCAAAGAATCAAGCTGACAAAGAAAAGAAAGGAAAATGGGAGGCAAATTGGCTTGGTCTGTTCATCATTATTTCTTCCTTTGGAACAGGAACCTATAAATTAGCAGATTGTGAAGGAGAAGAACTTCAAGAGCCTATCAATAGCATTCACCTAAAAAGGTTCTATACATGAGGTAGATGAAAGAGTATAAAGAGTATCGGATGAGGTGCATCATATTTATTGTACATAGTCAAAGAGATCTTGAAAATACAAAAAAATTGAAAAAAAAAAGAAAAATACAAAAAAAAAAGAGAGAGAGAAAAAGTGCCTTGGTGAAAACCTAGCAATAGGCACCTTGGTAAAAAAAAGTGAAAAAGAAAAAAAAGAAAAAAATCCAAAAGGTGAAAACTTGGTAAACAAGCACCTTTTGTTCCCTTAAGTCTTTCTTTCCAAGTTGCATGTGTACATATTGCATTTCCAACATCCCATTTGTAAACCTTCATTGCATACACCATTTGTACATAGTCATAATAAAGCTTTTAGTCACATTGTTGCATTTCCTACAACCCTAAGTTTGTCACATGATCACATTTATCACTTGGGGGCAGGAAAGGATTGGAATTTTGGTACCAAATGGATTCAATAAGTGCTACAATCAGTCACGTCAGAGAGAGATTTATCAGAACTTTAGAGAGAGAGATTTTTGTGAACCTTTGATGGATATCATTGTTCCAACCCAAGTATTTGATCCTACAACTTGATCCATGAGCCTTCATTGACTTTATTATTCAGAATTAAAAAATTGACAAAATACCTTAAAGATCAGAATGCTTGGAAATACTTTTTGAAAATCATGAAACATGGAAAAACACTTGAAGCTTTCTTTTGATGATCTTTATGAAATTGACTTTTATCACATCTTTTTAGCTAATTGATGATGTTTTGACTAGATTGGCCATGATAGAGACATGATATTTTCTTGCCTTTGAGTGATTGTTTTGAGGAAAATTCATCAACTTATGAGAGTTCATCTAACAACATGGTCATCAAAGAACCATCGAGGAATATCCCATAAGAGGAAGGATTAACCTTTGCTTGTTTACACAAATGGATCCCTTGGCTATTTAGATCTTCCATATCTTAATACCAAAAATCCACTTGCAACATTGAATCCATTGACACCGGTATTCAGACTCCCATAGTTTGGTCATCCAACTAGTGAGGGTTGTACTAGTTTCAAAATGAGGTTACCAAAAGCGATAAAAAGAGGTATTCATATCATCATGATGTGGTTAGTGATGATTGTACTTTCTTTCCAGTCCCAAAATGCTCAATGATGAAAATTTATCTCCATGGCATTTCTTTGCTAAAAAGATGGTGACACTTAGGTTGCATTATCATGTTAGATTAATTGCATTGCATTTATCATGTTAGATTAATTGCATTATCATGTTAGATTAATTGCATGTGCATTTGTTTATGGTTAATTTTACAAGGACAAGGGGGGGACATCAATAATCTTGGTTAGTCAAAACATCAAAGAAATGAGGGGTTCAATCAAATGACTTACTCTTGATATCAACCAAAACACAAAGAAAAAAATGAGATTATCTTTTGCATTCATGCATAGCATTAGTCATTATTCATTATTCATATATCAGAAAAGAAAGAAAAAGAAATCATTTTTCATACATCATTTACATCCATGTGAATAAGAGATAGAATTGCATACATCCAAAATTTGGAAAAAATTAAAAACATAGGGGCATTTACATGTGCATTTCCATAATACATTTTGCATCCATACATTGACAAAATAGAAAAGCATCTCATAAAATCCATACATCATTGCATTCATTTATCTATATCATAAAATAAGATAACTGCATCCATAGCATAAATCAACGTAAATGCATAGTAAACCTCATATAGCTACATAAAAAGATAATCTCATAACAACTCATCAAGGAGAATTAAGTAGTATATCATCATATATCATCAAAAAAGTGTTCATCAATGATCCATCAAATCATTATATCAAGATACAATGTCATCCAAAGTGATACATCAGATGTTTCGATCAATCAAATAAACATGAAATGTGAGACAAAGGACATCAACAATGACTGAATCTTTCATTAATCAATCAAGATCCCATAGCACCAGATCCATCTAGACCTCTATCATCCTATGGAGGAGGAGCCTGAGAAGTTCTCACTTTTCTCTGTCTCTGAACCACCGCTGACATAAACTACTGCATCAAGGTAGCAACCTGATCTAAACACCCAACAACAATGGATACATTTGTTTCTAGTGACTGCACATCTCGGGCAAGAGTACCAATAGTGGGAACATCCTGTGAACCCTGTCCTTGATCCTGTGGAGACACCTACTATGCTGGAACATCATCCTGCTGAGCCAAAGCTACTCTCTGCAACTAAACCAAAGGATCCAATCCACCTAGAATCTTCCTAGCAGCATCTACATGAGCCTGTCTCTGATGTCTCTGATGTCTATGAGCTCTATGTTGTCTATCTGCTGCTCTAGGACGTACATCAACTGCATCATCATGTCCTCTAGTTCGATCTCTCACCTATCCTCTACCGGAAATAATTGAAGGATCTCTCTATCCTTGCCATCTCTACCATGTACCACCACCACAACCATCACCACCACCACCATTACCCTGGCCTGGGACAGGCTCTACTGGATCAGTGAAATGAGGAAATCTGTTATGAGCCCACCAGTCTCCATACTCACGAGACATACCTGCATCTGCCATAACACTAAGCATCTCCCATCTGCAAAATGGCATATGTACAATTTGATCCAATGCAAACTGATAATCAATGAGATGACCCTACATAGATCTCTCTGCCTATAGCCGCGCATATAAAGCTGCACCCTGAGGCATATCCTATATCCAACCATACTGTCTAGAAACTCTGCCAAAGCAGAAGCGCTCAATAGTAGTAGTAGTGTGACCAATCATCCAGGGAGGAGAGAACATGTAAGGTAACTCATCATCCTCTCGCCAACACTCACAAGCAATGTATGGACGCCACAGAACCTAGTCGAGATTGTCTATCTATCACCACCAATAATCAAGATGACCCAGATGGTGCTACACAACCATACCGCTATATAGGAAAGCATAGGGGAAACCACATGGATGAACTCTGTCTGAAATGGTCCTAGTGATGGGAAGATGCTCCCATATCCACAACTGAAGAATAATGGCACCGGCTAACAAGGCAGAACTCTCTCTATAAACTACCTCATGTAAATCATGGTAGAGCTATGCAAGGACACATGAACCCCAATCAAAGCATCAAGGATGAGCAAGCAAATCCTCCAAAATCCTACCCCATCCAATGGAAAAACTATGACCTTGCCGGCCGAGAAGAAGCAAACCACCGATCAATGCACCAATTACTGCTGACAATGTAGGAAATGAAGCAAACTGAGGCCAAGTGATGGTGTCATTATCTATAGAGTTGTCCCTGAACACTCATCGGTAGTTAGTAGAATCATATACGGAATCATAATAAACCAACTCACCTCTGCATGGGATACGTAGTAATCTATACACATCCTTAGGCGTGATAGTCATCTCTTTAAAAGGCAAGTGAAAGGTATTGTGGTCGGAGTGCCATTGCTCCACCACTGTAGTCAATAAACCATGGTTCAGATGGGATAGTGGCAAGGCAAGTAGAAAACTCAATCTGCATAACTCGATCACATGAAACTCTGCATCTGTAAGTGTCTGACCCAAATCAATGACCCAAGATGCAACTATCTGGATGTACAGAATAGGAAAGTTTGCCTATTGGCAAAATAAAGGAATCATATCAGTATACCATATCAAGGAATTATCTCAAGTCAATCAATCAAAAGTATCAAGCAATCACACCCAGTACCATTTGTTCATGTCTCTGTGTCCTGAGAATGAACTAAGCAGTATCAATCATATCGATTTTCACACTGATTGATTTATCCTATCAATATCCTATCCTAATCAGATTGACAAATCACATTCATGGGTACCACTATTTTGATATCTTAATCAATTGTTTTGTTGAATGCAATAGACCTAATCTACTCATTCCAATCGAGCACTTGAAGTCATCAAAAATTTTATCAGAACAATCAAGTACAAGTGCAAAAAATTTCAAAAATCTGCAGGTGTCATTTTAATCATATCAGGCGACATTTCAACCGAAGCGGTATCAAAAAGTTGTTTCGTGACATTTTACGGGTGTTACGCGATAGTTTACATGTCAGGCAACATTAAATCATGCTAGGCGATAATGAAACTTGGCCTAGGCGACCGTGGATTGCTAGGGTTTCGTAAGTGTAAAAACATATACAATTTGGTTATAAAAACCTACTTTTACGTGTGAATGATCAGTTCTCAGGCAAGAATGAAAGTTTCTTAGGAAACATTTTACTGCACGGCTGCATGAGTAAAAAGTGCGGATGTGACGTTAAAAAGGTCTAGGCGACAATGAAATATTCCTAGGTGTGATTTAGCTAATTCAAGGCAACGATGAAATGAAAAATTGCAATAAATGCAAAGACAGAGTTCAAAATGACTTACTAGAGGTCCATAGTTAGGTGGCCTCGCATATCTCTGACACCTCTCAAATCGATGCTCTTGGATAGGGACAACCATCTTGAAAATCACCGTGGGACCAGAGCAAAATCACCAAAGACAAAAGTGCAAATGAATAATAAATCAAGGTTTTTCAACCTATTTAAGCAATTTTGACCTAATTTTGGAGGTGAGATTTGGCTTAGACCTGTATTGAATTATCAAATGAGTTGGGGCATATTCTTAAATCATGGCACACTATCAAAAATGAAAACATATTCTACATCAAACATCTTCAAAAAAAAATTTCAAATTAGGAAATCAATATGTTTTAATTGTTGAGGGGGCATCAGGATATCAATTTGAAATCAAACATCATGGAATCAGTGGGGCATCAAAAAAATTTCATTATCAGAGGCATATCATTTTATCATGGAATCAGGCAGCATATCATATCAGAGGCATATTAGCGAATCAATAATCAAGACCTAAAAGCAACCAGGACTTAAAAGAATCTTTGAATCAATGTTCTTCACACATTAATTCAAAGAGGGGCATTTGTAGACACTCAAAAATGGACAAGTGCCTTTTAAATTGCAAAAATCAATAAAATGGCCTAAAATCATCAAAATGCATTAAATCAATCAAAAAGGGATCAAATCAATTAAAATGGATATTTATTAAATAAAGCTAGACAAAATCAATTAAAGCAAAGGAAAAATCAAATAAAGATATTAAATAATTAAATCAAAGCTTAAAAGGGTGAAAAACACTATATAATTGATTTTAATCAATTAATTGTATAGTTGTTTTAATCAAAAATTAAAATGAACCCATTACCCTTACATGGCTAAATTTAATTAATTAATTTAATTTAATAATTCCTAATATCTTTCAACAAAGTTGAGCAACCAATGAGATTTGAGGACAAAAAGACATAAATCACTCAAAAAGGATGAATCTCAATCACTCATTTTAAAGTTTCAATCTCAACCACTCAATTTTGTCCTTTTGTCCAAAGCTTTGAGACAAACCTTTAAATTGTCCCCCCATTTGTGAACAAAGCAAAGTATTTGAATCAACCAAGGGTTAATCATGATTACTTCACTCTACCCCCTACCCTTGGACATTTACTATAAATATGAAGCATTTTGAGAGCAATTCCATATCTTAGAAATTCATTTGCAAAGCATTGTTACTATAGGCAATTGAAGAGCATTCTAAGAGCATTTAGAGCATTTAGCATTATCATTTTGTCAATTTGAGCTAGAATCATCATCATAGAAACATTGTAGAAACATAGAACAGCATACATTCTCATTTTAGAAGTGTCACTAGTGGAGATTGAGCTGAGAGCTTCACTTACCACATCTTTCTAGAGAGCCATGAGATGCTATAGATCTTAGTTTCAATTTTAAATAGATTTGCATTGTATTTACTTTAAATTGTTGCTAGTTGATCTTAATTTTATGAAGGTGATATTCATCATCACACAACCTCATTTCAAGAATTGCAAATACTCTAATCACATAAGTCAACAATAAGGTTCTAAGGATTTTCCTACATCAGTGTCTTCTTCAATTATACCTCATGCTCCTCGGATAGCATTGAAAATCTCTTTCATTCGGTTGTTGTATTGTGAAATATTTTCACCTTGTTTCATTTTCATGTCATCAAACTTTCCTCTAAGACTCTCAGCTTTAGCCCTTAGCACATTTGCATCTCCTCCGTAAACTAGTGCATTTTTGTCCCACATTTGTTTAGCAAAAACTTACATGTCTTGATATATTCAAATTCAGCATCTGATAAGGAAGCAATAATCTCTATCATTGAGACATTGTGTTCATGTCTATCTCTCATTTGATCAACAATCAAAGGTCCAGTAGGCTGGATGAAATCATTATCCAAGTAATATATATAAGATTCTCCAATTCTAGATAGATGCAATCTTATTCTTCTTTGCCATGTCAAGAAGCTATATTTGTTCAGCTTTGGCACCTCTCTTTTATACATCTTGTGATCTTTAGCTTAAGTCCTTAAAACTTTTCTTTATAAGCACTCTACGCTTTGATACCAATTGTTAGATAACTGAGAGGGGGGTGAATTAGTTAAGTCCAGTTATCTTACAATCCCATTCTCCTAGATGTATGCAACAATATTTTTCAATCAAATAATCAACTCGGTAAGATATCAATTGTGCTTTTCTCTTCATCTGTCAATTACCACTAAATTAAATACAATGTTCACCGATCTATATAGTTATAGAAATGTGTGAAGTAAAATAACAATTCATCACATCACATACACATAACACAAAGATTTTTAATGTGGAAAACTTTTAAAGGGAAAAATCACCTGGGACCGGTAACCCAAAATAATTCACTCTTCTGAAGTGAGCTCAGTTAGGATCCAACCCTATTAAAGGTTACAAAACACACTGTGAGGTGTGACCTAGTTAGAGGACTTATCACTAACAGTTCTCCTTTGACTATGCATTCACTATGGGGTCAACAAGAAAATAATCAGCATTCATTGAATGTCATATTGAAATACAAAAGAATGTTAAGTCTCACTCAATTAAGAGATTTATTTGTATATAGTAATGATCTGATTCAAATACAACTCTGATTTTCATATTTTCAAATCTATGCTAAGCTCAAAAATACCTCTGATCAATAATTGATTCAACATTAGTGTTTCATCCAACTCTGTTCTTTCTTGGTATATGTGTTCTCTAACGCTCGGTGTTGTCTATAGTTTTGCTCGCTTCTATCTTCAACCAATTTGATCAGTGGTTCATGAAAGCAATTTTTTTTCACGTGAATTCTCCTGCAACATCAAAATTCACCAGACTCAATAATGAATCTCATGTCTCCTTAAATAGACTTCATAAACTATTTTCTTCTCATCCATAGATTTTGCCTCTTAATCTTCACTGTTCATTTTTCCACTTTAACCTTCCTCGACAGTTGTGTCATTAACACGTTTCAATTTCCTTCATTCTATCAACCTTGAATTTTTTCATCCATTAGATCATCACAAAAAACATTATTGTGTACCTCAGAATCATAAGCAATTGTCCAGCTCATTAATTCAGTCGGTTGTCATAAACTTTATTTATTTCTTTCACTCAGTCAATACTAGAATGTGTCAGTGAATACCTACTCAGTTAATACTATACTTGGTATACACTACACTTACTCGATGTATACAAAAATCTTCATTTACCATCTACATAAACTTGTTCACTTCTGATCTTCAATACATAATAGAATCATGTAATACAATTAAGTCAACAACATGATGCCATAGACTCATCAATAAGTTACCCAATGTATACCATAGTCATATATTTCATATCCATCTCATCTTCATGTAGATATCTCATTCCTTTATCATTTTCCTTCTTTAGATGTTTGTAACTATCATGATAAGTATAGTCAAAACTAGTTGACATCAATGACAATACATTGACTAATTTAATTGTCTTACATATTCTTTAGTAGCTCAGTGATCATTAATCACTGTCTCTCACTTGTCCATTCATTTCTTCAAGATATTCAATCAGTTATAGGTTATCATTAATGTAACACTGAGATTGGCAATTCTTCATTCTCTACCCCATCGGTCACTGAGATTCAACCACATATACATGTAATATGTTTTTCATTCATTAATTTTAAGTGTTTATATGCTTACTAATTTATGTAAAACTTTTATTCGTACTTATTTTTTTGCAATTGTAGACTTGTGGATTATCTCATGTTGCATCACCTTTACTTCCTAACTCATTAGTGACATTAGCTATGTGTCACACACCTAATGTACATTCTTTTGTTTAATAAATTTATAGTCAAGTTATATATACTTCATAATTTATATATATTCTATAAGTTTGATTCATGTTTTATATATGTTGTTCAAGTCAACACCACCATGACTCTTGGCATGGCTACAAACATTAAGCCAAATGCAACCATCAATATTATCCTTTGAGGTCATGATTAAAAGTAAATTTGCAATGTCTATTGTGTATCTATCTTTTATACCTGAATTATCAAAATTTTGTAATGTTTATTTTTACAGGACTTGACTGCATCCACTTTTGATCTAGCTGAGAGAGGACCTCCATGTCCCACTGAGGGCATTATTGAACATGGATGCATGGTAAAATTTTAAAAGTTCAAATTAATATTAATTAGTTTTTAATTGAATTATCCAAGTCATTTGAATTAATTTCACACATGTATAGTCTTCTGATGTGATTTTTAAAAAATATAGAGGAGGATGAGGGCACTCAGGAGAAGACACAAGATGATGGTGCATCTTAGTCACCTTCATGTGGAGTGAAGAGGACTCCAAATCATATCAATGACCAGAGTTAGATTATACTTGTTACATACATTATTTTCACTTTTTATATATATGATGGACATTTTATGATGGCACATGTTATATATGTTATCGGGACTTGTTATCATGTTATTTGGACTTGTGTTATCAGGACTTCTTGTCATATTATTTTGTCTTGTTGTTAGGGTAGGACTTGCATTACTTGGACTTGATATTATATATTACTTGGACTTGTTTTTAGAGTAGGACTTTGTTGTGTGATTATATATATCATGAGTTGATATGATGGACATTATGATACATATTATTCTAGGACTTGTTACGTTATTTATCTTCTTCATGGACTTTTAATCTTATTTCATGGTTTTTTCAAATAGTGGTTTGAATGTAGATATATGAGCTTATGTAATATGATCATTTAATATCAATTATAATTAAATATCAATTACATAATTGATCTTTAATAGTGATTGTTCATTCATGTAATTGACAAGAACAATATGTATGTAACTAATATTGACTTTGATTAACTATAAAAAAAAGCATCTATCTAACAATGAGATCTATTAGTTTGAACTATGAATATGGATGTACAAATAACTCTATCATTATATATTAGTGAACATAGGACCAATGTACATAGTTTTATATTTATAAAAAAAATTAGATGAATACAACTATGGATTTAACTTATATTTAAAATAAAATTGGATGAATAAAAATGAACTAATGTTGTTTATAAAACCAAAATTGGATGAATACAAGTGTGCATTGAGCTGCATAAATAGTTCATGTATGTTCTTCTAGAGATCCTGCATCATAAAAGTTAATGTTGAAATGTTCAAAAATATGTATTTAAATGTAAAGTTCATTTAAATTCAATTTTCATTTATTTTAAATTTATCTCTAAATTATCTCTACATATGACACTTGAAAGAAGACATCTACATATAGAACACCATATAAAAATAAGACAAATAACAAAAACTTACATGTATAAATTTGATTCAACCTTATGTACCATCAACATCCTCTCTTTTATGTAATGCGTCTATGATTTCCTCATGCTCTTCCATTGAAAGTGTCCATAATATTTTATTAGCGGGTCTCCCTTTGTATCCTAATTTGATAAATTTGTTGCCACTACCAAATGGAAATAGTGTATAATCATATTTTTTGACTGTAGTCTTCAAAAGATGGTAAACCATTCCTTCTTGTTTGGTATTTGTGTAGCCATGTACCAACTACCACAACATACCGAATTGGATACTGAAAACCATCATCATCTACTTGATGACATATCAACTTTTTCTTAGGTTCTACACATCAAGCTAGCCAATACTCAATCTGTTCTTCATTATCCTCAGGTGCAACAATAGCCTACACATGTTTTGCAAAACAAAATTAAGTACATGCACAAATTAAACTTGTTAGATTAATAATTCAAATATAATCATAAATTATATGACATACATAACTAATATATTTTCAATTTTTACAATAAATTGAATTAAATTACCAGGTTTTATGAGGTCTAAAATATGATCATAATCTTCTGATGCAAATGCATGATCCAGATCTTCATTTCTTATATCATCTTGATCTTGTGTATCACTAGGTGTTAATGATTTTTTGTTCCATTCTTCAACCCATTCCATATTCTCACATTCTTCCCATTCACCTGCAACACAAAATTGACAAAAACATGTAAGCTCCCTAGTCCATATAGTCTAAGTGTTAGAATTAGAACTCCTAAATGAATTCCATTTAGTCGGTCCATTGATTATATCACAATAATATCTTGAAAGGATATTCTTCTCTTGAACTGGCCAGAAGAAATGTTTGATTGTAGAATTCTGACTTGATCTTGTAGATAAACTTGTTTTACACCATTCAAAAATTGCACGTAAATCTTTAAATTTTGATTTTTCTTTAGATTTGACTTTCTCTCTACAAAGGGCTCTCTTAACACATGCACCCGCACCATCATGTTCTCCCTTCCCATGTACAACCTTAAAAAAAATCTAGATATGTTGGATATTTATTTTCTTGTGTGTCTTACTCAACCAATAAAACATTCTAGCATTATTGAATTGCCTTGTGTAATTATTTGACCATATTAGATGTTGCATTATATGAATTTCTCTCTCCCTTAAATTCTCATAAAAGGTCTTAAAGCAATACTGGACAAAGTCTAATGAGTGTAATTTATTATCACTCTTATAGAAATGGTACTCTCTCAATTTTTTTCAATCATTTTATGTACTATCAGGTGCATGCCTATAGACAATATGAAAAAAAATTGTTACTTGCACATTAAATTATATAATATTATGGTTGGGTCTCATCTTGTTGTGCAAGCATATAGTTCTCTACAAATTCAACGACTGAAAGTATACTACCAATTGAAAATATATTCTTGCATATGTGAAATTGTCCATCAAACCATCTAGCATTTTGAGAGTGTTTCACATATTTAGGTATGACCTTACTCTTGAATTCCTTAATAAATGCATGAACACTAAATTTTTCAGTTATTAGATCACACCATTTTCCAACTTTTCCATCCTTCAATGGATACTAAATAGTTTTAAATATTTGTACATAAACTAATTGTTGTCCAAAATCAATTGAAAGATGTTCATGCAAACATTCATCTAATAACGTAAGATTTCCACATACACTAGAAACACATGCATTCAAAAGATAAAATTGTTGATTTGGTGGGTTACAAAGCAAACTTGATATAAGCTCCTTTGCAGTTTGAGGTGGTGTAGTGCCCACCCATAGTTTGTTTTTCATATTTATATTGCCAAACTCTTTTAGGCCACTTTCATGTGTTCATTGATATTTCAGTTTTATTATGATATTGGATGTATGAAACTACATGGTGAATTGTAATAAATGGATGATTATGATGGTTATATTGATTTTGTTATATGTTGTTAGTTATGATGATATTGTACACATTTCAAAATGATGCTTATGCTTATGATTATACTTACCCCATACTTGCATGTGTATGGTGTTCAGGTATGATTTTATTTTCCTTTACGATGTGCTTGATATGGTTGAGGGACAGAATTATAGTTACCTTCTTGCGGGATCCACACGATCTCCCGATCTCCACCATTGTTTGCTTATATATATATATATATATATATATATATATATATATATATATATATATATATATGACATGAGGATTTGTATGCAAATTTTCAAGTACCAAGCATCAACTTTCCTGAATTGTCAGGATGAGTGTGCCCTATCACTAGTCTCAATGGTAAAAGAGGGGAGATAATATTCAAATCCAAATCCTAACCTAAGCCATAATATTATCTTGAAATGGTGGACAAGATTATGTTATCCTACCCTTTTAAACTCATTCAATTGATGTGATTTTATAACCCCTTTCTTGAGTATGAATGTGATTCTTTAAGGTCATTTGATTTTGGTCATTGGTGTGTTTCTATAATTAGATTATTTATTTGGATTAAATTATGTAATTTAGATAAATTAAATCTTTGCTCTTTTTAGCTATTTATATGAGAGATTATTTAATTAATTAAATATAATTTTTTTTTGGCAAAAGTGGGCGAGCCACTGAATATATTTATTATATAAATAAACCTGATTCAAAAGCTCAACCCGGAATCATCGCTAAATATAAAATTTTGAAGCATCGACATTTACAAACAATACCCAATTCAAGGATACATAAGCACCCTATTTGTATTTTGGAGATAATACTTCCTCCAAGTAGAAAACTATTTGTTCAATGACCAAAATTCAAAAAATAAACTATCCTTTGCAAACTATCAATACAATTATTAAGTTTAATTTATTATTTAAAAAGGTTTATTGTATGGTAGAAGTATTTAATTAATGAGAATTAATTAAATACATTCACCTTAGAATTATTTAATTGTAAAATTAACCTTTTTCAATTTAAAGGTATTTCTTAATTTAGGAATTAATTTAGCATGTGAAAATTATTGTAGACTACATGTTTTATTTTTAAATTATTAGAATACATTAAGTTACATAATCAAAATTGGTTAAATTAAATTAATAGAGAGGGTTAATCTTAAGTTAAGTGCTTTCATCAAGAGAAAATTAGGAATTTGACTTTAATTCCATTGAAATTAAACTAAAAATTAGAAATTGATTAAAGCAAAGATTTTGTGGAGTTGAGTTCCAACTCTTGCATGTGGAATGAAATTCCTATATGTTGAGGGTTTGGCCATTATTCTCAACACACAGGTTTTTGAGATTTTTGATGTGAAGGCTTTCATTTGGGTGTAATTTTCTGACAGCTTGGATTTCTTGTCTTCATTTCTGGTCATCGTTGATTTTATTATTTGGTGTTTGAGGTAAGAATCAATTACCCTTGTGGTTGTGGTTTGGAATTTTGAGGGAACTATATTCTTTGTGCTTGTTCAAATTTGCATGTCTGGAATTTTCTTTCATGTGATTTCTCTCTTTTGGAATTTTGAAATCTGTCTTAAGAGACCCTTTTTACTTCCATTTCTTGTTATGAATTATTGATGAAATTTTATTAGGGTTTGATTTGTTGAATTCTGGTGAAAATTAATGATATTATGTGGAAATTGGTTGTTTACCTGGAAAAAACCCTAGACTTGGAAAATTATGGATTTATTTGGTTTGGATGTAAATTGAAAAGAAAATTCTTTCAGACCCTAGAGCACACTTGATTAGAATACCCAATCAATTTAATAAGGTTTTCCAATTGCTTATGAAAATTAATTCTGATATTTCTTTTACAAAAAAAAATTAAATTTTTCCCCTACCTTGTTGTTTTACATTCAGAGATTAATTGCTGGTGAAAAATTATTATTTAAGTTAAAAATATTTACCTTGTTTGTTTTAAAATAGATGTTCATTTAAATAAATAAATTAAAATAAAAAATTTGTTTATGTTTTTTTTTTTAAATTATAAAAAAAATTAAATATTAAAATAAATAAATGGCACACAGCCTTGGGCCATGCGCAACCCTGTGGGGACTGGCGCACGATACCCTTGGGTATGTCGTGCATCCCCAAGGGGACTAACATGATAACCCAAGGACTGTCGTGTGCAGCCTCCAAGGGGACTACCATGGTAGTACCTTAGGGTATTGCATGACAGTAGGGGTATGGTGGGCCCTCCCACATTAGATTCCCTTTTGCATGTAATTTTTTTATTACTAAATTAATTTATTATTATTTATAATGTTAGTTTTTAATTAAACTTTTATTTTATTTAAAAGTTAAAAAGAAGAGAAATTGTATTTTGAAATTGTTTTGTTAAAAGGTTGATTAAGTTATGTAGTTTGTTTAATTGTGTAAACTTGAATATATGGTTATGTGTACCTGTGCATATGAGATATTCAATTTAGGGATTTGTATTTTCTTTTTTTAAAGCTTTTTAATTGGGATAAGTATTTATGTTTAAGTTTGAATGATATTTTGGTTGGGAAATTTAATAGTGTAAGGATATTGATTATTTTATTAAATTTATTGGTTTTGTATTAGTGACTTTTATATTGTGGTTGTTTTGTGATTTAAATCAATGTGGATGCTATAAATTAAATTCTATTATGGTTTTTCTATTGCCTTATGTGATTTGGGGTTTTAGAGGGGTTTAGTATGTTAGCCCCGTAGGACTATTACAAGAGGCAAGAATTAGAATTATTGTATTCTGTATGATTGTTTTTCCATACTTGGATGGAATGGATCAACGAGACCCAACCCTTTGTGAAGAATTATATTATGATGGTTTCTATATATTTGTGTTCCTATCACTTCCTAGAACTAGCTATTGAGCTTTCGAGACTTTGTTGACTTAGAGTCATGATTTGAGACTGTTAAACCTAGGGTAGGTTATCTAGGTGTTAGAAGGGAAGTGGCTTACTTTGGAGGTACTAGAGCCCGGAAATGGCTACCTGGCTATCCTTAGTAAGTTACTTAATCAAGGGATAATATTAAATTAAATGGGGATTAAAATGAATTAATAATATAATGGTTCCTTGCCCATGCCTTGAGTGCTAGTATAGGCTAAGGATGGGAGTGGGAGAAGATGATTTCCCATCCAGTAGTGATGGTGATTTTGGCATAGTTAGTTGTTCCTTGAATACATGAGAGGACTAATGATCCAAATAGACTCACTAGGGGCTGGAGTCTAGTGAGGCTACCAAGTGACCTTAGAGTTGACTCATGTGATGACACTTCCCTGATTTCATTCTAGGTTTCCTACATGTGTTGGTTTTCTCTGGGATTATTATGTGTACCTTGTACTTATGAGTTGTACCTTGAGATAGGAGCTTCTAGGATCCTTGCTCAATCTACCTGATTGTTTGGTATTGTTATCCATTTGGGATTTGATCGTATCTCCTCAACATGGTGGGAGTGGAACCACAGGTTTCCACGAGGTCAAGTGGTAGTGATTCTTTTTCCATTTGAGACTCTAACATCCTCGTACTAGTGCTGGATGATCCTTGTTGAAGTTATTTCCTTTCCTATCTTCTTGGAGTTCTATTCTTGATCTTTCATTTCTATTTTGTAATTATAATTTATTGTAATCACATACCCTATGACATGTGCAGTGGATGTTGATGAGTATGTGTACTTTATTATTCAGATGTAACTTATGATGTATTTTGTAGATTCTTAGTTGTTATTGTATTCATAGTTTCTATGTCAAGGAACCCTTGAGATGTGTAATCTACAATTGGAGATTATATTTATGATGTATGTTTATGTTCATATGGACTTCATGTTTTACTTTCACTTGTTATTCATCATTGTTTGTAAAAATTTAAGAAAAAAATTATTCTACAAACTCAGTATCATGTTTTATGTTATTTTCTCCTGGGTTTCCTAGGGGGGGCATTACAGGTGTTATATTTATACCACATCCCTGCAACATTTCATTAGTATGTATGGTAGAATGTATAGATTGAAAAAAAACATAATGATAATGAAATTGAATACTTGAGTTTTACAACAATAGGTGACTCTTTCCTTGTTAATCCTTACATACCATGGTTTCCATTTTTTAAAAGATCGCTAATAGTTAAAACCTTATCATCTACCATTTTTTTATACAATTCAGTTTGATTCATATACAAAAGGTGTTTTGGATGTGGATCACAAATTTTTGAGCTGACTCTTAATTTAAGAACATCTATGGCATTAGGTGATACTCTTGTATTATCGTGCCAAAAAATTTCAATCAAAGTTTTGACTTCACCAGTAAGTTTCATGTTAGACCTTTAGAGTCTATCACTAAAGGTCCATAAATGGTTTTTTAGATCACTTTCAAAGTTAACTCTTTTCTTTACAGGTCTTGTTAAAGTTTTACAATGAATATTAAGATATCCACTTATGTTTGTAATCATTATTTTATCAGCAGGAGTTTTTTTACTAAAGTTGTTATAATTTCTCATCGTGCCGCATTACTATCTTTAGAATGAATTTTCTTTCTAATTGTGTTAAAGACACTAGCAACAATTGATACAAATTATTTTAGAGACTCATCCATTTTCTTGGATTTCACATAAATGCCTAGCCTCTTCATCACTTTTCACATTTTAGTCATTTTAATTAATTGTAACATTAGTTGACATTGGAACCCAAATTTATTATTATAAAAAAATTGTCTAAATAATCTACTTATGTGTGTCCTAATCTGTCTCCATGAAACCAAACCACATAGATTGTTTAGCACATCACTTTTAGTTTGAGATTTTTCATTCATTTCATTATAATTCAAAGGGGTTTCTTTCTCAATTGGTGTTTCTATGTCTGCATCCACATTGTTGATTTCAATTTGAATTGGGGTTTGAATTTCACTTTCAATTGGGGTTTTACTTTCAGTTCCTTTATCATTATGATTAATATTACTAATTTTTGGAGTTTGATGTGCAATAAAATATGTTACTCTATTTTCAGGAATAAAATCTAAATCATTTATATTGTAACCTGCTTCTACCAAATGATCAAGTCCTTTATCGAAATAAGTTACATTTGGTTGTGAAGACATACATGTATCCAATACTGGATTAGAAGATGCACCTGAATTTTCTTCTATTGCATTTTCTTCTTCAACCTCTGCATCGATCATGGTGTCTTCATTGTTCTCCTCTTCTGAAACAATTGTTGAACTCGATGCTCCAACATTATTTAGTTTTCTAATTCTCTCTTCTTTCTCATTGTCATTTTGCCTCGACTTTATTTGTTGCAACCTCCTCAGTTTTCAAAACCTTCCTTTTCCAATTTCTACATTGTTTTGATCCCATGTTTGCACCAAAATTTGAATTCAAATGATTATCTTCATGTCAGATCCAAAATAAGACAAAAAAAAAGAGAATGTTGATTAAAATTATTTTGTCTGTAGTATGGATCAGCCAAAAAAATGATTGAATAATCATCATTCATTGAGATCAGGCCCACAATCCTATTTTTGTCTGCAACGACTCTTTAAGAAATAATGGGCACCTGTTATTTAAATGAAACAGGTGCCCGTTTCTAAATCAAGTGCTTGTTTTGGTTTCAACTGTCCAAATAGAAATGGGTGCCCATTTCTTAAAACTATGAGTGGGAACCATACCTCTGCCTTAATTTTTAGTTCAAGATAGGCTTAGAGGGACCAAACCTATGCTTATGCCTGCAAAAATATGGCTAAGGAATTGGAATATAAAATTTCTTCCTTGTCATAATTTTTTGGATGCCTTCCCGAATAAATTTTTTGATGAAACAAAAACTCATTTTAGTTCTTATTATACAGATTCTAAAAATATAAATTTCATAGTGATATGAGAAATTTTAGTATTTTTACAATATTTATTAAGCCAATGTGGTACCTAAACTTGAAATACTAAGGTTAACTAAATTTTAATAACAATTTTTATTTTAGCTTTTTTGAAAAATAAATTATATGACATCAATATACATAGAATTTCCTTCAAGATAAAAATTTTTAAAAAGTGAAGTTATCATCAAATTATGGTGGTCGTACACCAAAGGTTTCAAAAATGTACTTTATAGTCAATTAAAAATTAATTAAAAAATATTCCATAAAAAAGAAAAGATATTCTAATCAATCTTCAGTGTTTTAGGTACCTTTCCCCAGAAGGATTCACAAAAATTTATTTATTACTTCAATAAAGGGTGGTCGTACACGTGTGTGGTGTGGTCCTGAAACAAACATTTTGAAAAAGCGGTTTTTAAACATACCTACTAAAATACAATTTATACCATATGGGTATTGAAATAAGTTACAGATTTAAAAATTAGACTCTGAGCACTACATTTTATATTGGTCAAATTTTCTGAGATTCCATATTTAAGTGTCAAATTTTGATGTCAATTGATAGAAATTTTGAAAAATAGAGGAAAAACTTCCACTGTTTGCCCAAAAATGGGGCTCAACTTCTTGCAACCACCCTTACATTATATTATTCTTGTTATTGCAACATTATATTTTTATATTATTATCAAATCCTTCCCTCTATTTATATCATTAATATTAGTATTTTAATTAGAAAAATATATAATATTATATTAGTTTCATACTTTTGTGAGCTAGTCCTTTCAAAGAATATAATAGTGAGTTGTTAATTTGTGCACCAAAACATTTTAAATCGGCCACTAATATCTTGTATTTAAGGACAAGCCTTTACTCATTATAGAAAAATAGTACATAAGCAAATTTGTATTTAAGCATCTTACATTTTCAACTTTGCATATATTAGAACTTGACAAATTATCAAGAAAGCACCACACTTTTCCTTTGCAAAAAATAATCTCTAAAGTACTTTTTGAAGGTACCCATCTTTTAATAAATAGATATAAAAGGTTAGGAAAAAAGACATAATTGTACACAAAGAAAAATAATGATAAAAAAATTAAATAATCTAGGTAGACTTATATAAAAAAGATCATAAACTTAATCAATCCAACATTTCTAATTCTAATTTTTAGTTAAATCTATTTCATAAAATCAACCATCTACATTAGAAAACAACTCAATAGAGTAAACTCGTAGTACCCATTCTTTTCAAGATTTAAATTAATCAATCTCAATTTTAATCTGATTGCTATATTATTGTTTTATATCAATCAATGTAAACCTAGAATTTGCTTTCCCATAGGTAAAACTCTGGAATTGTGGATTTGAAGATATACAATAAATGTTTTAATTTTGTATACAAGAATGCATTCATTTTCTATTATATAATTTTAAATTTGGCCACTGTTATTTTGTTAAGGGCTTTAGTTTAGGCTTAAAATAGAATTGAATGAACATAAAAGTTTTAATCCCTTTTCTTCTTATTAATTTTACCTCAAAATCATGAAAGCAAATAAATACATAAATCTTACAAAATCTTAAGCTTTGGTAAGATTTTAATAAAATGAAAATAAATTTAATAAAGTAAAAGTAATCTTAAAAATAAGAAAATTATCTCACTTGAAAGAAGATTTAAATATGAAAAATGTGAAATGTATAAATGCAATGTATATTTCCATAACTAATGTCTAATCTCTTCTACTTACTAACTTAATTTTTGAGCATTTCATATTTGATAATTATTGGTCACATTTTCTTCATTTCTATGTTTCTTCATCTAGTATTATTTTAACATGATTTTTATACTAGCATATATCATATACGTATATGCATATGTATGCAATATATATATATAGATATAAATTTCCATTTATATATATACATACTTTTATAAATATGAATACCATTTAAAATTTTAGCTCACAACCGCCAAGCCAAACACAAGGAATACAATTACTTTTCTTTCAAATTTAAACATATTTATAACAAGATTAAAATTAAATCATACATGTATATATTTGCATGCATATATAATAACCTTGTATGTATCTTCATTTTTTTAATTTCGATATCATTCTAAAAAGAACATATTTCATTTTAGATTTCCATAAGATTCAAAATAGAGAAATATCTCTTAGCATGTAAATATGCATATATGCAATGTGTATTACATATTTATATATTCATATATATGAGACATATATAAATGCAAACAATAAAATTGAGGTGAAGGAAGCAAGATTTTATTTCAATTGAAGTGTAAAAAAATCATTCTCAAAATAAATCTTTTTCAATCAATTTTTAACAATAAGGAAGAAAAATTTTCATATTGAATTTAAAATAAAGAGAAGAGTTGAAGTTGATATCCTCGTTGCTCCATAAAACTTGATAATTTATCCCATCTCTTTACCCAAGAAGTAATTATGCCATTCCAAGAAGACCAACTTACAATTATTTCTTTATTTTTTACCCCTTTTTTAATAGAATGGACCAATTCCTTTATATAAGCATAACCTCTCTTTACTTACCCTCTCCACTATTGTCAACTCTCTCTTTAAAAAAAGACCTTCACATTTAACTATTGTTTGCAGCAATTTGAATATTACTTTTCTTTTCAAAACAAGCCTGCGTGTGAGCCAGGCTTTCTTTTACTTTTGAACCATTTATGACAGGTTATTTTTTTATAAAATCATCAATATGACACTTAAATTTATTAATATACATGTTTTTATATTATTTATTATATATTTATATTAATTTAGAATTCTTTTAAAACAAAACATATGAACTTATAAACTTGTTTAATTTATTTGAGATTTTTGCATATATTACTAATTTATAATTATTTTTTAATTTAATATTCTTTTTATCACAAATAAAATTTTCTATATCATTTATTGTAGATTATAATTGATTAAAAATCTTTCCCAAATAAATATATGAATTGAGAAACTTATTCATATAGAATTATTTTTTTGCATATATTACTAATTTATACTTATTTTATAATTTTATATTCTTTGTATCTATTAGGATTAGGTAATACTGAGAGGGGGGGTGAATCAATATTACAGAACTTTGATCTTAACTTTAAACAATTATAAACAATCCAAAGTAATGCAGAAATGAAAAGAACATATAAGCATAACACATTACTTAATGACATCATGATTTGTTCTCGAGGAAACCTTGGCCAACGCAAAACCCTGGTGGGGATGGTACCCACAAATATGCACTGAAATATAATATCCCTATTATATTGTTTTACTGCCTTTGCATACCTTCTGAACACTATATCTCACTGATCTGATAACCAAAACTCATGTGCTCTTAACTGAAGCATGTATATATCCCAAAATACCTTCAGTTAACTTCACAAGTCCTACTACCTTATATATCTTCATCGCTGACCAAAACTATAGCATTGTTCCCTGCTATCCTAATTCTGGACTTAATCATTTTCATGACTATGACTCCAGTGGCAATCTTCTCAAGATGCAATCACTCCAATCATAAGTGTTGCCATAAATGACAACCCTCAAGTGATCCCTAGTGCCCAACACATCACTTGCCAACAAACTCTCCCTTTGGCATTGATGGCAACACTTAGAAAAATGACTAAGTGTCACAATACAACTCTCTTCTTTTCTTTTTCTCTTTTCTATTTTTTTGGTTTTACATATCTTTTCTTTTCTTTGTTATTTTCTTCTTCTACATATTACTCTCTCATATTTCTTTCTCTTCCTCTCCCTTTGACATCAATGGCAAAGGTGCATTCAAAATTGCAAAACTTAAGCAAAAAATATTTAGTGCTGACTCACCAAATTTAATACATCTTGGAAAGAGTTTTCCAATGTCTTCACTTCCTCAGCCCATGAATTAATTAGAAGCTCACTGACATGGACTAGTCCATTCAATGCATATGATGATGTCTCCACAGCCTTAAGCTCTGTAAGTGTAGAAACAGTCATTGAGCTTTCAACTTTTACCATCTCCAAAAGATGTGACTCAAGCATTATAAGCTTAGGGGTCAGTAGGCTTCTCAATAAGGTAAACCTATCTATAACTCTCCCTTTCTCCATTTCCAGTACCTCTATCTTATCCACTAGCCTGGATGTTTCTTTATTCATTTCTCCCACAGATTGTGAAGTTGATTCACAACTATCCATAAGACTGTCAAGGGTAGCCCTATCCTTGGATATGATCTCCTCAATGTTCTTTATGTACCTGTAAGGATCTATGCAGTTACTATATATTTTTCTGCCTTGTGCTACAAAACTCTTGGCTTTAAGAGTAGTAGCCTTGAGAATGTTTAAGTCCCATGAAATGGACTTACAAAGTTCTCTCAGCTTCTTTTCCAAAAGTTTCTTCTCAGCCTTTTCCTCTGTAGTTTTTAGCAATGAATCAAAATGATTATCAAAGCTATCCAATACTGTACCAATGTTCTTAGCTTCATCCTTTTCTTTGAAGATAATCAGTGAGAGGAGTAGCTTGTTCACTATTTCTACAGCCCTGACTATTACCTTAGCTCTTTTGTCACCTTTCTGAACTAATCTTTCCTTAGCTTTAGCAAAAGCCATAAATGATAGTCTCATTAGATCATCCTCATCCATGTTGTCTACATCAGAACTTACTGGTTTAGCAATACTTGCGAACAATAAGGAGGTGTCCAAACTAACCTCGACAACATTTTCTGTTTGATCTATTCTACCTTCTTTAGCTGAATTTCTTCCTCCTATACTTTTTCTTCTTGTTTCTCTTCTAAAAACCCCGATGGGTATGGTACCCACAAATATGCACTAAAATATAATATCCATGTTATACTATTTTACTATCTTCACATACCTTTTGAACACTGTACATCTCACCGATCTGATAACCAAAACTCATGCGCTCTTAATTGAATCATGTAGACATCCCAAAATACCTTCAGTTAACTTTACAAGCCCTAATACCTTACATATCTTCATGGCTAACCAAAACTGTAGTATTGTTCCCTGGTATCCTGATTCTAGACTGAGTCATTTTCATGACTATGACTCCACTGGAAATCTTCTCAAGATGCGATCACTCCAATCATAAGTGTTGCCATAAATGGCAACCCTCAAGTGATCCCTAGTACCCAACACATCACTTGGCAATAGTATCTTATATGTATTACTAGTTATATTGATAAAATATTCAAATTTAAAATAATTTATTAAGTTATTTCTAAACTAAACAAATTTGACAATCAATATTTTTCTTAGAACATAAAATGAAAGGCATTATTTTGACCAACCCATCATAAAAAATATCATATGACAAGTTGGGGTGATTGTCAAATTCCAGGCTTGGTGTGAGCCTACCTTTGCACTTTCCATTTAAATTAATTCATTTTTATTTTAAAACTAAAACATTTTCCCCCAAACTCTTGACTCAACTCCACTCCAATATTTCATTCGATTCTCCTTGTTCATTTAAGGCACAAAGATTTAGTTTTTATTTTGTGCATGTGCCTAAATTCTTTTCTTATTTTTCTTCACCTTGGAAATCAGATGAACTCGTTAAAATTGCACTTATCCTATGGTCACTATGAATTTTTCATTCTAAATAAAAATTATAATTTTTTATTCCTCATTTTCGATTGGCTATGTTAAATTTTCCTAGCTGTATTTTCTATTTCTTGTGAGAAAATTCAGTAGAAAATAGGGCAGGTGTTCGTGGTAGCATTCAACATTTTAGGGTATAAATGCTCCATGTATCTGCATGTGTCTCTAACTAGACAACAAATCTAGGAAGTGGGTGGCATTAATGTGAAGCGTCTCAAAATATTTTGTATTGTTATTAGGGATTGGAATGCTATGTCTACAAGTTATCTATAGTTCTAGACAATGGTGTTATAGGGAGATTGGAAGCCATGTTTTCCTCATTTTTAGATTTCTTCCTTTGTGGGTTTTCATATGTCTTGTCTCTTTTAGGCCAGGTTTTCACTCTCTGATATGATTATACATCGAGAACCTACCACCTGTTATTAGTAATGAGTGAAGGTGAATCGTGTCATGAACAATGAAGGGCTAGGCCTTTTTTCCTCTCCTTTAACCAATGGAGAATACTTGAACCATGGAAGAGAACTGGGCTATCACCTTCTTTCTATTCATTTACTAGTCACTCACTCTCTTCCCACCTTCCACCAAAACCATTATGTGCTTATGGAATAGACCTTTGTGCTTTCTTTCAGAAGCATCGAGAAATTTATTTGAATTATGGTGTAACTAGAGTACTTTTGGAATGATTGTTCATCCAAAATGTTGAAGTTAGATTGTGGAAGCCCTCGTTGTGATGATTGATATTATTTAATGGTTTTCTTCCAATTTCTTGCATCTTTACATCCTTGCCACTGTCACCTTATACACTAAGTGCCAAGGAGATGGGGACCATTGACTACCTTGGCCAGAAAAGGTAAAAAACCATAGATATATCCATTTTTTTCTTGTTAGAAGTCATTGACATAAGAGGTAAATATTTTGTTCTTAATTTCCATTTGCAAAAGAGTTAAAAAAACCTTCACAGTGAAACAAGGAATTGCAAATAAACCAAGGTGGGTTTCAGTCAAGTTCCAAACCATAGGTAATCATTTATAGGATAAGAAAACCCTTCCCCTTCAAAACATAATATGTTTCATTATTTTTATAAAGATTTATGGTTGCAACTTCTTTGTGGTAGGGTTAGGATTATTTTTATATGCTTTATCAAGGTGTGAATTTCATACCCTTATTTTGAAGAGCACCATTAATGTTCTTGTCATTAATGTCCTTTCTCTTCAATGGATATGACTATTAAAAAATCATTAATGGCTCAAGAAAGGTTAAGATACAGTCCACTAAAAAGGTGTTACAACAACTTTATATAAATTTAAAAATGAATTCTTGAGCTGCCATCCATTACAAAGGCAAAAAGAATCAATATTTAGATTACCATCTTCACCCCAAAATAGAAAGAGCTAAATTTTTTAAAGAGCCACAAAGTTTTTATAATGCACAATAGCCTCATACAATAAAGGAACATGTGTTGAAGAAAAATATGACAAATTTCTTTTTTATTAGCCAAGTGAACCCTTCCCCTTGTGCACTAGGAAAATTGAATCCTTTGATATGTGCCACTAACATAAATACTATTTCATGAAAAATCTTCCCCTTTCATGAAAATCATGTCAGTATCTCTTTTCCTTATTCAAACCTTCTTGTATTATAATCATATGATATTCAATCTAAACTATCTTTCATCCTAGTTTTCTGTTGTCCATGATAGTATTTTTTAATCTCATCTACTCATTTTGACTATGTATATGTGTGTTATGAAAAAAAGGGGTTGTATGAGAAATGTGATATATTGAATATGTGAGGGGAATATAGGATCTATCCCTAATCCAAGTTTCCAAAGGAGAGATCCAAATTGATTAATCACAAGGAAGTGATCAATGCAAAAATGAATCAATCTATGGAGAATATGAAGAAAGGAGAAAAACCCTATAGTAAGCTATAGAAAGTGTGTGTTTGAAAACATAAATGAATAGAAGACAAATGCTAACCTCAAAATAGCGAAAATCTAGAAAATTTTGATTTCTTGTGTTTGTGTTCAGTTTCGGGAAATTTTGCAATCTGATCCGGCCTAGAAATGTAGAGATAGAGAAAACCCAGAAAACTTTTGTCTTTCGGAGCCAGGTCAACCTTGACCTTAGGATCGGGGTACAATATTTACCTTGGGGCACAATCTTACCCCCCACTAAAGGTTGACCTTGACCTGAAATAGCTCTGACAAAAATTTTGTTCGTAGATCTCAGAAGTTTGCCGAAAAGGGTATCTAGATCTAAACTGCAACTCGCTATCCTATACTTGTACCTGCAAGAAAAATGGTTTTGTTATTTGGATGAGGGGTTTGCCTTGGTCAAACCCTAGTTTGGAATCAACCTTAAAATATAATTGAAATTGCAATGTATATAAACAAAGTAAATGGAACTATTCACCTTGCTTATGTTGACATCCTTGTGGAGGATTTGAATCCTTGAATCCACAAGTATGGATGCTCCAAATGAATGTAGAGTTGAATGTAGGATGTCTCAAATCAATTTCATTAGATCTTCAACACCAATCTTGAATAGATCTTGGAATAGGAAGAAGCTTGGATGAATGTGGATGGAGAAATCTTCAACAAGAAGACTCCAAAGAGATTAATTCCTTCAATGACTAGCAATGGATCTCCTTGATGAATACTTGATTGCTTGAATGCTTGAGGATGAATGAATGCTTTCATTCTTTCCTTCTCCTTCTTTCTTTCTTAATCTCTTGATTGCATTTGAGAGCTAGATGTCTTGATCATGAAATTGCTTGATTGTTGATGGAATATGAGATGTGAAAATGAAGGAAGAAGGCTTCCTTTTATAGTGATCTAGGGCACAATCTTCTAGGGGGGCTAGCATAGGGGAATTAAATTCCAATTAGGCCTTAATCCTTATAAGAAGACCTAAATTAAATATAATTTAATATTTTACCATTCTAAAATTTGAAACAGCCGACCCAAAAGCGGGAAATAAAACTTTTCGAAGCCCGACATCCCAAAACCTCTAAATTTTGAAAATTGGACCCAGGGTCAAGGTCGAGGTCGACTCTGCCCTAGGTCAGAGTTGAGGTCAACTCTAACCTAGGTCAGATTCAAGGTTGACCTTGACCCTGAGGTCATAGATCTTAGATTCTCAGGACCAAGTGCTAGAAATAGGATGGAAATGGGTGGAGAGAGAAGCAGAACAGGGGGAAAGAGCCAAATCCATGCAAAGACCTATTCAAGGTGCTTGACATGACCCCAAACCACTTACTAAGAGGGCTAAATCTATCCTAAATGGAAGTGATTCTATTTTTTGATGAATATACATTTAGCCCCCACTTTAGCAAGAGTATGGACTCGACACAAACTCTTGGTAAAGGAGATCATAATGAAAAGATAATCTTATTGAAATCAAAGGGACAAAGAAATCCTCAAGCCCCCAGGGACTCAAGTCTTCATCAACTCCAAGATTACAATAAGAGAGACATCTTTAGAAAAGAGAGAAAAGAGGATGTGATTATCTCATCCAATGAGAACTTATGTCCCATTGTGAACCACACAAGGAAACATCACAACTGGAAAGATGGAATTGAACCACCTAGTGAATGTGGCTACTCACTAGTCAACCCATCAAGGATTCACCCTTAGGAATATTCTATTCCATAAGAGTAAAACCAAAAGCAAAGGAGATCCAGTCTTAACGACACCTTCGACCTTAAGGGATCAAAATTTTGAAACTGGAGGGATCAAGATATCCTAAATAAAAATCCATGCTTTAAAGATTAGTCACTATATCCAACACAATAGGAATGATAGCCAGTTCCAAACAAGGATTCTCTTGAGAATCATGATGTTCGATACTAGGTGTAAGTGTCAATTGTGATGAAAGCATATTAGGTAAATCAATGTCAATGTCAACAGTTTCATATTCATCATTTACATCATCAAGAGTATCTTCTTCATCTAGATTAATCAAAATAGGATCTAAGATACGAATAGAATCACCAGAATCTTGCATTTTAACATCATTATTAGCAGTAACTTCTTCTAACACATCATGCATAAGCTTTCCAAAAGAAAGTAAAGAATTTTGAAGAATAGAAGTACAAGCTTTCACTTGAGTATGATGCTTCTTATGACGTTCATTAGCAGATCGATTATGTTTTGTTTTACTTGAAATATGTTGAGAACTAGGAGGAACAACTATTGGGTCCTTCATATGTTCCATAGGAGGATTAGTAGGATTATCAGCAGACTGACAAGCAACACTAGGAGCTTTATTAATAGAACTAGAAGCCATAGATAAAGGAGGTATGTAAGGTATAACATAGGTAAAAGACCACAATTAAGATCCATCAGAGGCATGCTTAACTCAAGAATCTTACGATGTTTATAGGCTTGATATGAGCAGAACATATTATTAGGTTGAGAAGGACATGAATTAGGTAATGAAGGCCAAAAGAAGTCAAGGGTAGCACAATCCATGGGCCTAGAAGGTTGATATAAATGATGGTTAACCATCTTCACTTCTTCATCATGAATGAATTTAAGACATTTATGGATAGGGGAAGCAATGACATGCATGGAATTTAACCACGGAAAACCCAACTTAATTTGAAATTGATCAGAAGTAGGAACAACAACGAAAGTAGTGTTCACAATTTTACCACAAAGTTCAACCGGCAAGTTAATAGAATCAAATGATGGATATAGAAAACCATTAATAGTTTGAATCCACACATCTAATGTATCGTAAGAATCACGTTGTAATTTTTTCATAAGAAGATTTTCTTCAGTAATACCATTAACTAAAGATGTAGGATCAACAAGACAACCACGGGTAGGTATCTGAGAAATCCTAGCATAAATGTAAAGGGGACCATCAAGAGCTTTAATAGCCTCAAAATCATCAAAGGTAATCAAAAATTCTTGAGGTCTATTATTCTTAGGTTGCTTTTGAGGTTTAGGTTGAGGTTTTAGTTTAGGTTGTGGTTTTGGTGTAGGTTGAAGTTGAAGTGGAGATACAAATTGAACAAAATGCTTCACTTGATTAACAATGTGATTAAGATCATCCATCTTTGAATCATAAACAATATCGATAGAAGATGGCTGAGCAATGGTATTAGTATCATGTGTAGGTAAAGGATTTGTGTAGATTTGAAGATTTTGATTAGGAGGAGAGACAGATTTATTCCCACTACCATCAAGATTGTCAACAGATAAGGCATTAGAATCAATTAAATCTTGAACCTTATGTTTTAAAGAATAACACTTCTCAGTATCATGACCATTCTGACGATGAAATTGAAAAAAAGCTTTAGGATCAAAAGATTTAGATGCAATCATTGTAGGTAAAAGAGGTTGAATAGGAGGTAAAGTAATCATATTAGCAGTTAACAACCTATTCATAATAGAATGTAAATATTCAGAGAGAGGAGTAAACATACGATTTAGACAAAAAATAGTGGATGCAGAAGTGGCATTGTGGGATGCAAGAACAACTTGATCGGCAACTACATTCACTTGTTTTTTTATCTTGACATAGTTGTTGAATTTTTTAAATTTATTTGGATTAGGAGCAGCATCACTCTTATCAACTGGAATAGGAGCCATTGGAGTGTTGCTCTCAAATTGACTCACTTTTAATTGATAATGATGAAGCACTACACAAATTTGTTGGAAAGATGTAAATTTAGTAAGTAGAATCTTATCTCTAATATCTTTTTGCAAATTTGAAATAAACATACATTGAATATCCATATCAGGAACATGATAGGAAATCTAAGCATGTGAATGGCTAAATCTACCAATAAATTTAGTTAATTTTTCCTTAGTGTTTTGTTTGCAATGCATCAAATCAATCAAAGACACTTGCGGGCCAATGTTATTTTGAAATTGTTGAATAAAAGCATTAGCAAGTTTTGGAAAAGAGTCAATAGAATAAGGAGGCAAGGAACAGTACCATTGTAAGGCCTTGTCACAAAAAGTTCTAGCAAACAACTTGGCTAAAATCCTATGGTCATCAGCATAGTCACTACAAAGGATTTGAAATGTTTTAACATGATGAACAAGGTCTCCCTTACCATTGTAATTCTCAAGACAAGGCATATCGGCTTGCTGAGGAAAGGGAGTATGAATAATGTCTTGGGACAAAGGACTTCCCATGTCACATGTAGGAATGCTAAACTTGTTTTGAGTCAAGGATGCAAGTTTTTATTGTAAAGATGACACAGTTTGAGCCAAAATGATGATTGTTGAATCATTAGAGGAAATAGGAGGCATAGAAACATTAGAAACACTAGGTAAAGTGTATGAAGCAATAGGAATAGAAGACACAACTGGAGGAACACTTGGAACTATAGTTGGAAGAGGATTGGTATAAGTAAAAGGAACATTATGATAAGAAGGTTGTGATGTAGGAAGAGACACATGAGGAACACTCATAGGAAGAGAGGGAACCGTCGTAATCACCAAAGGAGGAGTATAGGTAGGAATACTAAGTAAAGGAACAAAAGAGGGTTCTACATTAGTGATAGGAGGAATAAATCCTAAATCTTGAGCTTCTTGAGCTAAAGGTTTAACATTTGAATGCACAAGATGAGTAATACCACGCAAGAGATTAACATCTTGATCACTATCATGAAGAACTTTCTTAAGAGCCTCTATAGCTTGAATAGAATCTTGATTATGGTTTTCTTGAATAAGCCAATTACCCATTTTATCAAGTTCGGTTGAAAGTTTTTTGACTTGTTCAGGAGGAACTCTTAAATCATCATCCTCATCATGAGATGAATGAGAATATTTTTGCTGCATGGTAGGATTAGAATCATGAATAATCAAATTTTCATCCGAGATCCTAAGGAAAGGAGAGGAAGACTCAGGATCAAAGGCACCCATAAGTCTACGACTTCATCTAACCGAAATATTATAAGTAGGACTAGAGGTAGTAAAGCTCATATACCAATGCGATGCAAATGAACTATACTAAGAAAACAAAAAAATATTTTGATTTTATATGAGATGCAAACACATAAAAGAAATCTAATACATGCAAGGTCTAACACCATAAAAGAAAGAAATAATACAATAGGGCATCTAATTCCAAAAAAGATAGGGGGTAAGCATGTCGGGTTCACCAAAATATGTTATGAAAAAAAGGGGTTGTATGAGAAATGTGATATATTGAATATGTGAGGGGAATATAGTATCTATCCCTAATCCAAGTTTCCAAAGGAGAGATCCAAATTGATTAATCACAAGGAAATGATCAATGCAAAAATGAATCAATCTATGGAGAATATGAAGAAAGGAGAAAAACCCTATAGTAAGCTATAGAAAGTGTGTGTTTGAAAACTTAAATGAATAGAAGACAAATACTAACCTCAAAATAGGGTAAATCTGGAAAATGCTGATTTATGATGTATGTGTTTAGTTTTGGGAAATTCTGCAACCTAATTCGGCCTGGAAATGCAAAGACAGAGAAAATGCAAAAAAAAATTGTCTTTCAGAGCTAGGTCAACCTTGACCTCAAAATTGGGGTACAATATTACCCTGGGGCACAATCTTACCCCCCACTGAAGGTCAACCTTGACCTGTAACAACTCCAACAAAAATTCTATTTGTGGATCTCGGAAGTTCGCTGAAAAGGGTATCTAGATCTGAACTGCAACTCATTCTCCTATACTTGTACTTGCAAGAAAAATGGTTTTGTTGTTTGGATGAGGGGTTTTCCTTGTTCAAACCCTGGTTTGGAATCAACCTTAAAATATAATTGAAATTGCAATGTATATAAACAAAGTAAATGGAAATATTCACCTTGCTTATGTTGACATACTTGTGGAGGATTCGAATCCTTGAATCTACAAGTATGGATGCTCCAAATGAATGTAGAGTTGAATGTAGCATGTCTCAAATCAATTGCATTAGATCTTTAAAACCAATCTTGAATAGATCTTGGAATAGGAAGAAGCTTGGATGAATGTGGATGGAGAAATCTTCAACAAGAGGGCTCCAAAGAGATTGAATCCTTCAATGACTAGCAATGGATCTCCTTGATGAATAATTGAATGCTTGAATGCTTGAGGATGAATGAATGCTTTCTTTCTTTCCTTCTCCTTCTTTCTTGCCTGATCTCTTGATTGCACTTGAGAGCTAGATGTCTTGATCATGAAATTGCTTGATTGTTGATGAAATATGAGATGTGAAAATGAAGGAGAAAGGCTTCCTTTTATAGTGATCTAGGGCACAATCTTCTAGAGGGGCCAACATAGGGGAATTAAATTCCAATTAGGCCTTAACCCTTAGAAGTGGACCTAAATTAAATATAATTTAAGAGTTTAACATTCCAAAATCTGAAACAACCAACCCGAAAGCGGGAAATAAAACTTTTCGAAGCTCGACATCCCGAAACCTCTAGAATTTGAAAATTGGACCCAGAGTCAGGGTTGAAGTCAACTCTACCCTAGGTCAGAGTCAAGGTCAACTTTGACCTAGGTCAGAGTCAAGGTCGACCTTGACCCATAAGGTCAACAGACCCTGAGGTCACAGATCTTAGATTCTCAGGACCAGGTGCCACAAATAGGCTGGAAATGGGTGGAGAGAGAAGTAGAGCAGGGGGAAAGAGCCAGATCCATGCAAAGACCTATTCAAAGTGCTTGAAATGACCCCAGACCACTTACTCGAAATGCTAAACCTATCCTAAATAGAAGTGCTTCCATTTTATGACGATACAATATGCACTTCACATTAATGATGTATCTTTGGCACATCATTGAATTCTTTTATGAACTAATGTGGTTTATTGTCCAACTATGAGGAAGATGGAAATTTTATCTTATGAAAATGAATGTAAATTTTTACTTTATTATTGGTCTCACTATCATGATGGGTTCCTTATTTCACTAGTGCATTTGACCCACATTTTCGACCAATATTTATGACCAAGCATTAAAATGGTTTTCCTTGGTTGGCTTATAGAAGGAAAATTTTGATTTTTTTTAATCCATTCCCATGTTGGTCGGTATTGACCAACACGGGAATATAACTTTAAAAAAAATAGGGATTTCATTTTATTTGATTTTTTTTTATATTCCATGTGTGGCAAAGCAGAGGTGAAAGCAAAGGGATTTTATGTCGACACCGCCTACACATCAGCTAGCCTCGACTCCACCTATAAGCACCAGTCTTCATCAGTAACAAACACACTCATCTCTGGTTTTTTAATCTTTAAAAAAGTTCTTGTGTTGCATTTATATTTGTTTGCATTCAATTTGTAGCATTTCTAGGGTTTCAAGAGTGATTCTATCAACAGAGGGATTGATACATCTTATCTTCAAGAAGTTCATATTTTTCCAAGCCCTTTTTTGGTCTTTGGTTCAATGATTGTATGCACGAAGAATCCATACATTGTGTTCTACATTGACAATGACTGAATTAAAGGTTTTTTGTTTTGATTCAAACATGAGTGCCAATTGGATTGGCAAAGTGGGTAGCATCTTCAATTGATTCATGCCAATAGGGAAATGTGGCATACATATACCCTCAACAATAAAGGTTTATACTGGTAGAGGGAAAATAATTATTGAATGACATTTTAAGTTTTTCACCTCTCTCTTTCCTTCACATGGTATTCTTGAATGTAGCCCTCTCTTTCCTTATGTGCTTCAGATACAACAATATTTATGATGGATAACATATTTCATGTTCTAAATTTTCTGCATATTTGTTTGAAAAAGAAAAACTCTTCATTCTTCTTTAGATGCATTTCAGTGATGTTTCTAACTTACTTCCTCAATAAACTCCAAACAACTTGTAGCTTTTAATAACATGTTTCCATTATTCTCTCAACTACCTCTTACAACTTCTCATCATGTCCCATAGATGAGTCTTTCTTCATAAATATCTACATTCACTAGTTCATAGGAGTTTCAATATTTACCATTACTAAAGTGTTACTGGCATTCAATAACTCTTATGATTGGCATCGTAGTCAACAAAATATCACACTATCTAATTATCATTTACTTGATATGCCTCACTCTCCTTTGCAATGAAAAATAGTATCATGTTTACTGCAACTATCATTTTCACTTGTAGACTGTCATAGAAGAGTTCCTTGACCTATCATACCAGTCTTGGTAAAGACCATCCCTTTGATGACTTTATGATCATTCCTTCATGTCTTCTTCACTATTTTATCTATGAGTGATGAATCTGACTCACATGCCTTTTGTATTTGAACTCAGTCATTACCTTTTCTTTTTTCTCAAAGTTTATAATTCCTCTACATTGCTTATCATTGTAGTTCGTGAGCACAATTGACCATCTAGAGCTTGATTTTTTGATACACCTTTGAATATCCTCCCTAAATTTATGCATACCATCTAGCTATGTAAACTTTTAGAGATACAATTTCTCTAAATGATATTAGAGACAATCTCACCAACCCCACTTGATAGCCAAGACTATTCTTTTGTTCCATACTAATGGCCTTTTTTATTTTGTCATCTCAGGACCTCTGTAGACCACTTGATCCAATTTTTTTGGTCATATAATTATTTATAGTAAATTGCAGGTATTTTCTTTCCCAGAACTATACCTCTTTTCATGACCCTTTTCTTGTCTAGTCATATAGTATAATTGTCCTTCCACACTACTACTTTGCACTACGTTACATAGGGACTTATAGCAGATTGCATTCAAAAATTGAATCCACTCTAAAAGTAGAATAAGTTGATCTTCTCCGATGGGAGAGGAAACTATGGGAAATTGAGCATTGGAGTTTTAGGTTGGGAATATCTACTACTCCAAGCCCATTTCCCATAAACAGATCAAGCTCATCTTTCCTTTCCCCTTTCAGTTCACTAGTATTTTCTTTCATTAAAGCTATTCTCAACAGTCTTCAAAACTTTACCTTTGAAACTCAAACTTTCTTCACATCAAGCTATCTTCCTTCTTATTCCTCTTCCATAAGGCTTGCTTGTATTGTCCCTAGTCATCGTTGTAGACTGTTATTCATATAAATCTTTTTTCAACTATTTAATGACTTTACTAGGAGTCAAAGATTGAAGGATGTCTATTTTTCCACTAGATATCCATTAAGCCAAAATATCCTAAAATAGAATCTTGACACCATACCTTAAATTATACTACAGGGAATTGGGGAAAATATGTTGAATGATGCAATAAGATTTGAATTTAATTTCATTATTCCAATACCCATTTCAAAAAATGGAGAGAAAGTTCATAAATGACAAGATCTTGTTTAAGAACCATTACACTTCTATGCCCAAGAAAATAGATCAATACACCATCAAAATAGACTTCAAAGTTGCAAGAAATCATTGTTATTGCTTCAAATCTGGACATAGTTTGTACAAATGAGATTTTAAAATGTACTAGTTGGTACTAGTTGGTTAATCAAATATGCTTGATCAAACATGTTGTTACTTCCATTAAGCCCATGATACATAGCATTATCAACACATTCACTATCAATACTTATTTTAAAATCAGGCACAATTTGAAAAAGCTTATTATCATGTGACATATATGAACGTGGGTTCAAGTCTTAGCTAGTTGATATGAGTTATAGTTCAACATATGGTATCAGATAGTCAAACTATGTCATGGTCATTAATATTATAGATAATTCATAGATGGATCAACGATTGGTCAAGGAGTTAATAGTTTGGTAGAGGATTCAAGTAGTAGATGAAGGTCATGGGTTCAAATCCTAATGGATCTATATGAGTTGTAGTTTAACATATGGTATATGAGGTAGGCTAAAAAACCCAAGAACATGCAATGTGGCCCGAGGTGAGTGTTGGAAATAAGTCACACCCCTAGACCAACAATGAGTTGGCCTAAGAGGGGTAAGTAGCTCAGTAGAGAACTCTAGTAGTAGGTGGAAGGTTCTAGGGTTGAGCCCTAGTTAGTCTATATGAGTTGTAGCTCAACATTTTATATTAAAGAAAACTATCAATTGAAATTGAAGATGAAATGAGAAATAGGAACTTAGAAGTTTTGTTGGTTTTGGTGATTGAGGTATATGTTAGGTACATTGGGGAAATATGGTAGTGACATTATGGTTGTGTTTGTATCTATTTTCTATGTGAATGTTATATATGATTGAATTTTGTGCCTATTTGGGGCATTGGTGTCTTGTACAACCACATCAATGTCCTTTGCAATTTCATGATAGACCTTAAACTTCTGAAAAATTCACTTGTAGGAATATAACTTCACTTGTAAGAATTAATTATGAGCAAAATAATGTCTTCTACACATTTTGGGATCTTTCATAAATTAGGTCCCTAAGTTGATTCAATAATAGTACTTGAAAAAATGTGTATGAGTGTGAGATCTTAAGTATAATGTGTGCTATTGCATTAATGGTCATATATAAATAGAGATTCTATTGTAAGAGGTTGTTGGCATGATTGAGTGGATGCTCTTTTGGATGCTTGAGATGTTAGGTACATATTTTAAGTGCTCTCTCTCTCTCTCTCTCTCTCTCTCTCTCTCTCTCTCTCTCTCTCTCTCTCTCTCTCTCTCTCTCTCACACACACACACACACACACACACACACACACACACACACACACACACACACACACACACACACACACACACACACACACAAAGAAATAGATTTAGATTTAGATCTATATCTATCTATACACACATACATACATGTGTGTGTGTACAATTCAAATTTACAATTAAAAAAATTGATATTTCTAACTTTTTAATTCAAATTACTATTTATAAAGTTAAATCTTAAATGTCAAAGATCATATCAGATAGATTTAATTCTATTTGAAGCATAATTGGTAAGGGTGATGGTATGTTTCTTGATTACACCCCCACCACAATTTAAACTCTTTGAGGTATGTATGATATAACAAGTGAGACCAGTACCATAAATAGGATTTAAGAGATAAGGTCAAGATTCCTACTTTGGCCCACTTTGATAGAAGGGATACCCAATGGAAGAATGGATACTTCTTAGCTAGAAAGATATTAGCAAATCTTGGCCTTATTGGAGTACTCCAATAAGGCCAAGATTCTACCCTTGCCTATTTTGATAGAACAGATACATAGTGGTAGAATGGATACCCCCACTCCTTGATTCTAAGCTAGAAAGATATCAATAAATCTTAGTACTCCACTCTCAAGGATGATGCCAATTTTTTTGGGGCTAGTTTGATAGAATGGATACCCATTAGTAAAATGGGTATTCTAAATCCTTAACTTTTAGCCAGAAAATATATCAGTAAATCTTCTTATGCCAATATTAAACAGAAAAATAAACTCATGAATAATAGGAAATCTTGAAAGTAGACTTTCTTATGACCATTCCTTTCATAGTACAATTGTTGATAGACAATTGGACCACCAACTATTTAGTAGTACAATTTTTATCAAACAAGTCACCTAAATGGGTCTTTGGGAATGTATTTAGTTTAGCAGAATACAAAGAGAAGGCGCTTCATCATCAACATCTTTGGACTTGAATTCGGCCTGAAAAGAGAATTCAACCAAAAATTCGTTAATTACTTTCAATAGAAACTGTGATGAACTTTTGATCGTAAGTACACAACTTACGATCGAAAGTCCTTATACATAATACTTTCGATCGCAAGTTACTTTTGATTGAAAGTATTATGTAACTTTCGATTGAAAGTTAATTAAGAACTTTCGATCGAAAGTCTTTAGCAAGTGACTTTCGATCGAAAGTCTTTAATTAGGGCTAAAGTTGGTGTAAATATAATCACCAAAAGTGACTTTCACTATCACTTTTGGTGACAATGAAACCCGTGGACGGCTTCTGAATTTGCAAATGTTGTTTTCAGGTAATTTCATATTTCATTTTTATTATTTTCAGTTTGTGATAGATGGATAAATAGTATATATGCATATATACATGTGTGTGTGTGTGTGTGTGTGTGTGTGTATATACATGTATACATGTGTATATATGCATATATATGTATATATACATGTGTATATATATATGTGTATATACACATGTATACATGCATATATACATGTGTATATATGCATATATATATATATATATAGACACACACACACATGTATACATGTGTGTATATATGCATATATACACATGTATATGCATGTATATATGCACATGTATATGTGTATATATATAGACGTGTATATATTATATATAGATTTTTCTTTATTTAAAGTTTATGATATACATGTGTATTGATTATATATAGATTTTTCATTATTATATATATGCACATGTATATATATGTATATATACATGTGCATGTATGCATGTATACATGTACATATATATAGATTTTTATGTATACATGTATATGTATGTATGTATACATGTGTATAGATAGATTTTTATTTATACATGTGTATGTACATAAGACCTAGATAAGACTAATTAGACCTAATAAGACCTAGATAAGACTAATTAAGACTAATAAGACCTAGATAAGACTAATTAGACCTAATAAGACTAAGAAGACATAATTATATACCTAAAATTAGACCTAATGAGTAAATTGTGACCATTAAGACCTAATTTTTAACCTATTACCTGACCTAATATGAGTAATAAGACCCAAATTAGGACCTAATATCATTAATAGGATGGGCCTTAAAGATGTAATTAGACCTAATAAGACCAATTAACACCTAATAAGACATGTGTAACTAGTCCCAAGTATACCTAATATGAGTAAGAGGACCCCTTAAGACCTAATTAGACCTTTAATTAAGACTAACTAACACCTAATATAATGAGTAATAGGACCTGCTAGTACACCTAATATAAGCAATAGGATCCCTTAGGCATAATTAAACTAATTAACCCATAACAAGACCTTTAATTATACCTAATTTTATACTATTTAATTTAACTTTAAATACATGTGAGTAATATGACCTAATATAAGTAATAGGAACTAATATTGAATTGTAATAGTGCCTAATTAGGGACATATTTATGAACTTAATAGGACCCCTTAGACCAAATTAGTCATAATAAGCCCTAATTATCTATTTAATATAAGTAATAGGACCCCTTCTAACCTTGTAATTAAATCAAATTTAAAGACTAATTAACACCTAATATACTCGTACTATGACCCTTTAAGACCTAATTAGACTCAATATGCTTAATATGAGCTCTTAAGACCAAAGTAGACCTATTAGAACCTAATTAGACTTGCTTAGATGCAATTAGACCTATTAGGACATCATAATTCCTAGTTATCTAGGTCTATTTTTAAGAGGTCTATGATAGGTTATATGACCCCTTAAAACCTATTAGGACCTAATTAGACCCAATTAGACATTATTATGACCTAATTAGACCTATAAGACCTATTACAACAGAATTAGACCTAATTAGCACCTAAATAGACCCAATTAGACCTATTAGGACCCAATTCGACCAAATTAGACCTATGAGGACCTAATCATACCCAATCAAACCAATTATGTCCTAATTAAACCTATTAGGACCTATGAAAGGTTATATGACCTGATAAGACCCCATTAGACCCACTATGAGTAACATGACCCCTTAAGACCTATTAGCACCTAATTAGACCCAATTAGTTGTTATGACCTAATTAGATCTATTAGGACCTATAATAGGCTATATGACCCCTTTAAAACTGAATTAGACCCACTATGAGTAATATGACCCCTTAAGACTTATTAGCACCTAATTAGACCCATTTTGTCATAATTAGACCCAATTAGACCAATTAGACCTAATTAAACCTAT